>JAOQGH010000069.1:25368705-25382112 GCA_025769975.1 Gallinago jamesoni | reverse complement strand
ATTCACCTGCACTAAACTGTGGAGTCTGTTAAATGTGACCTGTATGCATAATACAGTAGCACAGGTACTGTAATCTATAGCTGGGTGTCATGAATTAGTGGTAATCTACATAGAGTTAGAACAAGCAAAAGGAGAAAATTGGCATAAGGATGATGGTTATATAGGTTAGAATATAAATGCAGCTGATCACGGTGGAAAAACTAAAAGTGGGCTTTGGACAGGCTTCATTTACTGTATGCTTAACGGGCAGCTGAGAGCTTCTTGCGAGTCCTTCCCTTTAAAGTTCTTTATAACTTCAAGTTATGAAATAAATAGTGATTAGAAATCTCTTCTGCCTGTTCTTGCCCCTGCGCCCCTTCCCTAGGAGCACGGGAAGTTCAGATGTGACATAGAAAGACAGGAAATGTGTAACAAATGCGCCAGCCCTACTTCTGTGTCTATTCAATATGAATATTCATGTCACTTTTGAGTGTACGTTTCTATTTGTGGCGTTACACAGTCGTTTAGTGCAGCTATTGATGGTGAAGTCTGATCTTTGGGTTTTTCTCTCCTTAGAGCACAACAATGGAAGAAACAGCTATATGGGAACAACACACAGTGACTCTTCACAGGGTAAGTTCGTACAATCGCTTGTGTGTGCCTAATGCAGGATACTGGTAGCTTTTGAAAACAATAGGAAAAAGCCAGATGTCAGGAAGTAAAAGAAAAGGAAACTGTCATATTCCTTTGTTTAAATTTAGAAGTGTTGTAAAAGCTCCATTTGATAGTAGCTCTGTTTGTTTGTTGGGTTTCAGAGATAAGCTTGCCTACGAATAACCATGCCAGAAACAAAGCTTTAAATTACTTCTCTGTGTAACTGCAAGTACTTAGAAATCTAAGTGTTCGTTAGCAAATGTCCTGTAACTATACTTACGTTTTAAAACTTTATTTGCAGGGATGTAAAACAATGTAGTTAAATACAAGTAAGTGTTCAAGACTCCTTATTTGCCTGCCACTTTCTTAAATTAGTGGCTGAAAATAGTGATTTTGGGTGGTCAGAATGTGAATCTTAGACAAAGGAATGTGTATGAGGTATTGGTGACTAGAAAGACAGCTCTTACATTTAGACTGACTCTTCTTTGAGTTAATCTTAAATTTTTTTTCTGATGTAGCTGTTGTGACGCTGCACAAGAGAGGTAATGATTTAGTTGTTCAGGGGAAGTCAGAAGGAGGTGGAATGCCATTTCTGGCAGCAGCTTAATATTAAAGCAACCATGGAATCGTCGTGGCCTAAATAGCTGTATTCATTCCACAAGAAAAGGGAAATGCACAAGAGTTTTCTCAAGGGAGCAAGTTGTATCATTTGCCTTCAATTCTCCAGCATAGCATCAAGGCATTTTAGAATTGTATCAATGGACCTTTGTGACTAAAAATGTGTATGAATAAATAAACTGGTCAGATAAAATGTTAATTCTCTGTAGAAACCTATTATCTGTTTGTGCTAATGAGTTTAATGTTGTTGTTGATTTGAAATAACCATTTTAGTACCTGCCCTCTTAAGAGAGCGGTTATGCTCAGTTTGACCAGAAGGCTGTTTGACAAAGTACCCTGCCTCTAACTCCAACCTCGTGTCAAAAGAAAAGGACAAATAAAATAAAAAATGAGTAGTGATACTTATCAAGGCTATTCTTCAAGCTTCCAGAAATTTTTAGGCCAACAAGTTTTGAGCACCAAGTATTACTTCTATCTGTAACTGATCTTTCTGTTTCTTTCTTGAAGCTGTCCAGTCAACCCCGGAACCTGTGTAAACTTAACATTTTTTACTCATATTACTGATTAAATCAGTACTGTCTTACATTCAAAACCAAACAATACTATAGCAATCACAAGGTAGACTTGGTGAGAGCTTAGTTTCTCTTGAAGGGGGTATTTTCCTGGTTAAGTGGAGCAGTAACTTCAGTGAAACCTGAAAATAACAAGTTCAGTCAGTGCACAAAGGAATAGTGAAATACAGCAACACGGAGACACCTTGAACAAATTTTGAAATAACAGGTAGGAACTAGAAATCACATCTTGGGTTGCTCTTACAGCATAGTCAGAAGACCTTGTATAGTATAGAAGTGAAAGTGTGATTTCATATAGTTCTGATTAGAATATTTTATGTGCCAAACTTCTGCCAACTGTACTGGTTTAACTGTTTAGTTATCTGAGTGAATCTCTCATTTAGATGTTGAAGGCTGATGGCATGTACTGTTAATAACTTTGGCATGAATTTAGCCAACTAAAAACAAACAATGTTTTCCATCTGCCAGATAACAAAACCAAAACTCTTATGCTAACACTAAGCAAACTGGTGCTTAGAATTTATCTTTAGCACTGGGAAAAGGATCCAGATCTCAAAGATATCTAGAATAAATAGAATTGGAATAGACTGGAAATGCCACTCTGAGTGGTTGTGGAATATTTTCTGTGTGAGTTTATCTGCCTCACTTGGCAGAGCTACAGAACTGCTAGAGACCATCTACTGACAGCCACACAAAAAACGTTTTGAAGAAGGGAACTTAGTTTCTCTAGTGAGGCACACAAAAAGTCCCTCTGATTTTTGGCCTGGCTGAGGACAGTTAGCTGGCTGTCAACAATGGAATTAATGACATTTAACATGTGCTGAATTTCTGTGGGGTAGAGGCAAGTCAGGCTTCACATTGCTCTGGCTTCCTTTTTTATTGGTACGCCTGCAAAGCTCGTGGGATTCACCAGGCTTTTTTGAACATTCTGTCAGTATTACCTTCAGAGCCGAGGCTGGACAAGCCATTGGAAGAATCTGATCCAGAGTAAGTTTGTGTGAAACCCTAGTATGTGCCTCTGGGAGAGGCAGGGGTGTCCAGAGCGCGTGTCAGTCTAGATCAGCTCTTGGCTCTTGCTTAATGGCAAGCAGATGTGTTGTCTCTCCAAGTGCCCCAAAGAAACTACATAACCGTGGTTTCTTTTTCCATTTTAATTGAGTTTTATTAATAGTATTTGATGAAAACTAGTTAATGACTAGTTAAAACTAGTTAAGGACTGCTAACATATCTTATAATGAGCAGCCTTAAAAATAGAGTGGAAGTGCAAGTAGTTTGGTAGGTGGCTTGTGTGTTAGCAAAGATACATAAGATATTCTTGACTGTGTTTATTCCTCTTTTGAGACTTTTCTGTCCTGTTGGTAATTACAGCACTGACAATTTTACTTTGTTTTAAGCCTGTGCTCTTCTCTAATCTAACTCCATTGCTCCTGTGTATCGCAGAGTAGGATTCCTTGAACTCTTCTTGAGCTTCATAGAAGTAGCCAAAGCTGTAGAACAACCAGTTTCGGTAGTAATTATCAAATGTTAGGAAAGTAGATATCATTTGTGTGCAATTCCTCTCTGAAGATAAAAAGCAGGAAGCCCCATTAGCAGGTACTTCACAAGGTATTCTGTTCGTGTAGTCCATGGATTAGCGTTTTAACATGTCAGTGGGTGAAGTATTAAACACTTTAAAAAGGATTCTATGTGTTTATAGGGGGCAGTTACTGATTTATAAACAAAAAATTGGCAGTTTGGAAGTGTTGTTACATATCTTGAAAAGAGACAGATTTTGTTTTTTGAACATGTTTTCTTTCTTAAGGGCCCTTTAAAAAGGGGATGGGATGGTATATACACTTTGGAAGGTGAGACTTACAGAAGAGAAGGGAGTGCTTTAGGGAGTTCCTGTTGAGGAAAGCAGTTTTGCTCGCTTCTTCTAAAGGGTTTCTTTCTATGGCCTTTACTTTCCAGAGGTGTCATCACAAATTAGGGACAGGATATACTTAATCCCAGTAGTTGCAGTGTCTGTGTGTCAGTTCAGGCACTTTGTTATGGTTCAAACATTAGTTTTTTATTTATTTTTTTTTAATCTGTTTGCTTCAGGTATCTTAGAGAATCTGGAACAGAGCATATAAGCAGTCTGACTGCTGTGATTTAACACAGTATTTGGTGAATTCCAGCACTATTGTCAAAAGACTTACTAGAAACTTTTTTGGGGGAAGAGAGGCTTGAACTTTTAAGCAAGAGTTCCCTTTCTTTACTACCCTTCCCACTTCCTGAGCTCCGACCTTAGCTCTTAAGAGATTGAGCCAATCTCAAGTTCAATCAAAGCTTATCATGTAGTTATCATGTACCAGGTAGCAAACAGCTACCTTCTGTTTTTATATACTTAGCTGTAAAGGACTTTAAGGAGGAACCATGCATTTTGTATATTATGTGGGTTTCTTCATACTGGGAGCTCAAGTTGTGTGTGTCTGTGTCAGAAGTGCCTCCTTCCCCCAAAGAACAGAGACCAGGTACGTACATACCTTTCTGCTTCTCCCACGCAGCCTTACTGTGGGAAAGTAAAACAGTACAGTTCTTTTTTTCTTGTGTTGTCACTACACCTGACAGGTGAATTTATGGAATGTTTTGGGGTTTTTAATGCGATTTTAGTTAAGATACATGTTTATATCATGTATAATCTGTAGTGCTCAGCATCTTGCTATATCCAGACGTGTCTAGGAGATACAGGCTCAGTTTTCTGAGGGTAGTTCAGTTTATCATTTATGTCTTAAGATGATGTTAGGCTGCAGGATAAAATTAAAAGTAGTAGGGTGAGGTCTACTGGAAGGTTTCTTATTTGAGTTCTTAAGTTTTCAAAAATGTTTGGGGTTTTCTAATATGGAGTATTTGTTAAGACTTTGATTTATGTTTTTAGAAAGCCTTTATCTGACTTAGATTATTTTATTTATTTTTGACTGCTGTCTCTATATAAGACTACATTGTTTCAGGGCTTCTTGAAAAGAAAATTAAAAAATGAAACTAGTTGTCTTAATAATCTACTGTAAAAGAACAAACCAGAATGGCAAGCAGCAAAATAAGGTTTATGGTGAGTTTCTGCATCTCTGCTGGCTTTAACCTGATGACTGTATTTCTTTTCATGAGTGGAGAACCTCAACATTTTTTTTTTTTTTGTGGTGCAAGGAAAGATGGAGAACATTTCAGTGAAGTTTGACATAGATATCTTTGTTATTATGTCTTTTCTCCCTTTCCTTCCCCACCAAATATAGTGCAAACTGAATGCTGTTTGTTAGAGAAATGGAAAAGTGGAAGATGAAGCAGTAGCATGAGAAAGGGGAAATATTACATGTCTTGAAAGGGGTTTTTGTTACGTATTTTCATACTCTTATTACATATTCTTTTTGTCAACAAATTAAAAAAAAAAAAAACAAACCTGAAAGAAAACCTCATCTCTGGTTTTAAGTAGTCATGATGACCCTTTAGACTGTCCTCCCATGTGGCACAGGGTTTCACTTAATAATTCTTGAATCCCAGCCATAATTTCTCATTGATCTATCTGGAATGTATCTTGAAAAGATGTCCAGTGTTTTCTTAATGAATTAAAGTAATTGTCATGGCAGTTAGCGGAAGTCCCCAGTGGCTGGAAAAAAGGAGACATTGCACCTATTTTTAAAAAGGGTAGAAAGGAGGACTCTGGGAACTACCAACCTGTCAGCCTCACCTCTGTGCCTGGGAAGAACATGGAATGGATCCTCCTAGAAGTTGTGCTAAGGCACATGGAGGACACTGAGTTGAATTGAGACAGCCAGCATCGCTTCACCAAGGGCAAGCCTAGCCTGACCAACCTAGTGGCCTTCTATGATGAAGTGACTACAGTGGACAAGGGAGGAGCTACAGATGTTGTCTGTCTGGACTTCTGTAATGTCTTTGTTGTCCTCCCACAACATCCTTCTCTGTAAATTAGAGCGAGATGGATTTGATGGGTGAACTGTTGGAATGTTGCATCCAAGGGTAGTGGTCAACAACTTAATGTCCAGATCACAGAATGGCAGGGGTTGGAAGAGAACT
The DNA here is from genome assembly GCA_025769975.1 of Gallinago jamesoni. Lineage (NCBI taxonomy): Eukaryota > Metazoa > Chordata > Aves > Charadriiformes > Scolopacidae > Gallinago > Gallinago jamesoni. Next base: position 25,376,239 of record JAOQGH010000069.1, on the reverse strand, counting down.
TTGGAGATCATCTAGTCCAGCCCCTCGTCAAAGCAGGTTCACATAGAGCAGGTTGGACAGGAACAGATGGCTTTTGAATATCTCCAGAGAAGGAGACTCCACAACCTCTCTGAGGCAACCTGTTCCAGTGCTGTGTCACATTCAGAGTAAAGAAGTTTTTGCTCAAGTTCAGAGAAAATTTCCAGTGTTCTGGTTTGTGCCTATTGCCTCTTGTCCTGTCACTGGGCACGACTGAATGGAGTCTGGCCCCATCCTCTCGACACCCACCCTTTAGATATTTGTAAGATGGAGATCAGTGACAAGTGGTGTCCCTCAGGGAGACTGTTTTGGGAGCAGTACTGTTTTAATATCTTCGTTGATGACAGACAGTGGAATCGAGTGTACCCTCAGCAAGTTTGTGGACAATGCCAAGCTGGGTGGAGTGGTTGTTATGCCTGAGGGATGGGATGCCATCCAGAGAGGCCTGGGCAGGCCTGAGAGGTAGGCCCATATAAACCTCATGAAGCTCAACAAGGCCAAGTGCAAGGCCAAGGCCCTGAATGTGGGTGGGGGCAATCCTAAGCATAGATACAGGCTGGACAGGCTTGAGAGCAGCCCTGAGAAGAAGGACTTGGGGGTACTGGTGGATTGAGAAGATCAATGTGAGCCAGCAGTGTACGCTCACAGTCCAGAAAGCCAACTGCATCCTGGGCTGCATCCCCAGCAGTGTGGCCAACAGGGCGAGGGGAGGTGGTTCTGCCCCTCTGGTCTGCTTTGGTGAGACCCCACTTGGAGTACTGCATCTGGCTCTGCAGCCCTCAGCACAGGAAAGATCTGTTGGAGCAGATCCAGAGGAGGCCACAGAGATGATCAGAGGGCTGAGAGAGGTGAGGTTGTTCAGCCTGGAGAAGAGAAGGCTCTGGGGAGACCTTATAGCAGCCTTCTACTTTATAAAGGGGGCCTACACAAAAGATTTAAATAAACTTCTTAGCAGGACCTGTTGCAACAAGACAAGGGGTAATGGTTTTAAACTGAAAGAGGGGAGATTCAGACTAAATATTAGGAAGAAATTTTTTATGCTGAGGGTCGTGACGTTCTGGTCAAGGATGCCCAGAGAAGTGGTAGATGCCCCATCCCTGGAAGCATTTCAGTTCAGCGTGGAAGGGGCTCTGAGCAACCTGATGTAGCTGAAGATGTACCTGCTCATTGCAGAGGGGTTGGACTAGGTAATCTTTGAAGCTCTCTTCCAACTCAGACCGTTCTGTGATTCTGTGAAAATGAATGTAAAGGAAGCAGTGAGGTGTACTCCTCCTCACCACCCCCTACTTGTTAGACCAACTTATTTTCTTCAGACCTGGCAATGGTAGTTGCTAACCATTAAAATCAGTTTCTGAACAGTAAATTTCCAAATCTTCGTTTTAATACTGTATAGTCCTATTCAGTGCTTTACAGGCTAAATCTGGCCTATCTTTATGACCTCTATTTTGGAGGGAAATAGGAAACGGGTTTTTTTGAGCAGTAATTACTGTCCGAAAAGCTGAATGTTGTGTTCTTACAGCCAGATGCAGACTGCCATGTTGTTTCTGCTGTCACTGTGCAGTTATGAAACTCACTGCTGAAGCTGGGTCGTGTTTGTCAAAGTCTGAAAAAGAAAGGGCTAAGTCTGCCAGCACAGAGTGCGTGCTGTGTGAAAGGGAGAGGAGGAATGACTGAAACTTGCTCTTTCCTATCCAATGACTATAGTTTGCATAGTCAAGATGATGCGTTTTGCAAGTCAGTTTATTTTGCAAAATACTTTCTTGAGCAAAATACAGCATTTAAACAGTGGTAGCCTTCTGACAACGTTTTCTGGGCGATGATGGAAGAGCTAGATAGTTTGGAAATCAGTTATATTTAGAAAGTTTATTTCCCACCCTCACTGCTTCCAGGCAGAAATGTAAGCATCACTGTTGTATCTTGAAATATCTAACAGGAATAACTTTTCAGAGGCACTGACCTTGCCGTAGTGGCAGGTCACCCTAGAGGGAAAAGATTGAAGCAAATTACTTTTGTGAAGATGCAGATGATTTGCAAGTGCTGACAAGGTTTTGATGTATTTAATGGTACAAGTGATCTTGGTATTATTCCTGAGAACTGAGCCTGCAGACATACTCCTGCGTGCTGCGATCCTGTCGGTTCCTGAGCGAAGTGAGGTCAATCTGGGTAAATACCATAATGTGAAACCTCAAAGAAAGTGTTGCAGGAAGCGATACAGGTTTGGATCAGTATCTCAAGACAGTGGCATGGTGTGAGGGAGATGTCTTACTGATGACCCCCTGAGGGCTAGGCCATAAAAATACAAATGGGAACTCCAGTATTTTGCTCTTGGGAGAGATGGGTGGTTAGTCTGAAACTCTCTGCCTTCTAAAAGTGTTTTTTTTATTTATTTTTAATCTCTTTGCTGTTCTTGGATTGCATAGCATTGCCTGGTTCATTGGTTCTTTGTTTTTCCAAAAGGTTGTATTCATCCCATAACACCTTTTTGTGTTTGACACAGGAATGTTAATTGTGACCATGCAAATATTAGAAAATAAAAATATTTCTCTTGTTACATTATAGGCCCCTGGATTTGGATTTGGTATTGCAATATCTGGAGGAAGAGATAATCCTCACTTTCAGAGTGGTGAGACATCAATAGTTATTTCTGATGTGCTGAAAGGAGGCCCAGCAGAAGGACTGCTACAGTAAGTGCTGAACTACACCTGGATCTGTTGTGGGGGTGTTTGTCCTCTTCAGCAGTAGCTTCATCTCCAAATTGTTTTGCTCTCAGATACCTCTCTGTACCCGTATAGTATGTTATAATACCGGTAGTTTGTTCAGGGATACCCATTCCCCGATACTTTCCCCTTGACATAAAGTATTTATACTGTGAATTCTGATGTTTTCCATTTAGAGAAAATGACCGTGTTGCAATGGTTAATGGAGTTTCAATGGATAATGTCGAGCATGCGTTTGCTGTTCAGCAGCTGAGGAAAAGTGGGAAGAATGCTAAAATTGTAAGTGAATGTCTTGAAGATTTAAGCTTACTAAAATTCCATAGTTACAGAGCAAAAAGGAAATGGTGTAAGGTCTGCTATGAAATACATGCATGATGCAAGGTACTTGAATAAGACCTGTGTGATGCCTCAGATTTAAGTGATGATCAAGACATGTTTATCATGTAGGTCATTTAGATTTTTTTTTAAAATGTGAAGGATAATGTTTGGGTAGTGTGGCACTGGATACTACAGTCTCCTTTTCCGTATGGTAAATTTCTTCTCAGTCTGCCAAAAGCTCAATTCTCAGCTTTCTTTAATATTTCTTTGCTTTCTTGAGTGCACTTTTATCAAGTTTTTCAAAGGCTGGTGTAAGCTAAAGGACTTTACCCGCTGTTCAGACACTAACGTAGTTCTTTTTATGCTCAGTAAACAGTTTGCCAAAATAAAGTATAATTACCTTAAGTCCTATAATTTTGTAGGCTTATTCAGAGTGTTGGCTTTTGAACTTTGCAAAACAGAAGAGGTCATCACTAAAGGGTAGTAATCCAGCTTTCTGTAGAAGTTTGAGATTTATGTTACAAAAAACAGAACACAAATGCACAATGTTTAATAATTTTTTAATTCAGGAAAACAGACTTCTAGGGCTTGTAGAAAAGCTTCTGCACTGAGTGATCTCTAGTGCTGCCTTTATACAGCTGCAAAAAATTGTATCATGTCTTGCATTTGTAGATTTAACAGTTCTTTGAAGCTTACACAAAATATGTGGTGAGCTGTGCAGGGCTTTTAGTGTCTTAAGTATTTGGTGTGGAGATTTATATAGAGAAAAGCAATTAATGACAACTTTATGGTATAACTTGGTTCAGTTCTGTAACACAAGGCAAATAAACCTCTAAACAGGGTCGTGTCTTTCTCTGGAAACAACTGCCTACGTTGGTGCAAGCCAGCTTTGAACTTCCAGCGGGAATGTTCCCCTTCCTCTGTGGCCCTGCATAAACATCACTTGGGAAGATTGGGAGGCTTCAAGTAGAGGAGAATTATTGTAAATAACACACTGAGTATGCAGTAGATTAGATGTTAGCAAAAGAAGTTTTTAGCAGTGCCAGTTGTGGGTTTAAGCAAAGAGAGAGGGCTTTCAAATATACAGCTCTGAAGACAGAACGTCATGCTACGCTATGTTGGCTTTTGTTCTTACCCTTTGCAGAAGCAAAAAAAGGATTAAAACAAATATACCCCTCCCCTCAAAAACAGGTTTCTAGTTACTTGCGTTGATGAGTCTTCTGTATTAATTGGATAGAATTTTATGATGAGGAAGCAGAAGTTTGGAGCATGCACAAATAAATATGTATGTTTTGTTTTGAGTTTGGGGATTAGCTTGGCTTCCGATATTTAGTAACACCACTAGCATTACACAGCCAGAGGCTGATACCGAGTGTTTGGTTGTAGACTATCCGAAGGATGAAGAAAATTCAAATTCCAGTTGCTCGACCAGAACCTGAACCAGTGTCTGAAAATGAGGACGATAGCTATGATGAAGAGATACGTGATCTGAGAAGCAGCCGTGGTGGTCCAAGTACTAGCAGAAGGCATGAGAAGAGTTGGGTAAGAGATCGAAGTGCTAGCAGAGAAAGAAGTTTATCACCGAGATCAGACAGAAGATCGGTTACTTCCAGTCAGCCTGCAAAACCTACCAAAGTAACACTGGTGAAATCAAGGAAGAATGAAGGTAACTTGTATGTAACTCTCTTGCAACGACTTGTGCTGGTTTTTAAAGGCAAACTGCTTCAGTCAGCATTGTGCGAAGTGCTTCATGGACTGTATGAACAGTGCAGTTAAAACAGTAGCTAGCTGTAAACTAAAACACGTCTATTGTATTTCTGGTGGTATTTTTCGTATTCCAAAATACATGTGCTTAATTAAAGGTAAAGTATTATATAGTGTAGATAAACCCCAACTGTCCACTTAACATTTGGTAGTCAGTGGACCTTCCATATATTCAGTTGAGTTTTCAGTGTCTGTCTTGTTTGAAAGAGGGGAAAACTGTAGGTAGCATGTCAATTAAGCTACTAAGCAACAGCTATGATTACAGGCCGAGTTAGCAAAGAGATTGATATAATGGTAAATCCATAATGTAATTCCAGTACAGCCCTTCATGTGCCAAGTTCACTGTCCTCTGTGTTTCTAGTGTAAAAGTTGTGTAAAGCAGTGTTGTAAATTTTTAGATACCTCCCCCCTCTTTTTTTTTTTAACTGCAATTTCATCAGTTTTCTTTTTTTCTTTTATTGCTGCTATATTAAGAGTATGGTCTACGATTGGCAAGCCACATATTTGTGAAAGAAATATCACAGGACAGCCTAGCAGCAAGAGATGGCAATATTCAGGAAGGAGATGTTGTACTGAAGGTACAGTATATGGTGGTGGTGTTTGTTCAAAGGGAAAACTCACTGGATAACTGTTCTTAGAATTAGCTGTCTCTCGATAACATAATTATTGGCATATATTTACTGATCTTTGAAATGATATAATAAGAGACACATATTCTAAGTATAAATCAACCTCTGTAACAGAAGGAAAACTTGTAAAGCTTTTTTGGTTTTTTTCTTTTTTATATTATTCCTCAGGCCTTACTCAGACAAATAGTGCCTACTGTAAATGCATAATAGAAGACATTTGGGGTGGTATGAGACTTAGGCCCTGTGTGCTTAGTTATACAATATGATGTTGTGGAACTGTGCTGTTGAGCAACACTTAGAACTTGCCTTCAGGTTAAATTCTGGATTTTGTAGAAATGTATATATCCAGGGATTTTAAATTCATACTAATACTTTTTATTTCAAGATACTGCTATAAATGTGTTGGTACAGGAAAATGTACCATTTCTTACTCTGAGTGTAGGAGTGCTGGTTCAAAGAACATACCTAATATTTCAAAAGTTTTTTTACTTGTGGTAGAGGCTTTGTCTTTTAACAGATGAAAATAATTTTCTGTACTATGTTAGGGTTTGGATGAGCCCAGTAGTATTCCATTGTATTGTGGCAATTTGGTAAATATCCCTAGTTATTTCTAAATATCATCAGACAGAAAATCACTATCTTTATTGCAGATTCACTGTTGTTTTTTTTCAGTAAGTTTATAGCTATTCTTTTCTTGCTCTGTTCCAGATAAATGGCACAGTAACAGAAAATATGTCCTTAGCAGATGCAAAAACACTAATAGAAAGGTCAAAAGGCAAGTTGAAGATGGTTGTTCAGCGAGATGAACGAGCTACACTGTTGAATGTCCCTGATCTTTCTGACAGTATTCATTCTGCTAATGCTTCAGAAAGAGATGGTGAGTATAAATAAACTTGATTTCCAAAGGGAGACAATAATTCCCTGTGTTGTGAACATGTGAAATACCTAAGTGGGATGAGAGGGTGGGGAGGAGAAAAATTAGGGGTAAGTTTGTCACAATTGTGGGCAAATTGTTGTTTGAATGTGTTTGAAATCCACGCCTTCAAAAGCAGTGGAGAAAAAAGATACAGTCCCTATTCTTGCAATTGTTCTTTCAGGAATGTTAAGTTTAGTTCTTTTGAAATAATAAACATAGATTTAACATCTTCATAAAAATTCTCTGCAAAAGCTTATTTCCATTTGAGCAGGTCACACCACCATTTTAATTACAATCATTTCATGAAAAAACAACTTTTATTTAACAGACATTTCAGAAATTCAGTCGCTGGCATCAGATCATTCCAACCGATCACATGACAGGCCCCGCCGCAGTCGTTCACGATCTCCTGACCAGAGGTCAGAGCCTTCAGACCATTCCAGACATTCTCCACAGCAGCCCAGCAACGGCAGGTGATGGCAGCATTGTATTATTTTTTAAATCAACTCTTTAATGTGACATATAAGTTGTAGGAGTGCTTGGATTTATGCAGTGTATCAAATGTGATGCAGAGCAATGGTAGTAGTAATACAACATTCTTTCTCTTGAGAGATGCAGCTGATAATGATGCAAATTATCTTAGACTGCAGGAGAAATAGAACCTTTAATTTCAGTGTTACCCCTTTTTTTAAACTTAGAGCATGGTTGTATGAATGACAATATAAGTTTGATAGTGATATATGTTACTGAAGCTTATGCAATTATATTTTGGTTTTAGAAAGCAGTTAGCTGTGAGGATGTTTGAGATGACCAGTAGCACGGTTCCTATTGAATGTCCAGCCTGGATAAACTTGTTGAAATCTTGCTTTATTTAAGGATAGGCTTTTTATTTTCCTCACTAGCCTTCTTAATTATCTGATGTTTCTGATTACATTTAACTCCTACAAAATAAGATGAATTGCATAGCAGATTTAGGTTTTGGACTGTAGTTTTTAATATTTGAACTTGTAGTGGGACATTCATGATAATTCTGAAGTAGGTAAGTCTAATTGTATAAGAATTCAGAGGGAAGTAATGTATAGTAATAAGGTAGAGAGTAATGGTTTGGAATTTTTTCTTCTGCCATGTAAAACTTTAGTCTTGAATAACATAAAACTGTCTTGTTTTGCATT
>JAOQGH010000069.1:25326050-25368605 GCA_025769975.1 Gallinago jamesoni | reverse complement strand
AGTAATGGTTTGGAATTTTTTCTTCTGCCATGTAAAACTTTAGTCTTGAATAACATAAAACTGTCTTGTTTTGCATTTCTACAGTTTCTTGTAAATGGATGTTTTAGTTGATTGAAATAGAGTTTTAATGTTGGATTTTAGATTCTACTAATAATTGTAAGAGAAAAGTTTACTTTCCGAGTGCTCGTAGATGATGGAGTAAAAGTTAGAATTGACCTGATGCAAACTGTAAATTCAGAGCCTGTACCTGAATATTTTTAGATGCTGTCAAAAATTCTGAAAAACAAATTGCAGCTGGCTGTTCCATAAAACTAAGATTAGTGGTTATTAACGCTTTCTTTGCCCAAGGGGAAAATAACACGCTTCAAAGTTTTTAGAGTCTTTTAAGGGTTAATAAAACAGCAAGGTACGTCTTACCTGCATGTACACCTGGTTGGGGTTATGGAGTACAGAGTTTTTTGCTTCTCTTCCATGTATGTTTTTTGGAGGCACCTCAAAGCATGAAAATTTGTTTTCAAGTAGGAACTCCGTATTAGTGGGAGAAACTCCAAAGCAGGGTCCCAAATGCAGGGATTTGATTGTGAAAGTTGTGAGGACTCTGTCAGATCTAAAACCTTTATTTCTTGACGTGCATTTCTAATGCAGAGTGAAAAGGGCTTTTGAAGGGAGGAAAAAAAAAGTCCAAAACTGAAACTATGCCTGACTCACCCTAGTTTTAGTGCTTTCCTGCCCTATTGCAGTAGTTTAGGTAGATGGTCACTTCCTCCCTGTGGACAGCACTGTCAGAAGAATTAAATCCTTCCTGAGAAGGAACTTTGAAGTTATCTCAACTCTGAATGCATCCGCTATATCTGCTTTATGAACAAGAGCTACCTTGGCATGGATTGACTTCCTGCTGGACATGTCCCTTTCAAGATCAGAACATCTGGCCCTGAGCCACATAAAGAAAAACACATTAAAAGCAGCTTCTCTTTAGAGTGGCTATTTGTGCAAGCTCAAACATGCTGTAAGATCGAATTAGTTGCAACTGCTTCATTTTTTAAAAATTGGTGAATAATCTGGAGGGGGAAAAGAGCTTGAGAATCATAAGCTGAGGAAGAAAAGGTGCAAAACCTCCTCAAATTGATGTTCCAGATGTTCCACATGTTTCAGAGGTTTGTTCTGGCCATTTTCAAATCAAGTTGAAAAACTGGAATGTAGGACCAAGATCAACCTCAGTTTGAATGTACTTAGGAAGGTGCCTCTTTGGCTCTTACTTTCTTCTCATGTTAAACAGTTAGAGATTTGCTAAAAACACATTTGGAAAGAGCCCACATGGTCATATTTTTAAAAAACCTTTGTGGAAACCAACATTCTAACTGTTTGTTGCAGACAATCTTCTGAAGTAATAGCCGCAGTTGATGTCAGTAGTGTGTAGCTGACTGCATTTTGTCTCTGAAGGTTAATTAAAAATGCTTCTGTTAGCAATAATTTAAAAAAAATAGTTTGTGGGAGGAAGTGAGGTACAGGGGGCTGTGACAGAGCCCAGATGTTAAACAATAGTGTGTCAGCGCACAGGGTGACAACATTCCTGTCTCTGGGGAAGTGTGGCTGTCTCAGTTTTTAGCGAGTTTCCATCACCTGGAACCCGTGACAGTGCCAAGTTGTTTCCTGTATCATCTCACAATATGAAATATTCAGTGCTTACTGCACAATTTAGAAAAATTCTACTTTCCTGCTGGTTGGATTTTTTTCCTTTTTGTTCTATCACAATTGTGTTTATATCAGCTTTTTCCCACTTAAACTAACGTTTTGCAGGCGTTTTAGTTGGCAGGGTGTATTTGCCTATGTGCAAACGTGCAAAGCACATTGCTTCAGGTATTTACCTGACTGTATTTTGTGCTGTGCTCTCAGTGTCTGCATTGTAGTTACTGTTCTTGAGAGCTGTCGTCTTCCACATTTATGCTCTTTTTGGATAAATGCAGGTATAAAAGCATCATACAGTGGTTCTGGACTAGGGGGAGGGAAACAGTAAAATGAGTTTTGTCCTCATGTACTAATGGCAGTATTTCTAGCTTTACTTTTAAAGCAAAATAGAGACTACTGTTTCGGAATAATTCTTTTGTTAAGCTTTAGGAGATGCTTGGAAACAGGTAGAGAGGCCTCATGGGGAAATTTACTGTAATATCTCATTAACTAGTGCTCATTATCCAAGAATCTTTGGATGGGGAAGGGAATTAGATGTGGCTTACGTTACTACAGGACACTCATTTTTTTCTTTATAAGACACATAGTATGCATTTAAATAGCTAAATGTACATGTCTGTTTTTAAAAACCTAGGAACTATTTTCAAGGGAATGTGTAGTCCAGTCATATTTTAGTTCAGTGCTGGAAGTAAAATATATAAGCTTTTAGCTTATGCACTTAATTTTATGTACAAATGAAAATATGCTGAAAATATGAAATAGGAGTAAGAAAACTTTTATTAGTGAAGTTTTGGAACAAAGTAGAAGGGTAAATGCTTGGTTTTCATTTTGCTAGATGTAATGGTTTTGGTGTCATTTTAATCAACTCTGCAAGTCCCCCAAAGGGGGTTTATATGAATAAAAAAGGCATAAATAAGGATTTTTAAAACTAGGCTGTACTTGTTTTTACCAGTGACTTATAACAAGATGGTTACAACGCAAGGGTGCCTGTGTCTTCCGAGATTGCTGCAGTATTTTTCTGTATTCTGCTTTTTTTCAGTTGCCTTCAGGCACACAGTTTTAAAACTGGCAGAAAAAAAAGTACTGAGAAGTCTTGGTATGTCTTGGCTCAATAGCTGAGCTTTGTTTCTGACATTTCAAACTTCACAATGCTTCAGGAAAGGCACGTTCTGGTTGTATTTAGATGTTGGATATTTCTTTTACTCTTTCTCACACATGTTGGATGAGTAAATTTGCTGGGATCTATTTTCCTAAGTCATACTTCTAGCTCTTGAAGTATCAGTTTTGATTAAAACAGTCTTTACTCTGTATAATGGATTTTTTTGGATCCATTTGTACTTCATGGAGAGTGATACTCATTATTGTCTAGTAGCACCATCTAGCTGCTGCTAGTGAAAAACTTCACTTCCCCCCCCAGTACAGACCTTTCCCTTATGAGAGATGGCCTTGCACCTGCTGACCAAGCTGTTGTTATCTCTGAGGAAGAAGCTTTTTTTTTTTTCCTCCTTGGCAATTAAGTCTGATATATTATATTAAAAAATGTGATTTGTTTGTGTCTGTCTTCTCTCCAGTACTTCTTACATTTTTGCTTATTTGCCAGCTCTCAGGAATTGAACAGGTGTTTTCAGAATAGGTATTTTTACAATGTGCATGCTCTGGAATTAAGACTGTCTCTGATACATTTGATGTACTTTTGTTTTTCCAGCTGATTATTAATGTTCGTCTGCTCTGATGCTATTAAATTATTTACTATTCAACAGATAAGGTGTAACAGTTAACATTTCAACACACACCATATGTTCTGTTCAGTTCTGCTATGGTACAGCTGGTAGCTGTGCCTATAGATAACTATAAAAATATCTGATCCTTTGGGCTAAGTGCTTATGTTTACGTGTTTTTTGAGCTTTGGTTGCTCTCATCATTTAAAGAACTAGAGATGCTTTTTTTAATTTGTCATATATGCCTTTGTTTTACACTAAGCATGCGTAGGAAATGCATAAGAAGCAGCAAGTTTGTTTTTTACTTAAATACAAGGGTGACTGAGTGTATGAGAAGCACTTCTGCCTTGCAATAGCTGTGGACTGAAGATCTCATCCTCTCTGAAGACTGAGAAATGAGGGGCATGTTTGTGTTCTACCTTTTATCTCTGCAAAGCCCTACAAGAACCACAATGGCAGCACACACGTTCCAGGGCAACTTCCACACAAAGGAGCAGATAAATTGGCTTATTTGCAGCAAAGTTGTCTAAAAGTTGTCTAAAAAGCAATGATTTCTACAAGGAAGGGTGAGAGAAAAACCAAAAAGGCCATCATAGCTACTCTTGTTCCTGTTGCTTCTCAATTTCTTACGTAGCTTTCAGTACCCAGCAGATGTGAGAGTTCGGTGCTTGAAGCAGAGAGCAGTCTATTTCACCATGTCTGTCTTTCTAAATAGCCTTGTCCGGAGCAGTCCTTTGTTAACGTGAAGTTAGGGACAAAATGCTTGGATATAGAAACGGTAAAAATTTTTAATAATGTGATAGTCTAAAACCAAAAGCTTTTTAAATAGTAATTGGTAATTGCTTACCTGCCAAACACGAATTTTGTGAATGAAAGGATTTATTCTTTAGTCTTAGTAGACCAAGGTCATAGAAACAGTTCTATATGCGGAGTGGAATCTTTTTTTCTAATATAGTCTTCGAAGCAGAGAAGATGAGAGAATAACTAAACCAGGAGCTGTCTCTACACCAGTAAAGAATGCAGATGATGTTTCTAAAACTATCGAAGAGGTGGCAGTCGAAAGAACTGAAAAACAAACTCCACCACTCCCAGGTAAAAACATTAAAATATATTAATTATGCATGCTGTTGAAAATGGATTACCGGTGAAGACTTCATGCCATTGCATATTTGTGGAATGACTGCTAAAGTCTTAAAACAGACCAAGTCCTGATTATCTTTTGTTTCTGAATATTAACGGTCTTTGTCACCATAACCCCATTTTATATCTCAGGTTTTCAAGACCGAAACTCTTAAGCTATGGGGTCTGTCCATTATATGGGGGTCAAACTTCAGTGTTCAGAGCTATATTTACAGATGATGATCATAAAGAGTTTTGTCCTGATTTCTCAAGCCAGGTTAAAACTCACAAGCTCTTTCCTGAGAATCAAGCATTAGACTGGTTCTTACAGGTTACTGTAGCAGGCTATATTTAAATGAGGATGCAGTTAAGCCTGTTTAGAACTACTGTTCCCAAGACACAACTCAAAACACTCTGAGATGCTTTGTTACTGTAGCACTTACTAACTATGGTCACAGACCAAGAAGGCTTTTTAAGAAGTGCAGTACAACTAATAATACCAGAACAAAATCTCATTCCTTTTTTTCAGAAGGAAAGGATAAGCTAAATGGCAGACGATAAAGGCCAGTTAGTATAAAAAAAGGAAAACATAAGACAGGACACTGTTTGGGCAGGCTGACTTGTAAGATTTTTTTTTTTACAGAATGAGGTCCTTTAGTGAAATTTTTAAGTGGAGAAAAAGAAGCTGTGCAGGTGGTTTAGAGAGGGCTGTTCCCGAGTGGCTGGGTAGGATGAGAAAAAGCGCATTCATGCTTGAAAATACTTGAAGACTTAAGGAATGAGCAGTGACACTTCTATGTGTAGTATTTGGTAGCTCAGTGATTAATCGGAAGAGTTATGATGTTAATAGACTCTGAAAGATCTTGAAAATGAGAACAGTGGGGTTTCTGATACAGCAGTCATTATTAAGAAGATCGTCACAGGAGGAGACCTTTTGCAGTGGTGTTACGAAAAGATGCAAATGAAGTAAAAGATAGAAAAAGTGGTAGTGAGATTAGAAAGAAGAATTCTGTATTGTTATAAGATAAGAAGATTAATAATTGGCATAGTACAAAGCTAGCCAGGATAGGAGATCCTTGAGATGGTTCTTAATCCAAAGTATTGTACTAATAACTGCTTTGAGGGACTGGCAAACAAGTAATAAGTACTACGGGGATTTTGTTGGTTAGTGGGGAGGAAGAAATGTTCCATTCTTGGGTGAATGGGAAGAGGCACGTGGAAATACTTAATTTGGATGGGAGGAGATATAGGTCAGTACATGAAGACAATATTTAAATTTGTTTCTGAAGATAACATTAATTTGCCATAACATATAGTCTGAGATAAAAATGTGTAATAAAGGGCACAATCCTTTAACAGCCTCACGGAAAGCTCCAGGGAAATGAGGATCTTATAAAGACTGTAGTGAAAATGTGATTAGAGAAGTGGTTGGAAGATTCTGTGACAGTTTGCTACTTAGACTCAGAGCAAGACAACTGTCCTGGTTGATTGTGTCAAAGGAGAGTATTTGTTCAGAGGGATGATCAGGGACTTAGGCTAGGAACAGGTCATTAAAGACTTAAAGGAAAATGCTACATTACATTAGAAGTATTCACAATTTCAAACAAGTCTGTTCGGTGATTTGAAAGGATGATAGCACAGTTGTTGGGAAGATCAGGGATATTAGACTAGTTTGAAGCAAGCTTAGTTTGAATTCAGCTTTTTTCAAAGGTGCAGAGATAGCCTTAAGTACAAATTCTTTTAACGTGCCCAGCCACTCAAGAGAGAAGAGCTCCTGTTAGTGCTCCTTCCTGAGGGAATGCTGCAAAACCTATGCAGCAGAGGTATAGTAAGAGCTTATCTGAAGCACCACCAACTGGACCAAAGTAAGCGTTGAAGTCTGCCATCAAGGCATGCAGCAACAGTTCGAGCGTGTGGTGTTTTCATTTCAAAAATTCAGTTCTTGAAGGAAGAGAGCCAGTGGAAAATGAACAAGTTATGTCAGATAAACCGAGCTGAGAAATAGCAGGGTTGAAAGTGGTCTTGTGAGCAGGAAGCCTTCTGGTTCTTGTAGTTTTAAATTATTCAGAGCACTTAATGAAGTACAAAAGAAGTCTTGGGATTTTTACAGAAGTAATAATTAGGTCAGTAATCATGCCATTGTGAATGGTACAGTGGGAGCATCTTCTGTTATTGTAAGTTTCTAATATTTCACTTTTAAGTGGGTAGAAGGCAGCTACTGAAGAAGTTGTTAAGGTTTTAATGAAGTTAAGCTTTATTTTCTCATCTCTAAATGACCAAATGGACATTGGAAATATTCTGATATTTTAATAGAACCAAAGCCAGTGTATGCACAAGGAGGTCAGCCAGATGTGGATTTACCAGTCAGTCCATCTGATGGTCCTTTACCCAATTCAACCCATGAAGATGGAATGCTTCGGTAATGTAACTCTGAACTCTGTTCAAATCTCCCTGGTCCTTGAGCAAACCAAGCTTTCATCCAAGATGATGAATAACCTCTATAAGTGGTCTGATGTAAAGTCCGATGTACTGTCCTGACACTTCTGCTCAGAAATACTAGAATGAAGGCTTTAGGTTTATTCCTCAGCCTTGTTGGTCCTTATATTGCATAATATACCACTTCTAAGTCTCTTAGTTTTCTATGGAAATAAGCAATTACAACGATCAACCACTGAAAAGAATTTGTGATGTTTATTGCTCCCTGGGCACCCACACCTCTCTTGCCTCATCCTCGTTTCCAGAGAGGAAAGATACTGAAGCATATTCTTTTCCTTTCATAATTATCAGAGAGTAATGAATAAAGGTCACTACAGAAATGTGCAAAGTCACGACATGAAAATGAGTTCACTGCAGTGGGGATCTCCTTTATGGACATTAGTGTACATAAGAATAGATTCTTTCTTGGTTTTTGTCTCAAATTCATCCTTATCTCTTTAGAGCCAAAATAGATCTGTATGCTAGCACAGGCCTTTAAAGGGAAGAACATTTTTGGAAGGGAGTATCGAAGTGCCTCACTTAAATCACTCTGAGCATAAGACAAACAAACCCCACTAAACAAGTAAGTACAGGCGGGGTTTTTGAAGTGCTGCTAATGAGCGTGGTGTAATGCTGCGGTTGATAAGCAGCTAATGGTATGCATAGCGTAATATCCTCTAATTGAAACGATAGGCAAAACAGTTCTTTGCATGTGTTCAATCTCAAATTTACCAGGCTATTTTATGCTGTTACACCTCTAAGTGGAATAATTTCTAATTCTCTAGGCCAAGCATGAAACTGGTAAAATTCAGAAAAGGAGATAGTGTGGGCTTGCGACTGGCGGGTGGCAATGATGTTGGCATATTTGTAGCCGGTGTACTGGAAGACAGCCCTGCAGCAAAAGAAGGATTAGAGGAAGGGGACCAGATTCTCAGGGTATGTCAAAAACAGTAATAGTACAAATGTTTTCTTGTACCAAAGCAGGTTTTCTTTCTGTAGTATTGAATATATTGCCTTTGTAGTTCAAACAAGTTTTTTTTCTGTATGTACTTATTAGATGACTTAATAGCAGCAAAATCTCCTGTTACTGTACCGTTGCTAGGAAGTTTAGTGAGTTTTAATCCAATTCTTAGGCTGATTGCAGTTGATAAAGTTCAGGTTTTTTAGCTCTTCAGTTGTTAAATTGTCAGAGGGCTCTGTATGTTACTGATGTTTATAGGTGCTCCATAATTTTGATCTAAATAATGGAAAATGAGCAGTTTCCTATGATTCTGGAAGCTGTGCTTTTATCAAGAAATAAGATGTGGCTATTTAGAGGTAGAAGAGACATCTTGAGATAGATGCTCTTGGTGTGTATGTATGAAACTGAATTTAAAAAAAAAAACCAAAACCCTAGCACTAAGTTTATTTCGATTTCCCATTGTATAGTTAAATCTCTGTTATAATGCTGTATGCTAAATCAAACTGATTGCTTTGTTGATACCAGGTAAATAACGTAGACTTCACAAATATCATCAGAGAGGAAGCTGTCCTTTTTTTGCTTGATCTTCCTAAAGGCGAAGAAGTAACCATTTTGGCACAGAAGAAAAAAGATGGTAAGTATTTGTATATCATGAGTGATGGGGTAGACTGCTTGGAACAACATGAAAAGTATAGCAAATGACTGACTTCTGGCTTGCAGGAAATTGGCACCTTATGAAGTCTATTTACAGTTCCTCTGGCTTTGGGACTTTGGGATAGGTTACTACTACAAATGGCCTAGAGAGACCGATATTGTAACAATACACCCTTCCCTTCCCACAAACAAACAAACCAACCCACCCCCCCACCCCACCCCCCAAAAGAAAAAAAAAAAAACAAACAAAAATCCACCAAAAAATAACCCCTAGCATCTGACAAAAATATTGGCAATAAATCTTGGTGGGGGGAAGCAGGAGAGTCTGTTGTAGTTATGCCATTGAAAATGAGTTAGTACACTGAGGCTGAAAGAGTTGGGGTTGTTCAGCCTGGGGAAGTGAAGGTTCCAGGGAGATCCTTTAGCCCCTTCCAGTACCTGAAGAGGACCTACAGGAAAGATAGGGAGGGACTCTTGGTCAGGGAGTGAAGTGATAAGGCAATCTTGAAAGAGGGGGAGATTTAGGCTACATATTAGGAAAAATTTTATGCTGAGGGTGGTAAGACACTGCCCAAGTTGCCCAGAGAGGTGGTAGATACCCCATCCCTGGAAACATTCAAGGTCAGGTTGGATGGGGCTTTGAGCACCATGATCTAGTTGAAGATGTCCCTGCCTATGGCAGGGGGGTTGGAACTAGATGACCTTTAAAGATCCCTTCCAACCCAAACTGTTCTGTGGCTCTCTGTGCATGCACACAGAACCTTCTTTCCCAGTAAGATTCCTTCCTTCCAGGGGAACAGAATTAAGCTTGTACTGCCAACAGATTTTTGATCATGAAAGTCAAATGTATGCTGATAGAGTTTGCTATTCATAGTTATGCTGCTTAAAGTAGAGCAACGCAGAGCCATTAAGGCTTCTTGAAGTAATATTGTTTATTTAAAACAAGGAGAATTATGGTGAGGCACTTCTTTAAGTGATTCTTATGAGCGTGAGGGCATCGCTTGAATTTATGTAACTTTATGTTTTGGGGTTTCTTTTTCTTTTTTCAGTTTATCGTCGCATTGTTGAGTCGGATGTAGGAGATTCTTTCTATATCAGAACTCATTTTGAATACGAAAAGGAATCTCCTTATGGGCTAAGTTTCAACAAAGGGGAAGTGTTCCGGGTGGTGGACACTCTTTACAATGGCAAACTGGGTTCATGGCTGGCAATTCGAATTGGCAAGAATCATAAGGAAGTTGAAAGAGGTATCATCCCTAACAAAAACAGGTATGATCTTAAAATACTTAAATTGCTGTTTTAAAGCTACAGTTGTTAAGTTCTGCATCTGTATAATGAATGATGGGGCTTGTCTACAGGACACTGGTTTATGGAACTGGTTCAGTCAGAAAAAGTGATGAAGTGTTAAAACAAGCTGAACTTAAAAATCTGATCTATGGATTTGCTTTTGACTCTGGTACAGTCCACAAAGAAGCGTAAAACTTTCTTTTCAATACGTGAGACAAGGCTACGTAAACCTTTAGAAATGTGACCCCATCCTCAGTAGCTCAGTCTTCTACTTTCTAATACAGCAAAAACAAGCTTGATTCAGGAGGCGGTAGTGTTTTTTGGAGGTATAAGCTTGCTAGTCAAGCATTACTTCAGAAGCTGACTTTCTTGATAACTGGTTGGGATTTTTTGTCATCTTAGAGCTGAGCAACTAGCTAGCGTACAGTACACGCTTCCAAAGACAGCAGGAGGAGATCGAGCCGATTTCTGGAGATTCCGAGGTTTGCGTAGCTCAAAAAGAAATCTCCGAAAAAGCAGAGAAGATCTTTCTGCCCAACCTGTTCAGACAAAGTTTCCTGCCTATGAAAGAGTTGTTCTTCGGGAAGGTATGGCTTTATTCTTATTGTTGCAGGTTAACAGGTTTGTGTGGTTTACTTTGTATTAGCCTCTGTATTTAAGAGTATCTTGCATTTGTTTTAAGCAATTGATATATTTTGACATTTTTTTCCTTCAATTCTAGCTGGCTTTCTCAGACCTGTAACCATTTTTGGTCCAATAGCTGATGTTGCGCGGGAGAAACTTGCTAGAGAAGAACCAGATATCTTTCAAATTGCAAGTAAGTGTGAGATCAGGTTCTCCTGCAGTTAGGAATTAGTCAACTTACTTTTGCTGGATTGTTTCTATATTATTACTGTAGCCATTAATGTGTTTAACAAGACCTTCACGATGTAAAGGAACAAACTAAATGCAAGCTCTTTCAGTACTGGGTTGCTGATAATTCTCTGAAGGTAAAAGTAATGTTGGTTCTGTTTATAGCCGCCTCAAATTTCATTTTAATTTAGTACCTTATTCTAAGTGCTTGTGTAAAGAGGTAGTGATTTTTATGGACAAATTGGTGGGTAGATTTTTCATGTATGATTTGGAAGCAGGAGGAGTATCTTCAAACTGAATTGACAGTTTGAACTATGAAATGGTTTGTTTTGCCTTAATGAGGAAATGTAGAATATGTTGTAAACTTATAACAGATTTTTCCTGTGTACTCTACCAGAAAGTGAACCGAGAGATGCTGGTACTGACCAACGTAGTTCTGGCATTATTCGTCTTCACACTATAAAACAGATAATCGATAGAGTAAGTCTTTTATTGTCACTGTACTTTTAACACAAGAGTAAAACTGGTATCAACAAGTAGCGTTGGGGGGTTTAAATGTAGAAGAATAACTAATGAGTGTGCTTGCTTTAAAAATGCTTTTCTCATCTTTCTATGGCTTGATTGAAAAAAAAAAAAAAACTAGAACGGATCACCACCCCTTTCCTTCTCCAGGTTAAAAACTGCAGCCTAGAAGTAGTTCTAGGCTTAGCTCCAGGGGGTGTTGTCCCCTCTCCTTCAAGGCTGTTTTAAGCTGTTTCCTCTTTCACTTAAAGCCATGGGTGTGGCATCACAGCTAGAATTTGTTACTTTAATAATGGAGTTGTTAGGTTTTCCAGCACCCCAATTTATAAATTCGTAACTTGATGTTGTTGTGCAAGTACTAGGGAAAAGGATCCTTCAGTCTCACTTCCTTAGTATCCTTAAAACTTCTGACGTGAGCTTATGATATGAGACTCTAGTCCTTACCTTAGTTACTGACTTAAAAACAAGCTGCAGCCCTTTCAGATTGGGGGGGAGCTATTCTAGCAACGAAGTGGGGATACTGTGTGCTTGAGATGAATCTTGCACTGCATGAAATCTGGCCAAGTTCTTGCATTCAGAGTGTCTTTTTATTTTTTATTTTTTTGCTTTAAAGGAAGGTGGAGCTGTGCAATGAGACTAGGTCTTCTGTATCTCTCTTTCCTTTTTTCCTGTTAAGCAGTTTTCTATGAGCATTCTGCTATTTTTAATTTAGTGCATGCTTTGAGGAGATTTTTTTTTTTAAACAGGGAGTTTAATATTAAAGCTCATAGTAACACAGTCCACAGTTCAGAATGTATATGCCTATGTAGCCTGGTATTGGAATTGTTTTGGTTTCTATTATTCAAATGGGAAAACAATTTAAATCAGGACTTGGAAACAATGAACTCTGTAAGGTAATATAAAATAAATTTATGGAGGATGTTTTGAAAAAATAAACCTAGTATAGAAGTGATTAATTTACTTTCCTCTTGTCTTTTTTATCACAACAGGACAAACATGCTTTATTAGATGTCACTCCTAATGCAGTGGACCGTCTGAATTATGCCCAGTGGTATCCTATTGTAGTGTTCCTAAATCCTGATTCTAAGCAGGGTGTAAAGACTATGAGAATGAGGTTGTGCCCAGAATCACGAAAAAGTGCCAGAAAGCTGTATGAAAGAGCTCACAAGCTACGTAAAAATAATCACCATCTCTTTACAAGTAAGTATTTAGATATAGTGGATTAATATTTTCTGAGAGGGAGGGGGGTGATGTGAGATGAGAGTAACTTCTTCCTCCAGACTCTTCTGCAAATGGACCAAGTCAAGCAGTTGTTGACAAGTTCAGGCCTCCCCCATTCAATACCCTACTGGTTCGCTGATGTGTGCGTGTGCATCTAACTGCACAAACATAAAGCAATCTGAAACATCAGAATTACATTTCTAATAGATCTGGTGGCTTTGCAACATCATCAGCCAATATCAAATGTTTGAATAAATAGGAAGATGATGTAACTTTAGCCTGACTAAATAAAAATAATAAACTGAAGCCGTACCTTCTTCTAAGCTACTGTTGAGTCAGTATTTCCTATGGGATAAAATGTCCCAAACTACATCAAGCCTTAAGGTTGCTTTGAATACTGGTATTTACTATTTAAATCTCAGGGTTTTAATCTACCAGTTTGTTGCTTGTATTACTGATGGTACAGATCCTTCTCATAGTTCTGCAGAAATCTTAAGTCAAACTAACCTGCTGTACTTCTAGCTACCATTAACTTGAATTCAATGAATGAAGGATGGTATGGAGCTCTAAAGGAAGCAATTCAGCAACAACAGAACCAACTAGTGTGGGTTTCAGAAGGAAAGGTAAGAAATGTGTTTGGGGAGAAATGGCAGAACTGTATTTATGAGAGAATTTTTGTTCTTTCATTCTTCCTGGTATTACAGATATTGGCAAATACTTGTAGAATGAAGTTTGTTTTCCTTTTTTCCTCCTTATTTTAATCATCATTTGAAGATCAAAAGCAGCAATGACTTGTGGCCATGTGAACTGCTCAAAACTGATTTGTCACTATATTAATGCGGTTATTCTGTTAGTGAGGGCTGTACGCTTTTCTTTGTGCATGTAGCAGTGTAGTAAGTGAGAGCATTTGACCGTTGCCACTGTTAACTGGGGGATATATTATTGCATTGAAGACTTGGGGGAGATTGGATGCTTTTTCTTGAAAAAACTTCTGGGTGTTCTGGCCACATTGGTGCTCAGGGCTGGGATTGCCTGATGACAAATTGTTGGGTTTTTTTAGTTAATGTAAAAGCAAGTGGCATGTTTGTGTTCTTTCTGACCTTTCTGAGAACTGTGTTCTCTCAGTTGTGAGAACACAGATACATAATCAGAAGTTAGTATTCTCTGTTCCCCACTGAAACTCCACTGCCTTCTCAAGCTGTGTGTTACACTACACACACTAGGTCCATTCTCTTGAGGAGCTAATATCAGGCAAACTGCCAACTACAAGTAAGCAAATGGTGAATCAGCTATTACTACGTGTTTCTTAATATTCTTAATATTAATATTCTATTTTTGTTCAGATTGAGCTCCTTTCACCTCCTTAGGGAGGAACCATCTTCAAGTTAACGAATCCAATACCATAATACCACTTTAAAGGGCAGGCTTTGTTTCTTTCCAAACACTCTGATTTCCATGGGCCCTATGCACTATCCTCTCCCTTACACTGACAGTCATTTGACTCCTCACTAAAAGGATTCAAGGAGCAAGAGTGCAGAAAGGTGTAAGCTTTTAGGTGTAAGCTTAACATCTTCAATGATTGAAACCTGTTTTTTCCTCTTCTATGATATTTAGGCGTGTTGAATTTTCGTACCGTTGTTGGGCTGCTGGATTTGGAATATAACTCTTTTAAATACCAGACTTTCTGTTACGGTTAGAACAAGATAGATACATTCCATTTGTTCAGTTCTTTGTTATCCACAAAAAAAATTCCTAGCTTTATGCTGCCTGAAAAAAAGGGCATTGTTTAAAAGGTATTTCAATAAACGTGTACTCTAATTTCGTTTGACACAGGCAGATGGTGCTACAAGTGATGACCTTGATTTACATGATGACCGCCTTTCATACCTCTCAGCTCCTGGTAGTGAATATTCGATGTACAGCACAGACAGCAGACACACATCTGATTATGAAGACACAGATACAGAAGGGGGTGCTTATACTGATCAAGAACTGGATGAAACTCTGAATGATGAGGTTGGGACTCCTCCTGAATCTGCTATTACACGTTCTTCTGAACCTGTTAGAGAGGATTCTTCTGGAATGCATCATGAAACTCAGACTTATCCTACTTATGCATCTCAGGCTCAGCCACAGCCAAATCTCAGAATAGATTCTTCAGGATTTAAAACAACTACTACTCAGCCGGTAAGAAAGTAATTTTATACACTGACCACTATACGTGTACTTTAGGTTGCTAGTACTCTTGAACAAGAAATCTGTGTTTATAGTCTGCTTTACCAGTATTGTGAGTGCATACAAGAATCTGTCAGCAGCACCAATAATGTGTTATAATGAATTAGAGAATCAGCTTGCCCTAGCTGTTTTAGTGACTCATTCTGACAGGAGCAGGATTGAAGTACTATTAACATTCATTAATTGTTTTGCTTTTTTAATCTTCAACATAATGAACTTCTGGAAGTGCTAGTGCATGATACTTTCAGTACATTTCATTCTACATTTAGCTGCATTGAGCAAAGCGTCATTTAAGTTAATTTAATATAAATCAAAGTCATACAGTGATTCAATAGCAGTATATTTAAAATATTTTAAACACTTCACAGAAAGCAGAAGCCTCACCTGCAGTCCCTTACCTTTCCCCGTCGCCTGAATCAAACCCTGCAACCTCATCAACCTCTGCAGTAAATGCTAATGTAAACCTAACTAATGTCAGACTGGAGGAGCCTACTGCTGCTCCTTACAACTCTTACCAACCACAAGCGGGCCCCTTAAGAACATCAAGTACTGAGGGAGCTCATATAGTCCTAAGAGATCAAGAGCCATCATCTTTATCGCCGCATATAGATCCAGCAAAGGTACCTTGCGCTGATTTCCTGCTATACATCAAGCTAGCACATGATCTTTTTGGTTTTCCCTTATTTGGAGAATTCTTTCTGATTTTTTTTTTTTTTTTTTTCCTGTGAGATCATGCAGGTTACAAAAACACAGTGCATCTGAATTGCTAAGCATCGTCTAATGTTTTGTGTGCATGGCTTCAAACTATACACTTTTCACTTCTCAAAAAATGACATTTTTAAAAAAAGGCTGCGTTCTGTATTTTGATTTTACTTTGACTTTTTTAGCTTGTCATCATTCTGCTGTTTATTAATGAGGCCCTGAGAAAAATCTGTTATTTCCCTTAAATGACACTAGATCTTTGCGTACTTTAAATCATATTGAATCCTTGATTATGAAGATGAATCCAGTTTGTTGGGTGATACTAGATACTTCCTCAGCAATGCTAGAACTTTAATCAATTTACTTCTCCTCTTCCCACACCCTGCAAAAAAGTATGTGCGCCCTCCCCTTGCCCCTAACACCAACCCCAAAACATGTGAGACTATTACCTTTGTCTTTCCCTTCTAATCTATTTACATATTTTTGCTTAAAAATAGGACTGGAAGGGATTTCTTGAATCACCAAGTTCAGCTTCCTGTGGTTGCACACAACTGCATCAAATTATTCTGCTGTTAAACAAAATTAAAGCTAATATTTATTATAACTTAGGTTTGTTTAAAATGTTACATTTCAAATGCAACTGCAGTTACTCTTCATTTTAACTGAAGAGTATGCCTCTCTCTTTAACAGGTTTACCGAAAGGATCCATATATTAATGAAGAAGCATCCAGGCAAAGCTACGTCTTAAAACAGCCAGCAATTAATCATCCAGTACAGAGACAGGAAAGAGACCCAAATCTGATCTATGAATCCCAGGCTCAGTATGCAGAAAAACAACCAAGTAGGGACTATGAACAGTCAACGTACAGGTATGATTCTACAAACTATGTAGATCAGTTTTCTCGTGGTTATGACCCTCGCCTACATTATGATGACCGTGTGCCTCCCTATGAGGAGCACTGGGCATATTATGACGAAAAACAGCCCTATAATCAAGCAAGAACAGCTTATGAAAACCAGCCTCCTAGGGATCTTGATTCCAGACAAAATATAGAAGAGAGCACAGAACGTAGCTATTACCCAGCACAACCTCGTTTTGAGGAACCCCCTCCAATGAGCTATGATGGCAGACCGCGCTATGAGCATGCACCCAAAAACTTCAGCTTACCACAAGTGCGATATGAAGATCAACATACTGTTGGATACGACACGCATGGTAGATACAAACAAGAAGCTCAGCCATACCAGTCAGCCATATCTCGATCTCCTGAGCCGAAGCAGTACTTTGATCCACACATACGGGGCTATGAACAAGGTCCTCCTCAAGCTTATAATGCTAAAGCTGGACAATATGAGCCTTCTCATGGCACTTCAGGTGTTTCTCTTCCTCCTCCCCCTTCATCACAAACAAAACCAGAAGTTTTGCCTTCTAACAGTAAACCACTGCCTACACCGCCATCTCTAGCAGAGGAAGAAGAAGATCCAGCCATGAAACCACAGTCTGTGCGAAGTAGGGTTAAGATATTTGAAAGGAGAAGATCACCATCTCTGGAAAAAATGAAGGACCCAAGTGATACATCAGCTGTCAAGGTAAGAGTCATTTAAGTTTTTTAATTCCTGCTTTTAGCTAATGAGACTACATTGCAAGAGGTAAAATACTGTCTTGGAGAGAAAGCTTTGCTGCTTGTGGAGTAGCCTCTTAGCAGCCAAACTGCAGGATGTTTTAAAAGCAGAAGGTGAAAACTTTTGTGAAAACACTGAAGGGGATCTTGCCGTGCTGAAAACTCCTCCAATTTATCTTTCATTAGTATTTTATTCTGGCTTTTCCTCTGGGGGAGGCAGGGGGAGGGCAGTCTTGGCTTTCTTACCCATAAAGGGCTGTATCTTTTTAAATGTTAGAATCTAAGAGAATATGTTGTGCTTCTCTTTACAGCCGCCAGAACTAGCACCTAAGCCTACACTTACAACAGTGAGTGGTCCAAAACCAACTTCTCAAAGCCAGTGTGAACACGACAAAACAACTTACAGGTAGATGCAAAACTGATTAATTATATTTACTTTTCAATATGAGTTTAGAATATTCAGAAAATATATCTGAGTGGCTCAAATTAGAAACTGCGGATTGGAGAGTCAAAGTGTGTCAGTATGATTTCTGTGTCAATAAAAGGCAAGGCAAAAAGTTCAGTTTTCATGAACATGGTTGCTGGGAAGCAGGGGGAGAACACAATATGTTGTTTCAGTGTTTTGGGGAAAGAAACTTAGCCAGTATCTCCATCTTACTTTCTCTGTGTTTAATTGAGATAAATAGAAAGAAAACCAAGAAGGAAAAGGTAACGTAAAAGGGAGATAAGGATTTTCTTTCTTTGTTATGTCACACTTATCTAATTTTTGAAGTGTGCAATTATAACAATTACATTTTGGTTGTTTTATTACCAGCTAGGTTATAAAATAAAATTTTAATTCAGGTCCTTACGCTTGTGCAACTATGCAAGGAAACTGTATATTATTATTCTTGATTAGGGCCCCAGAACCACAGAGACCTCAAGTGAAGCCACCTGAAGATATTGTGCGTTCAAATCATTATGATCCTGAAGAAGATGAAGAGTATTATCGAAAGCAGCTCTCATACTTCGATCGCAGGAGTTTTGAAAATAAGCCATCTGCGCAGGTTCCTGCCAGCCATCATTCTGAGCCCACTAAACCAATACACTCACAGAATCAGCTGAATTTCACCAATTATTCTAAGTAAGTTTGGGAGACTTCTTATTTTTTTTAATATGAAAAAGGAGGGAGACTTATAGGACTAAAACAGAAATTCTGCCTCTACCAATTAAATTCTAGGGGTTCATGTTATCTAATTGAGATGATTGAGAAATTGACAGTTTCTCCCTTTAGATGTAGCTTTAGTTTAAAAACACACAACTGCATAATGTTTTATTTTAGTAAATGAATAATTTTTGTAGGTTTCAGGACCTTCAACATATTGCTTCTTTTCCTTGCCGCTTACTAACGGAACATAACAAAGTATTTCCTTAGACTGAGTGCTTAAATGTCTTTCATAGCAAAGGTTTTGTTTTATTCCAGTTCTGCGTGCATTTATCCTGCACACAGACTTGTACATGCTACCCATGTTTGACATGAGGAAACTGAGCCTTTAGGGAATATTGCTGAGGCCAGAATTTAATCTATTGATGGAAACATCTGTTTCCTGTATTGTTCTGCTTCCTTGGTTTGGAACATTTTGATACAGAAATTGTGTGAAAGCTCATACACAGATTTAGCTCAGGTAAAGAACTGGCTATCTCGGAGGATACTTATGCAAACTTGGTGAATACTCTCCACAGTTACGTCGATTTCCAAAATTTGTTTTGATTCAAACCATAACAATTTATTTGTAGCTGTTACTGGGAAAAGCTATTGTGGGTAGCTGCATGCAGGCTGAAAAATAGGCATTTTCTAGTGCTTTTCTTAAAGGACTTGAGCTAGGACTGGGGAATCCTGTTATTATTTGTATAATATCGTTTATCCTCTCCAATGTCTTCCTCTGTGAATTGAGACTATTGGAATCTTTCCAAAAGCTTGATAGGTTTTAAAGTGTTCACTTTTTTTTCTAATCCAGAAGTCTGCACATGATAACTATTTCTTATTTTACTTTTTTTCTATGCTAAGGAAGGAATGCATGTAGTAGTCTGCAACCAATTCTGATTCTCAGTCAAGGGATGTTCTTTATCCTGCCTTTTCACTCACCCTGTGTCTTTTGATGGAAAGATGAGAGCATACCTGTCCTGTTCTCTGGGCATCATAGGAAGAGACCTAAAGAAAGTCTTGCCTGGCCTCATAATGCACTGCAGTAGCTTTCAGCATTATGTTCCCTCATAGAGAAACCAACGTTACCCACACATCTCCATTTTGATCTGTAGACATGAGCTGTGGTGCCATCGTAAATGCAAGCAGTGCTTTGGGAGAAATGTTGTAGTCTTTCAACAGTTGTGAAGATTGTAAAGTTTCTTCAGCTGGAGAGTGTTGAAAGCTTTTGTAGTACATTTGTTATCCTCTGCAGTGTTGTCACACAGGCTGAAAAACATGAGAAATACACACAACTATTGAATTTCTGCTGCAAAAGAGCTAGTAGTTGAGTTCCGTACTTTTTTCTGCCATGACACTTTCATTCTTTGGCTGCTTGATTTTGGTTTTGTTTTGTTTGTGAGTTAGTGTTTAACTTGAGGGCTTGTACTTATGGGAAGGTGACATCTTGCTGTCACAGAGGAGTAAGATAATACTGGTTTTAAGGCTGATAGTTTCATATGTCAGGGGACAAAAATGTGTTGTGTTTTTTCTTTATGAAAGAATGTAACCCTTAACAGGAAGGGACAGGCATGGGAAAGAAAATCTACCCAGGGTAGTCCAGTGCAAATAGACAAAGACTAAAATATTAATGGAAGTGGAAAGAGATAAACAAGAACGCTACTCAGTTGGACAGTGCTGCCTCTAGGGGCGTACGGCAATGTCCTTGCCTGGAAACACAAACCAGTTGCTGGCTTGAGAAAGCATTCATATTTAGGACTTCCCTTTAGCCAGCTTCCAATTTGTACCCTGTTAGTTGCTAGCTATTAATTTTTTTTTCCAGTGAATTTATATGGTAATATCTATTCTGTGAATAAACTTCTCTAAAAATAAACAGGACTAAATTTGGATGATACAGGAACTGTTGATTATGTAATCTCTTGCCTCTGCATAATCCATAAAATGTATTCTGGGTACAGAGGACAGATTTTATTTATTCACAAGCAATAGCTACAACTTTCTCGGTTTTAAATATTAATGTGCATTAAATTATGTAAAGTTCTCTGCCACTGAAGAAGTACTGTGAAAGTATGTATCTTTGCCATTATGAGTGTACAAATTTACGAATTTGTTTACTCTTTTAATTTATTGGGGTTTTATTTGCATCATTTAGGAAAGTAATGCCATTGCTAAAGCTGCTTTGTATGCGTGATGCATGTTACAGTTGTCAGTAACTGTAGAATAAGGGATAGTTTCTCTTGATGTGCAAATAGTGGAACTTCTAAATGGAGATGTTTCAGCAGATAGAGCTGGAGGCTGTTCTGAGGCTGCTACCCCTATGGCTGAGTGGTGGATTTGTTCCTGCTTGGTTCAGTGTAGTTACTTGCAGCAGATTGACGTGCTGTAGAAGGAGTTAGCTTACCTAAATTAGGAGTACCCACGTGATTAGTTACAGCCTCATCTGAGGAGACAGTAAAGAACAGTGTCTTATTTTAACAACTTAAACTGCTCCAGCTGAGCTCTTACGTGTCTGTTACAGAATTGGAGCTTTTTGAGTGGGAACAGGGGGCGAGCAGTGCATTTAGTAAGTTTTCTGTTGTGCACCAAGGCTTATAACCTGTTGCCCACTGGTTCATTCTAGTAGTTCATTTTTGATTCATTTCAAACTAAAGTAGCAGTTTTGTAACAAAAATGAAGTGGGAAACAGCTTAGAAAACAGCACAGCAGTAATTATAGGAAATTAATTTATACGCTTAGAAGTTATAAGCAAGTATTTCATTGTGGGCCCCTTTCATCGCGTACAGGTTGGGTGTTTGCCTCCTGACCAAGGATCACTTTTACAGAAGGATGGGCTCCACATTAAGCACAACTTAACTGTGTTTGTGTTGTCACAGCTCTCTTCTGCTCTTTCGATCACAATGTACTAGCTTTCCCCATTCTTTAGTTCCTCGGAAAGCTAGCAAGCAGTTTGATCAGGTGTGGAGTGGGTTGGGTTTTTCTGTGGGCTTTTGCAGCACTGCCCTCCCCTGGCTCATGCGCCGTTGGGGAAGGGGGGGGGTTCAGGTGAGCAACTCTGAGAGATCACCTACTGCCCACCTGGAATAAAGGCAAGAGTGGGTGAGCACTCAGTAATAACTTCTGTTGATGGATGAATGGCTTGATATAAAATCGGTGGGAGCCTAAGCATACAGGAGATCTAAAATGATCCTTTTGGGGTTTTGGGTTTGTTTTTTTTTTTTTTTTTTTTTTTGCAACACTGATTTTACAGAGACATTTCTATGGATGTGGTTTAGCTCACTGAGGATCACATTCAGGTGGTCATCAAGCAGACTTTCAAAAGTTAAATCAGTCCCTTTCTTAATTTCATAATGCATTCCTCTGAAGCAGTAAGACTGCTGGTGTCTACAACTCTTGCCTGTTACATTTTTGAGAGTACAGAAAGTGAAGGGATGAGGGAAAGCTGTCCTGATAAAATGTATTTTCTTGCAAGATATAAGCAAGATAGATGTTAAAAACCAAGGGAAAGTCACCAGTGCACTTATGGCTTTCTGCCACTTGTTCTAAGACATCTTTTTAGGAATTGTTGAACGCAACCAGAAGCATTTTATGGTGTGGGTTTTGCTATTAGATGTGCTGATAGCACTATAGAAACGTTTGCTATGAATGTGCCCTCAGTACATGATCTGCAATACAAAACCATCGTGGTATGTTAAGAAGGAAGAAATTAATATAGATCAGACCATAAGTAAGAGACTGCTAGAAATTGGGATTTACGTTTTGTTCGCTGTTTTTCACTATATTGAGTAACTTTATACAGATTGTAACAAATGGCTTAATGTAATCTCATTCTTAATTTTGATATCTGTCATTTTAATATCTTGACCCTCTTCTAATTGACTGACAATCTCATTAAATATAGTAGGTGAGCATTGTTTATATGCATATAGTAAAGGTCTTATCAGAAACATCACTGTTAAAAGTAGTGTCTCTTTGTTTCAACAACCTTGTCATAAGACAACTGCTAGGACTAACATAAAAAGTGTGAAGAAATAATATGCTCAAGATAGAATGACTGTTTTCTTTCATTCTTCTATTGCTGTTTGCTTTGCCATCACCTAGATTTCTTGGCTCTTACACTAGCTATGACTACTTGAAAAGGAACATCAAGTGGTAAGACTGTTGTTGATGTGAGGATGTTTTCAGGTGTCCTCTCACTGTTACATTTCATCACAGGCATTATGTGCACTTAAAATTTTAACACACAAATTTCAAAGTGAGTTCAATACTATAGTCCAAAATTTACAGTTATTTGTTAAATCAAGCATTTCCTGAAATAAACCTTTGGAGAAATATTTCCAGTATAAGAAAAATATTTTAAAAATAAGATTTTAAAGTTATCTACACTATGCACATAAAGCTAGTGAAGCTTAAGCTGATTACATTTCTAATTAAGATGGCATTGTTCAAATACTGGGTGTATTTAGAAAAGTTGCACTAGAATCTGCTGTCTTATTGGCTAATCAAGCTTTTCAAAAACCATCCACCCACTCCCCCAAAAAAGTGGATTTATGTTTGTTTTGAAGACCTGATAAATTAGAGAACTCTTCTTCATTGAAATTACCCCAAACGAAATTGAAAAACAAAGTTCTTGTAGGCAATTATGCAAATACACCTGAAATGTCATCTGCCTTTTGTTTGCCATGGTTTGTGTTACTAATCTTCTCCTAAAGATTAAATGTTGTCTTAATCTCTTGTGCTTATCAATAAATGTTTTTATACTTGAGACAGGATATTAAAGAAAACTGTGTTTTAGTGTTTGTAGGAAGAGGTGGAAATCAGGTGAACATAGAAGAAAAATAAATAGCAGTGAATGCAGGAGCTCAGAGCCCTGAGGAAACCGAGCAGTCAAATGTGGGGTTTTTTTCCCCCTTTTATTTCAACAGGGGAAAACCAACTGATACAGATTCAATGGACAGGCCCGTTGGTGAAAAACGCTATGAGCCCATCCCTCCCGTCACCACTCCGCCTCCTGCTCCCTCGGTCCAGTACACGCAGCCCCAGTCCATGAACAGCCCGGCCCTGTCTCTCCCCGCACACCACAAGCCTGCGCTTTCCGAAGGTGAGCGGCTGGGACACCCTGGCTCCTCGACTCCTGTACCGCCCCTCGGCTGCTGCCGGGGCTGCTTCTGCACTGGGAACTCTGGTGGTCTCTAACTGGAACTTGGAGTAATTAGTAACAAAAGTAGCTTTTTGCTGTAGTGAGATTGAGTTTTGTGAAATGATTTCGTGATCCCGTCTGAAACTATTAATTTCCGGGTGTCAATAGTCACTATAACTGTCTCTTCCATATTTAGTGGGCTTGGCAAAAATGAAGTAAAATTTCCAGTACTTAAAAAAATGTACCTCTCCTGGCTTTGGATCAGAATTCTTTAGGTGTGAGTAATAGCTGTAGGCTTCTAAACCAGAAGAAAAAGCTGGTTTCACCTTCTCAAGGAAAGGATTGCCCAGTCCGGCTGGATTTTCTGGTTGGTGCAAGTGCATACTGCTTTCTGGTTTTTTTGGTCATGGTCTAACCTTTTTATTGAAAGCTCACACCACTGTGTCTAACACCTGTTTAATGAAACATAAGTTAACTTGCCTGAACATCTGATGTAGGAGGACAGATGATCTAAGAGAGCTAAATTGAACCTTTATTTTATATAGTAGACTGAGAATTGACTAAAATGTATTCTTATGCCATAGTGAATGTGACTAGAACTTCTGATGGTTACTGATGAGTCCTGGTATTTTTATTTGCGTTGCAGTTAACTCTGTGTCTGACCCTCCTCCACCTCAGAATAAGCCAGCAATTTTCAGATCCTCTAGAGAGGACACTGTGCAGTCCACTTTTTATCCTCAGAAAAGCTTCCCCGACAAAGGCCCCGTCAATGGAACTGAACAGATTCAGAAAACAGTCACTCCTTCTTACAACCGCTTTACAACAAAACCTTACACTAGTGCTGCAAGGCCCTTTGAGCGCAAGTTTGAAAGTCCTAAATTCAACCACAATCTCTTGCCAAATGAAGCTCAACATAAACCAGAGTTGCCATCAAAATCTCCAAATTCTCCTCAACCAATTTTGAAAGCACACAGCTCATCGCAGCCTCCCGAGTTTGATAGTGGAATGGATACCTTTGCTGTCGACAAGCCTAAATATCAACCAAATAATGTTAATGCTGTGCCTAAAGCCATTCCTGTAAGGTAAGCTGCTGCTTTTGTTTCCCATCGGTGCACCTATAGCAGTTAATCTCTGAAACCTGTGAAAAAAATAGCTCTTCCTTCCCCACCTCCCTGTGCTTCCAGTTCCTGTTCATGTTACACCTGGAAGGGTGATACTGTGATTCTAAAATTCTGCCAGATGGCATTGAAGAGCATTCAGATAAATACTTGAAGTATGTCCTACGTCCCTGTATCCTTGGATTAGAAAGTGGCATGGCTTTTATTCCCCATTTCTTACACTATGATTATAAATCTTCTGATAGGTAGTAATTATTTGTCTCAATTTGTTTCTAGAAGATGGAATTCATTTCTGAGGATAGCTGTTGCACTAAACTGTGTTCATTCTGTGTGCTTAGAGAGACACCTCATGGTACATATCTGTAAGGGATATTTTAAAAAAATACTCATAGAAAGTGAAAGGCACTTTAGCAGTTTCATTATTGGTTGTTTTTACTATGAGACAAAACAACTGCTAAAAAGCACCTTGTGCTTGCCTAATATGCTAGATAGTATTACGATCTTAAGCTATTTGCTGACTTGTTAAATTCTTTTCACTAATATTTGTCGAACAGTGGTTTATTATCCAGTGATTTCAAAATAATAATGCATGAACCAGACTTGAAATCTTGCTTGATGTTTCAGTAATTCAGAAACGCAATAGAAGAATGAATCCTATTTCTTCTTAAGCACCTAAGAAATATTTTGATGCTGTGTAGTTTGCAGAGTGCTAGAAACTTTGAAATTACTGGTTCTTTGAGCGGAATTAGTTAGAAATTGAGCAGAAATGTGCTCCAACTGGTCATTTGATTATGATACAAGTTTCTCTGTAGTTATATCCTGGCAACCTGGAAAAAATCGTTGCTTGTTTGTTTTTTGTTTCTTTTTTTGTGTTCTGGTTTTGGTTTGTTGTTTTTTACAGGCTTTGTGTTCAGTGTACATCTGAATAGAAGGGTTCAGTGTGGCTTGAATAAGAATTATTACTCCTTATGGTATTAAAGCCATAATGGAGTTTTGGGAAGAAAAAGAAACTTTCAGATGTTATTACATTTAGTTTTACTGAGGTGAAGTGTGTAGCTGGGGCAACGTCTTTATACATAATCCCAGAAGCGGGCACTTGAAAACATGGGATTTAAGTGGTCCAAATTCTTGCTTTAACTACTTTCTGAATGCTTGTAGAGTTTGTGGGCTTCAGTGGTGGGTTTTGTGAAAATGCTCTTTTCTCAATGGCAGATCTTGAGCTACTTTCATCTTAGTTGTGCTGCACAGTTGAATGTGGGATACGTTCAGTGTTTCCCTAAAACTAGTGCTAGCCTACTCCAGGCTGTGCTCTGCTAAAATGTTAAGAGGAGAGTATGCCACTGACCTTCAAGAAGAAAATGTTGATAAAACTGCTAGACTTTTTCTGTCTTACATTCAGCCCTTCAGCACTCGAGGACGAGGAGGAAGAAGATGGACACACTGTTGTAGCCACAGCAAGAGGTGTATTTAACAGCAATGGTGGTGTTTTGAGCTCCATAGAGACTGGAGTTAGTATTATTATACCACAAGGAGCCATTCCAGAGGGAATAGAGCAAGAAATATATTTCAAAGTTTGCAGAGACAACAGTATACTTCCACCTTTGGACAAAGAGAAAGGTAAGAGCTGGCACTGTACATTGTTCTGTTATTTAACTCTTTTCCAACAGCAGCAAAATATAATATGAAAATACCTCAATATACTTCAATATATAACTTATATTGATGTATGAAGATACAGTCTACATCTCACAAGAAGTATAAGGTAAGCAATGTTCTGCTTAATACTGAAAGCTGCAAGCAAGATGGAGGCTCTGAATTACAGTTTGAGAATATTTAATTTGTAGACTTAAGTACTGATTTAAAACTTACCTAGTGCTCTAAGGAAAGGTTCTAAATTCTTCTTTTAAGAATCTTTGAAACTGTAGATTCCCTCATAAAGTGTAGGGATTTATTCTAGGCATTCTTACTAGAAATATTTCTTCATGTCACAGTTAGGACCAAAAGAATTGTCAAGCACAATTTGGCTTGAGTTAAATATTTGGAATTGACTTCAACACTTGAAATTACTCAATGTTTTTTTTTCAATTTCTCTAAAGGAAACGGCTTCACAGTTTAACAAAAAATGAATCTAACTTATATAATAAGGTTTGAGTAGTGTATCTTAGTTGAGCCATTTTTTTATGGTAAGTCTGTCATACACTAGACTAGTGTACATACGTTTTCTTGATTTGTCAGATTCCTAATTTCCTCAAGTTAGGAAACTAGAAGGGTGAATTTCATAAATATTCAGTTAAAGATTACTTGCAATCTGCAGTTACTTTGAGTCTTTATAAACCTCACATAGCATGTTCCTCAACTGAATAATCTTACGTTCACATTTGATATTTTAAACTAAAAATAGACCTGGATGTTTGTGTGCTCTTTTTACTGTCAGGATAAGGCTTGCAGGCTCTTGAGCTGCTGCAGGCTTTATTCAGCCCCGTGTGCCATAAATCCCCACAGGCAGAACGTCCTGCCTGTAGCGCAGAGAAGCACGAACAAGGCTGGTCACAGACTGGGGGGATGTGGTGCACCTGCTTAGAAATTTGTGGAAGGGGGGAAAAAATTCCGACGTGATTTAATCATCAGACGTGTTTATCCTTTTTCGTTTTGAGATTGTGGTATGTTCTGTTAAAAAGACAGTTGAGTGCTCTGAAAGACTGAGAAACAATCTTGCTGAGTGCTGTTCTTTACTGACAGGTCAAAATGTTCCTGTCTTTCTCTAAAGTCAAGTTGCTGAGTAGCTCTGCAATGTAATCATGCAATTATTTCAAGAAGAGTCAGTAACAGGTTTTTCTTTCTCTTGACTGTAGGTGAAACACTTCTTAGCCCCCTGGTAATGTGCGGGCCTCATGGACTAAAATTCCTGAAGCCAGTGGAGCTGCGCCTGCCACATTGTGCGTCTATGACCCCTGATGGTTGGTCTTTTGCTCTAAAATCCTCCGACTCCTCGTCGGGTATGCTGTCCTCCCTCTGTCCTTTTGGGGCTTTTGGGTGCTATCGTATAATTTAAGTTAATTTGGCTAAAGGTGATGCTGTGTAATGTAAAGAACTCAATCATTGTATTTGTGTCAAACTCTCCCATTTCACTTTCATTACAAATGTCTTTCTTACATTTACTCATGGTGCAAATTCATAGCTAAAACCATGATAGCAGAAAAAGAGTAATATCTCTAGTCTGTTAAATATTACCGTATTTTTCTATTCTGTCTTCTTTCTTGAGGACTGCTGCAGCTGAATACACTTGAAATGATAGTCGCACTAAAATTGAGAGGAAATGATTATGTACCTCTGATTGGCCTTTGTAACATAACTGGTGTTTGTCTGTTGCTTAATTAACCATATAGGACTCTGGCGAATCTTAACAATCTGCATGCTCATAAGTCATGATTTAACGCTTGTTAACTGTTTCCATGTGTGCAAGTTGATGCTAACAGTTGGATCATTTAAGAAAACTATAGTGTTCAGTAAAAGCATTTACGATTCATTCTAATGTAGCTGGATTTTCCACGAGACTTTTCTTGCTTGCTTCTGCCTATTTCTCCTCTCCCGCCTTTTACCCAGAAGTTTCTGGTTGGTAGTAAAAGTTGCAACTAGATTGCAATTTCATTTACCTGCTCATTTTTACCTCACTGTGGCTTTCTGGGACGAGGGGCAGAATGTATTGGCTGAAATTCAGTGAGGAGCCTAATTGAGAATTCTGGGCAAGTTTCAAGCAATTTCATGAAACGGCTGTGAGGTTACAGAGATTATAAAACGGAATGTTTGCACATCTGGGGAAAAAGTCTTCAGGCTTTATTCAGCTACCTTCAAAAATTTATGGTGGAAGGTTCAAACCATTAATGTGTACGTATGATCTAAGTAATGACTGCACGATGTACTTCTGTATACAGCATTTAAGCCACCGTGTATGCATATCTTCCGTCACTAATGTATCTATCACTGTCAACACCAAAGCACTGATGCTTTGAAAGATGAAAGCATCAATATCCCCTTGACGGGGACTCAATAACCTAGAGGTATTAACGGCAATAATTTTTAGTTGGTTTTTATAAGCTATTATATGCATGTGTTGCATGCATCTATTTAACAATGTGTGATTACATGGCAGTGTTAAGACATGGACTCGTAAATTATAGGGTCCCAAAAGATATGACAACTATGTACAAAAATGACACAACACCTCCTTTGTAACTAATAGCACCTGTTCATGAACTTACTTGAAGGGAAGGGAGAGGACTCAAATGATCTAAACAAATACTGAGACATTTTTCTCCCTTTCCAAAGTGGGATGTGTGTGTGCGCGCATGTGTGGGTGAGAGCAAGAGCGTGTATATTTAACCCCTACCACTTTCTGTACTGTAAATATAACACCACATTCTGTTAATCTGAAATGGGATGTATATCATAACATTGCTCTTTTGAGACAAACTTTAAAATTAGGCAATTCTGTCTTATGATATGTAAGTAGACCATACTGTGTCTTAAATAAATAATTGTTTTCTCTCTTTCTAAATTAGTTGGTTATGGGACTCTGATTTTTGAGATGGCTTTATAATAAGAGTTTATACAATTCTGGGTTCTTTCTCTCTTCAGTCGTCTGCTCTACTTCATCTATTCTCAATGTATCCATGTTCTGTCCTAAAAGTGACATTCATTTGCACTTACTAACATCCTTTCTGCCACATTTAAACCTCATATATTGATATTTTACTTTTAAGCCCCTTCAAAAGCTTTAATGATT
Source organism: Gallinago jamesoni (assembly GCA_025769975.1). Taxonomy (NCBI): domain Eukaryota; kingdom Metazoa; phylum Chordata; class Aves; order Charadriiformes; family Scolopacidae; genus Gallinago; species Gallinago jamesoni. The sequence goes on along the minus strand of JAOQGH010000069.1, from coordinate 25,339,330 downwards.
CTGGTATTAAAACTGACTGGGGAAAAAAGTTGCCTTTTATGGCTGCACCTCTTACTGTGCATTAGTAAAAAATTCTGAAGGTTTTTTTTTTTTGAAGCAGTTGTATGTAAGTATGCGAAAAACACCCTCAACAGCTAGAGGTTGCACTAGCTGCAGTTCAATCCTTGCTATGTATTTAGGGGGAAAAGTTGGAAAAAAAGTCTGCCACTGTCTCATGTGCAAGACTAGGACCTTATAAATGAAAAATGCTCCAGCATTATGAGTTTCTGGACTGAAATAAGCGGTCTCAGATGGTTGCAGTAAACTACACGCAGGCCACTTCAATTCTTTGTCCCTATGTCAAATGTTGCCATCACTCAATGCATTGTGTACTTCATTTTGTTTTCATGAGGTCAAGAGAATTATGTGGCATTTACATCAGTCTCATTTAACACGGAGGTCTCGAGTGTCTGCAGTCTGTGACTGGGTTCTCTAACTTGCTGCACATTTCTTCAGGCAGATCTGTTTTGGCTGAACTGTTTAAAGTCACTTATTTTTAAGGATTAGGAGAACTGCAGTGCATTTTTCACTGTCATACAGTGAGATGATGACACTCTTTGTATAGTGGCAGCATTTAGTGGTGGTTTTAGGTGGGTAAATGACAAGTATTTTCTCCAGTTGAAAGAGACAGTTGCCTGTGCAGATGGAATGTAACCTTTGTCTGGTGAGATGGCATCTGATGACTTCCCCTTGTAACCCAGTGTTATGCAGGACCTTTGACCGTGGGTAGATAAGATCTGTTGTAAGGATTTTTAAGTATGTGCCAGTTAACTAGAATCTCTTTTAGAATGTCAGTATTTCAGCCTTTTAAATGAGTAGCTGCAAAACGACTACAATCTTGTCTGCAGAAATTTTCATAATAGAAAATAAAACCACCAGTGTGTCACGGTGCTTAGTTATAACATCTGATTTGACTCATCTGAGTTCAGAGCTGTTCCAAGAAACTTCAAAGGCATCCTATCTAGATCAGCATTTAAAACGTGTTATTTTTTTCTGGCAATTTAGGAAAGAGCCACTGAATACCTGATTCACTGTTAACACTTCTCAAATGGGAAGCGCTATGTTGGTGCTGTAGAGTAGAATAACTTATACTTAGCAGTTCCCAAGTGCCACAGCATCTGTTTTGAATAACTGATCTATCCTACATGATATCAAAAGAAAGGGTTCATTTTTTAATTAATAATATACAAACTGCAAGTTTTTAAAAAACAAACAAACAGGTGTTGATTCAGAACTTAAAAGTTCCTGTCCAAAAGCTTGGTTGTTTCAAGATGTACTCTGTTTGACAGCGGATACTAAACACCAGCATTGTGTTTTCCTCCCACAGGTGACCCCAAAACCTGGCAGAACAAGTCTCTTCCCGGGGATCCAAACTATCTTGTTGGAGCAAACTGTGTCTCAGTCCTAATTGACCACTTCTAAATATTAAGTTAGCTGACTGAGTAAATAATGTGAAACTGAGATGGACCTTACATATAAACTGAACCACTCTATCAAGTATTAACTGTTCTATAAGTGATAATGGATCTTAGTGTTTAAGCATCTTGCTTTAACTAACAGTGGTTTAGCAAGTACACTCTTTGAACCATGGTCACAATACATGCACAAGCAGGGAGTGTACAGTTGGGAACAAGGTAGGGTTTGCAGGTTCTGTATGCTTTGATTTGTTGGTTGTTCTTTTGTGGGGTTTTGTTTTTTGTTTCCTTTATTATTATTATTATTATTTTTTTAAAGGACACTACTAGTATTTCTTTGTTTAAAATCTGAACGTACCAACAGAATTCTATTCAGAGGAACTGAATTTGGTTCATGCTCCACTGGCGAAAACACAGAATTTGGCCTGCATTTTTACGACTGTGTGTTTGTAACTCACAAGACTACAGTTTGGTCTCTGGTTTTTCAATGACTTTTGGTGTACCTGTCCAATAAATGGCAATCAACATGGGGTAGCACAGTTTAGATGTTTTCCTCTGCCAAGAGGCTAATGCAAACACATCTACTTACTGTATGTGGAAACACTGTCATGAGAACTGGGGGGAGGGGGAAAAGCATGTGGGATGACTATGGTTCAGTTGCCTCTCTGGATTTGTAAATTAACCACATTATTACAGACCTATTAACCAGCAGGGATGCCTTACCCTCATGTTTTTAATAGTCTTAGCTCTCATAGTTCTCTGTATTAAGTTTGTATGGCTTTTGTGCTTACCTAGATAATATATCATGAGAGACTGGGGAAAGAGGAAAAAAAAACACAAAACAAAAAAAACCTTGTGAGTTTGGTTTAGAGAAGGAGTATTATTTGTTTTCATCAGCCAGAAGAGAACCAGAAGAAAATGATGGTATGTTTTCTGCTATGCATTTGAAAATTTATAGATGTTATAGACTGCTTGTATATAATGCGTGCATACCACTTTTGTTCTTGGTTTGTAAATTAACTTTTATAAGCTTTACCTTTTTATATATATAAATATATATAAAAACAAACAAAGTTTCTTAAGGATATCTTTGTATTCTCATACCTTTTGAGCCTTGAACTTTGACATCTGCAGCAATAAAGCAGCATTTCTACAATATACGAACAAGGACATTTTTTAAAAATGCACAAAGTTGTTACCTTTTTAAGTGCTGCATTTAAAGAATATAACTCGGAATTCTCTACTTTGAATAAATTCTTGAAAAGTATCCCTACTGTAATTTGTCATAAGGATGCTGTACTACGTGCCCTGAAATGTATTTTTTTACTAATAGACAATTTATTACGGCACAATGGCACTACTACTGTTTAGATAATATACCACTGCATTCTGTTAATGAGTTATTAGCTATTCAGGTGTGGCTGATTTTTTTTCTCTGCAGTTATTAAAATTACACGTTTCTAAATATACAGAATAAAACTGTTTTTAAAATAATAAAGGAGATTGTAGTACCTTATTGTTTGTGAAATGCATTTATGTGAACATGACAATCAATTTTCATTTTCTTTTTCCCATGTAAGTAGACAGCTGGATTCTGCCGTATGTCCATACACGAAGCAGAGCTTTTCTGTGGAGTCAGTTGGAGTTGTCCACAGCAGGGCTTCTGAAATGATGAACCATTGGATGTGTGGATCCATTGGAAATACTCATTACAAGTAGGATGCAGAAGGCTTGTCCCTTGCCTTAATCACTATGTTGGTGCTAGTTTACCTATTACACGTACTCTTCCAAAGACTTTGGTCCTGTTCTAGCACATAGGTTTACACATGATCTAGTTACACAGTTTTAAAGATATTTCTACAGAATTCCATTCTCAGGCCTCTTGGGAGTACTTGATGGCTAACTGCTAAGGCACTATTATTCTAGAAGAGAAAATAAATTCTGGAAGCTATTTTTAAATAATACTGGGAAACAGTGCACAACCCTGATGTTTCTTCTCTGTGCTGTTACTGACCAATCAGGCATAACTTGCCCTAGAAGATGCATTCACTACTGTGACTACTACTGCCCGTTGCTTATCTCAACTTTGAGCAAAAGAAATTTCAATAGCAAAAAACCTATTTGTGTCAGCATGGCTTTTTCCATTTATGTTGGTGATAATATGTTGGTGGTATATTTTGAATCAGCGGAAAGGAAGGCATCAAAATGGCATGCAGAGCATATTGGAGAAAATTCCAATGCTAAAAATTCTAAGTGTTCTTTTCTTGCTCAGATTTTGGGAAGAAGTATATGAAATACTGCACAAGGAGGCAGTCAGTGGGCCTTGAGGAACTCTGGAGTTACACTGCATGGACTGTTTGCAATGGTGTCATTTGTGTCTAGGACATCCCAAGTCTGGCATGCTGTAAGGTGTGACTGTCCTGAATTGCTTTTATTGTAGTGATCCAGACAACACCTTTCTGCTCTTCTTTTGAAGAGTGTAGGGTCCTGTTTTTCTGTCAAAACAAAAACAGCTTTTGCTCTGCTGTCATTTCATAAATGAAATTAGAAAGTTGGTGTCGTTCAAAAACGTGGCAATTCTCTCCTGCTAAACAGCCTGTCAGCAGAACTGTCTGTTGCAGGAGGTAAGTTTGCATGTAATATTTAAATTTACTATGGGTCTCTATTCAGTATTTAATGTGCACTTCAAAAACTGCATCTCCCAAATCTTCCCATTTTTCTCAGCAATGTACTGGTCAGCTTTAGCCCTGCAAGTTGTACTGAAGTTTTAATAACGTACACTATCTCAAGTCTTGTGCTCTTTTCTAAACCAATGGCTTCAGTGGTGGAAACAGATACTCAATGGATAAAGAATTACTGTTCATCTCTCTGATTTAAATTCTTGGTAAAAGTCTCTCTTTTTTTTTTTTTTTTTTCCTAGAAAAGTAGTAATGAGTGTTCAACCACACACACACAAGCAAGTTACAGTTGTACAAGTTGTACAAGTACTTTTCTGTTCCTGCCAGCCTGGGTTAGGTGAAGCAAATCAGCAATGTTTAGGGTCTGCGTGAAGATTCTCTGCTCTAACATAACCTGGACCAGTTGACAGAAATAAAAGCAATTCAGGTTTGGAGAATAAAAGATGTTGAGCACATCCAAAAAATTTTTCCTTGCTAAGTCACTTGTGAGGAAAGCCTCACTGAGTGCTAGTGGCAGTCTGTCACATACAGGGTTCTCTGGCAACTGGCTCCATCCATTGGCAAAATCAAATGAATGGGTAAAATTATTTTTCCCTATATCCAAATGAACTGTGCATTTGTGAGTACACAAATGAGCCTGTGAGCAAGCAGCTGGGAATAAATCAGCTTAATATTAGTGAAAGTATATGAAGCTGGCTGTTTGTGCACACACATGAGATAAGTGCTATTTATTAGATTTTTCTATTAGCTTGGGTACTGCAGACTACTTGGTTCTATGCAAACAGTTGTCATTCTAGTGACGCTAAAATTATTACGCTATCACTGAATTTGGCTTGAAACACGGTTTTGACAAAGATTAAAGGATGTTTTGTTGGGAAGCAATGGTGCTGTCCTAGTTGCCTTGATGAAACTTGAAACAGTTATTAATCCTTCCAGGTTGCTGTGGAGTTTCAGCAGATACATCTGTCTATTGGTGACTTAAAGTGGAAACAGTTCTTACTGTGAAAGATGCGGAGAACAGGTCCAAAACAGGATCTTAGTATCTACAAATTGCCCTGTTTTCTTTCTGCAGGAGTACTGAAGGAGACAAAAAGAGAAGAAAGATAAATGCTTAGTTTCTCATGGTGCTGGGCTGCTAGAATTGCCACCATGCAAGCTGGGGGAAGAGAAGGGGAAAGCACAATTTATGCTTAGAATAACAAGAACAAATTTTAGACTAACTTTGTCAGTTGTTAATCACTAATGGTGATTCTGAAATCGCTCTTGTCTGCCTTGCGACAGCATGTATGAAGTTTCCATCGAAGTTTATCATGCAGCACTAACTGCTCCTCATCTCTGGCATTGACAGAGGGAAGTGGAAGAGTGGAGGTGAATGCAAATGCCCTGCTAGAGAAGCCTGCAATTCTGTACTTATTATCCTAATGCCTAACTGTTGCCATGTTTTAAGAGTTCTTTTTATTTACTTTAACAGCAGTTAGCTAGAACCACTGGAAAAAGGATTCCTAAGGAGAGAAATTATAGTCTATTAGTGACTACTGATACTATTTTTTTTCTTAGGTGTGGAGTACATATTAAATTTTCTTTTAAAATAATTGAACCAAAGCTCCTGTTATTTAGATATTCGGCTAACGTACCTTGTCTTTACTGTGTTCTGCATCACTTTTGCATTTTATACAAAAGTTGCTGAGCACAGTAGATATGATGGGCTGTGAAAATGCTGTATATAAATTACAGCCTGTTAAGAAGAGTGCAGGTTTAAAACATGTTGGTTAACGTATCAGTTTCTAAATTATATTAAAAACAAGCAATGTCTTCCCAGAAAAATGATGACCTGCTTCAACCCTTCTTCTTTTCAACCTTAGGGCTTAGAATTTGGGGGAAGATCTGAATGAGAAACAGGCTGTAGAGTTTAAGGAAAATGAGATCTGGCATTCAGTTTGGTAGGTTCTTTTATATCTTGGCATTGGATTACCACTGGTGATACTTAATCAAACCTATCATGTGCACTTAAAACTAAGTCTACATACATTTAAAAGCCTTGCCAAAGACTTAAGTGATTTTGAGGTAATGTTGCCAGAGTGGAAACCTGGCATTGAAAATTCTTTGCAGAAAGAAGACAAGAAGAAACTACTTTGCTAGAAGGAGCATTCATAATGCAGAGCTTGATGGTGAACTTCCAGTATGGATGATCTAACAGTGAAGCTGGCTGCAGTGACTTCCCTCCTAACTATATTTACTTTTGTCCTTACCAAATTAATGACCAAATATTTCAAGTTCATCACAATGCAGAATCAAAAGGTAAGGTAGAATTAACTACATTGACAGTGAAGGAGTTCATGTATTTGATTACTGAAGGAGTGTGTTGGTAAAATAGTACCTGAGGGAAGTCAGTTTAGTGACCAGGAAATAATTGTCTTAATTTTATGGTTTGTAGTAACTGTTTTCAGTTTGTCTTGGTTAAAGGCTGTGGAAAGGCACAAGCTGTATGCAGATACAAACCTTACTGTGTGGCATGAAATGCTATGAAACTAGCTCCAGAAATGTAACCTGCTGCCCCTGGAGAGCAGTCAGAGCCTGTGCCAGAAAAAGAGTTGGAGCCCTTTTCCCTGAAAATCGCTGGCCGTCCCACCGGGGCTGCCACTGTCGGCACAGCTTTTTTTATTTCTACCAGTAACATGCTGAAGTTATTTATAGCACCTCAGCTGTCTGCTGAGAACGCAGGAGTGATGAGAGTGGGCTTATGTGTCATTTGGTTATATTTTATGTACCAGATTTTATTATTTTTTAAATAATTGCTATCTTTATGGTCTGGGCAGTTTTGAAAAGGTATTTCGGACACAAGCTATTGCAGCTGTGTGGGTCTCCCCAAAATCAGAAAGTTTACTTATTTGATCTGGCCTTCCCAGACCCACACCCTTATGGCTGCTCTGCTGGTAAAGAAGCTTGTGGGATTTGTTTATTTTAAAGAGAATAGAAACTTTTGATTTCTAGTTTGGTGGTGTACAAATGTAATTCCTGTTTTTTAACAGGTATGGATGGCATGGAGTTGTGCCTGTGGTAGTAACAGCTGCCCAGTTTTAAACCATGCCAGTAACTGAGGAGAGCAGTTTTTCCCAAAGAAAGCTGGGAATAATGAAAAAATGAAGAGTTTGCCAAGAGCCAATAAATACAGCTGATTCTGCTGCAGTGTTCTGTTTAACAATACCCCCAACCCCATTCCCCCAAAAAACCCACTGCAGCTAGCAAAACTCCCTGATTATGTGTTTTTTGATAAATTTCTGTACAGGATGTAGACATTTCTAGTCCGCAGTGAACGTGAGGGAGAATAGCATCAGACTGTGAGCAAGGGGTTTGGACTCTGCAGCATGAGAGCAGGTGGTGAGCAAGCGCAGAGGTATGACTTCACACTTCCTTACTACATTTAATTGATAGAAAGCACTGTTCTGACATACCCCTAACTTCTGGCGTGTTCTATTTCTCCTTGGTTTTGATTAGATAGTTGGAAGTTTGCTGGTGACTTTGCTACTCTGGTCTGTAGGCAGTAGCTTTTTAAAGTGTAGCAGCGGCAGCAAGTTGTGAGGCCAATGTCCCTTGTACTGTTTGCGTGCCTGGATTTCAAAGCACTTAACAATTCTGAAGGACTTAAGTGCCACTCTTGCTTTCTAGACATGATCCTCGTTTTTTTTAAATGAAAAATATAAAGCAACTGGCACTGACTACCCCCTGGTGATGAAGCCATGTATAGAGAATACATCATACTCCTGTGTAAAAATAGCTGCCTAGTACTCTGTTTAGGTGAAAATGTGACAGAAATGGAAAAAGGGGAGTGTAAGTTCTTGTTGTGTGCATTGGTGCTCCATTTCAGTCCTCTTTTAAGAGAAAAAGGAATTGTTCTAGCACGGGCAACTAGTTTTACAGTGGCTGGAGGGCCACTCTGAAAATCCCTCAAGAAAACAGAAAATGGATCTAAATGTAAATAAATTAAGATGACTTGAATTAACTTTCAGATTAGAACTTAGCAAACTATTCCATCTATCCAGCGTATCCTGTAAGTCTGGTTTTGTGTATATTCACATACGCACCTACCACCACTTCTGTGAGATTTGATAGCAGTGGAGGTGTGTTCCCATACCAAAGTCTTGTTCACCTCCCATAGGGACAGTTGGACAGTCTGAGATGGTCAGAATACTTATGTGCAATGGAAGTTGGCAAGCTTTGATCTTTTAATGGATTTTCATAGAAATCAGGAATAGTTTTATTGTATGGTTTTGAGGGTTGTCCATCACACCATAATAATATGTGTGTAATTGGGCTACACTTGGTAAACAAAACAAAGGTCATCACTGGTCTTTGGGACAAAAACATCTCTTAAAATAAGATGTTTTCTTACAATGAAAGAAAGAATATATAATTAAAAATATTTCAATTGAAAATTAGTAATTCAGATGAGCAATTTTTGTTAGATTCCTTTTGTCAGGCAAAGGCATCTCCTGTGCAGTGAGAGCTCTCCAGCAGAAATCCTGTGCGGTGCATAGGTAACACCGCTCGGTTAATACAAAATCATCCTGAGCTTCTGACAGCCTCTTATCAATCCTTTTGATTTATCAGACTTGTCACTGATTTTTCTGTAGCCGGAACAGGTGTAGTCTTGCTATGTGTGCGCCGCGGACAGCCCGCCACTAGGGGTGAGCCTTGCCTTAGGATGAGCAGCCTGCTCTAGCCAGGGGACATGCCCTGGGAGGCAGGCTGCCTCTTTTGCCTTCCGAAAGATGCCTCTCAAATGCTGCTTTCCTTAATTATTATTTTTTTATTCATTCTCCAGTTTTGCCATTGGGCCACAGCAGCGTTGATTAAATATTCAAACTTAATAACAAATAGGGCATTGTGTAACTCAGCTTTTCAAATGGAGGTGGCTGTTGGTGGAATGCTGCGATCCTGCCCCAGTTTGTGTTCTCCAAGCCTTGGGAACATGTTGAGGGCCCGGTGTGGAGCGCTGACCAGCCGAGCCTGGGGCTGTCCTGCAAGGAGGAGTGTGTGGAACTGGGCACAGCGAGTGCACGGCCCACGCGTCGGGGCCCACCTCCTGAAGCTCACAGCTGCGGGCAGCTGGTGCTGCACAGGCACTGAGCTCCAGATAACTGCTTTTCTGCTTTATAAGAAAAATGACTTAAATACAGGACTTCAAATGGCTTGGCTTGTTATTTAAAACTAGAATCATAGTTCCTAAACAAGAAGCGGGCTTTCATAAAAGGCAGCTGAGAGCGAGATAGTTGTCGCGTTAATTCAGTCATCAGAAAGCTTCGCGTGGCCTTCAGTGGTGTGGCTGCAGGGAGTGCGGAGCTGCCTCTTACAGCTAAAGGTTGTCCATGGTCACTTTGGTTGTCATGGACAGTCGCAGTGGCAGAAATGTCTTGTTCTTGCCACTAAGGCAACAACAGGCTAAAGGTTTTGAGATTTGCTGCCTCTTTCAGAAAACAGTGGTTGCTTGAAGGTTGCTTTTGGGATCACAAACAGATTCTATTTCTCAGTTGGCTGTGAAAGCAAAGGGAGAGACAGTGGAACAGGAATCTAGGATTTACTGTGCCAGTTTAATGTTTGCCATCCCACTCAGGTTCTGCACAGGGTTCTCCGCCCTTGTCACTTATCCAGGACCGTGGGTTTTCTCTATGGACTAATAAACTGGTGGGGGAAATGCCCAAGATTAAGAGATTATGCCCAAGCAAGAGATTATGAACTTTTATAGACTTTAGTAGTCTGCAGTTAGTTCATTTTTCATGCTCTCTTTGCATGAACCATTACCTCTCTGAACAAAGTTGGAAACAGGCCTTAGGAAAGAATGCAGGGTAGTACAGAGTAATTTCCTAGAGAACAGGCTATGTAAACTGAACTGCTAGATTTTTTTTAATATCTCAATGTTTTTTTGGAACAACGATCTCTGTATGACGATACATTATTTTTTTTTTTATCATCTAAATGGTGTGATCTGGCTCAAATTCTAAAATAGAGGGACTTTTTGTTTTGCAAAATTGTTTTTCCTTCAGAAGACAATCATTGCCGTTTGTGTCATGGAAATATGTTCTGCAAAATTAATAATTTTGTTCTACAGAAATAAAGACATGCTTCATAACATCCCTGCTGTACAGCTGTGATCAAATATAAGCATTTTAGATTAGTTTCCAGTAGCTACCTGGAACATCAGTTACAAAACTCCTGTTTAGACTGTTGGGTAATTATTTATGACTATGGAGATAAGAAAATTGTTGTTAAATGCCTTCTCAGCATTTGGGACCAGCATTTTAGGGGATGATTCATTATTATGCCCTTTTAAACTCCTCATTTCATAATTGTCTTAAGAAAATAGCGATTTTCTAAGTGTAATCTAGAACAATTTTTCTATTAACAAAAAAACTTAAATCCTAAATGTTTTGTAACTACCTTCATGTAGTGTCATGGGTGTTGAAAAAGTCTACATTTAATTTTAAAAAATCTTAATGTTCTTTTTCTGAAGAAAGAACATTTTTTAATCCAAGAAAGTTAAAGATTTACTTATCTCTAGTAACTAGTTTTGTCAGAATGTACTAATCTTGGGTGATGAGATCAGGTAATATTTCTTGCAGCAATCACAACTGAGTAAGAAATCACTTTTTTTTCTGTTAAGCAAAAAATTTGTGTTCCAGAAGTATTTCTGCTCTTGACTAGAATGAAGAGATATTTTAAGAGTTTAGTGAGGCAATGAAATTCAGGGATCCATCTGTGCATCATTCTTAGGGAATGTTAAGTTCTAAAAATATTTGGAGGAGGGTGCTGAGGTTCTGATGCAGGGTTATGTAAGGATAAATTTAACTATGGAGAATAACATTTGCTTATGGTGCATGCAGAATTCCGAATTTTGTTCCCCTATATTTTGTGGGCATGGCGTTGGCTACATAGTTTTGTTAGTATGTTTACTTTGCATTAAAAACAGCCACATTGTGACCAGTGATCAAGTAGGAGAGACCTAAAACAAGGTGTTTCAAGTAATTTTTTTTCATCCTGTATTTCTTGATAAATAACAAACATCTACAAGGTCAGTCTTCCTAGTAAAAATTCTAATTTGTGGAGAAAAGTTTTCTTACATCAATCACTTTACATGTAAGTAAAGGTAATTAAGTAGAAGAAAACAATAACTCCACAAAAGAGATGCTTTTTGACAACCTCTTAAACATTGTATGCGTGTTGGAAGATGCATACTTGGAAGATAAATGACTGAGGAAGTCTTATACTCATCATCAAGTATCTGTGGATGCTGAACTTGTAGCTAATTATGACTAGTTTTGGCATAACAGTCATGCTGTGACTCGAGTGTTTTTATCAATGAAAAGACAGAGTAAGATTTTTCTGTATCTTTGAACTTCCTCACCTGCATTCTCTGCAGTGTTGCCACTTGGCTGTTTGGCCATTTTGGAACCAACTTTCTGTGTATTCATTCCCTTTTATCCTTTTTTCTCTATGCTGTTTTGCCTGTTTGCCCACTAATGTGGGGTCACCTTAATCATACTGTTGTTCAGACTCACATTAGCATTAGCCTCTTGCTGCTCAGCACCTGCATCCAGGAGGATGTCACTGAAACCTCCTGGTTATAAACTGGGTAATAAGATGCTGTGTGGGTTTTTTTGAATACAGAATTTCTGGATGTTGAGGAGCAATCAGGACCTAAATAGATTCTTAGTCTTTTAAGAAATTTCAGTCTGTAGAGTATTTGCAAGCTTCTTGGCCACTGTGACCAATCTTATGGTTACATTTTCAGCTTTTACTAAGTGATAAATTACTGCTTTTTCCTCCCTAGAATTTATATAGGAAATATTATACCTCACATAATGCTGAACTCCTTTTAATCTTCATGTGCTTTTGAAATTGTCAGAGATTTCCCAGTTTTTCCTGCACAAAATGTAGTATGTGTAAATCTAGGCTCATTGACACCTTGTAATGCTTAGATCCATTGCAAAAAGTTTGGTGTACTTAAAAAATGTTTAATTTTTTGTGATCTGCATTTCTAGTGTTTTCTTAATGATGTTGCTGTACTTATTTTGAGTTACAGTGGGTTTGCTCATGTCTCCTTATGGAAAGTTTGCTGGTTCATATTCTACTAAACTGTTTTAGAAACTGTTTCTATACCAGACAGTAAGAGGATATTATGAGTATTCTTTAATTTTTGGAATGCAGTGCTTCCTCTATAAGAAGAGAGCATAAAAATAAGAAATCTCTAAATAGTCTGAATGTCATGTGTAGTAGCTGCTCAGGGTTTTCTTCTTCAGTGTCAGTTCAACTATACTTCGAGAAACATTTTCAATGTATTTAGGGAAAAAAAACCCACAGTGACAACAGGAAGAGCAAGAGTATATCTTGTACAGTCCTAACTCTTCTGGAACAGCAGTGCTGCTGAACTGTTCTGTACGTTAATGCACAGCTAAAGGAGTTAAGTGCCGACAGAAAACTGTTAACTTTCAATCCCAGTAATAAGAGTCACATACCTTTAATCTACATCTGGAAATAATTGTTTGCGATTCTAACATATAAATGAGGTTTTCCTCAGCACTAACAGAAGGTGAATTACCTACTGTGTAGCTTTTTATTACCGTGGTATGTGGCTGTGTCCATCGGGCCTCATGATGTTACTTGGCTTCTCTCCACTTTTTTTGTACTTTAACAGGGCATAAGAAAACCTTCCTGCTTTGCTGTGTGTTGCCATCAGATCACTCGGCAGGAAACGTTCCCAATGCAGGGCTGCATGAGGCAAACCATTGCCAGCTAGTCACAGAGGGGTCGTTCCCCTCTGCTTGTCACTGGTGAGGCCACACCTGGAGAATTATGTCCAGTTCTGGGCTCCTCAGTACAAGAGAGACATGGACGTTTGGAGAGAGTCCAGCAAAGGGCCACAAAGATGGTGAATCTGGGGCATCCCTCCTGTGAGGAAAGGCTAAGAGCTGGGACCATTTAGTCTGGAGAAGGTAGCAGCTCCAGAGACTTTTATATTTTTTTTCATATATAAAAAATTTTCATAGAATCATCTTAGCCGGAAGGGACCTTCAGAAGTCATCTAGTCTGACCCCCCCGCAGTCAGCAGGGACACCCCCAACTAGACCAGGTTGCCCAGGGCCTCCTCGAGCCT
>JAOQGH010000069.1:25304566-25325950 GCA_025769975.1 Gallinago jamesoni | reverse complement strand
CTTCCTGTAGCCCCCCTCAGGTACTGGAAGGCCGCTATTAGGTCTCCCTGGAGCCTCCTCTTCTCCAGGCTGAACAAGCCCAGCTCCCTCAGCCTGTCCTTGGAGCAGAAGTGCTCCAACCCCCTGATCATATTTGTGGCCCTCCTCTGGACCTGTTCCATCAGGTCCATGTCCTTCTATTGAGGACTCCAGACCCCTCCACACAGTGCTCCAGGTGAGGTCTCACCAGAGCAGAGTAAAGTGGCAGAATCACTTCTCTGAACCTGCTGGCAACACATCTCTTGATGCATCCCAGGATGCGATTGGCCTTCTGGGCTGCAAATGCACACTGCCTGCTCATGTCCAGCTTCTTGTCCATCAGCACCCCCAGTCCCTTTCCTTAGGGCTGCTTTCTAATACCTCGTCACCCAGTCTGTATTGATAGCGAGGATTGTTCAAGCCCAGGTGCATAACCTTGCTCCTGTTGAACTTCGTGAGGTTTACTTGAGCCCACCTCTCCTGCCTGTCCAGGTCCCTCTGGATGACATCCTGTCCCTCGGGTGTATCGACAACACCACACAGCTTGGTGTCATCTGCAAACTTGCTGATGTTGCTCTCGATCCCTCTGTCTGTGTCATTGATAAAAATGTTAAACAGTATTGATAAAAATGTTAAACCCCTTGAGGGTGTCACTGCTCTCCATGTGGACTTAAAGCCATTGAGTACAACCCTCTGGATGCGACCATCTACCCACTTCCTTATCCACTGAACAGTCCACCTACCAAATCCATATCTCTCCAATTTGGCAAGCAGGATGTCATGGGGGGCCGTGTCAAAAGGCCTTACAGAAGTCCAGATAGACCATATCCATAGGTGTCTCTTATCTAGTGACATAGTCACTCTATCATAGAAAGCCACTAGGTTAGTCAGGCTAACCACCAGGTTAGCCCCTAGTAAAGCTATGTTGGTTGTCATGTGTCACCCCACTGTCCTCCATGTGCCCAAGCATGGCATCTAGAAGGATCTGTTCCATGATCTTCCTAGGCACAGAGGTGAGGCTGACAGGTCAGTAGTTCCCAGGGTCTTCCTTTCTACCCTTTTTAAAAATGGGTATGATGTTTCCTTTCTTTCAGTCTGCAGGGACTTCACCTGACTGCCATGACTTTTCAAATATCATGGAATGTGGCTTTGCAACTTCATCAGCCAGTTCTTTCAGGACTTTGGGATATATTTCATCAGGTCCCATGGACTTGTATATCATCAGATTCCTTAAGATGATCACGTACCATGTCTTTGGTTATAGTGGGATGGACTTTCTCGCCTGGGTCCTCAATTTGTGGGCCATCAAAACGAGAGCTAGGAGGAAAGGGGTTGCCAGTGAAGACAGACACAAAGAAGTTATTGAGAACTTCTGCCTTCTCATCCATTGATACAGGTTCCCCACTGCTGCTCATTAGGGGCCGTGGGGATATCTATTTCTTAGATATCTATTTCTTAGATATAAAAACAAACTACCAAAAGAGAGGGTGCAGAGAAGATGGAGCCAGGCTCTTTTCAGTGGTGCCCAGCAGCATGATGAGAGGGGCGGTGGGCACAAAATGAAGCACAGGAGGTTCCCTCTGAACATGACGAAATATTTCTTTACTCTGAGGTTACACAGGGAGGTTGTGGACTCTCCATCTTTGGTGATATCCAAAAGCCACTTGCATTCTTTTGTAGTCAGCCGGCTCTAAGTGGCCCTGCTTGAGCAGGGGGGGTTGGACAAGATGACCTCTGGGTGTCCCTTCCAACCTCAGCTGTCCTATGATGCTTGTGACCAGATAGCATGACATTCCTGCTAGCCCCAGTGAAGCTGCTCCCTCATTTTTACAAGTCTGTGTGAGTTCTAATCAATGGATTACTATGGTCCCCTAACTTATGGAAAATCTCATTATGCCCAAAGAAGTGTGGTGACAAAAATTCTGTACTCCATAGAGACTCTTTCCTTCTGTGGGACACCAAGGTGACTGAAAAATTGGTTAAGGAAGTAGCTCAGTAGCCATTACTCCTACTGTAGCCTGCTGTCACACACTGCTGTTTATGGAAGAAGATTGGAAGCAAATAAAAGAGCTAGTTCAAGCTCAAAACCCCTTGTAGGGAGAGGATTACACGTTTTTGCTGTTAATTGAACAAAATGTCCTTGTAGCTGTTCATAGCCCTACTTAAACTGAATTGTTTATGTTAAGGGGGGCTTCCTGAATTAAATGGCTACAGAGTTCCCACAGCACGGTGTGGATGTTGCTGGTGATGCTCTTATCATAAAATGGGATCTTAACCTTGCAATACTTTTAAATTATCATGTAATACTTGAATGAAATTTTCACTCTGCACTCATTAATGCTGTAGAGCTTTTCTTCTTTACACAGTATTTTTCGTCTTAGGCAGGTAAATTCACTCATATTTGGTGTCTAACATCAAGTAGTATTAAAAACTCCTCTTGATACTTGAAGTGATGTGGTGTTTGCAGCAGCAGGAGGACTCTAAGTCAGTGGCTTTCAGCTGGTGCTGCTGCTGCCTCTGTCTGTCCGGGCAGTCATCATGCTTGGTGCCTGTGGGCAATGAGGACATGGGGACACCTCCCTGCCTTGGGTGGACAGCCACAGATAGTGCAGGTCTTCAGCTTTTCTGGACCATGTAACTTCAAGGTTGAAGCTACGGCTGTGTGTGGTATGTGTGTTTGTCATTCCTTTTCGCACCTGAATAGTTTCTCACTGAATATTCCAGTGGTTTTGTGTTTGACAACCTTGGCATACATTTGAAAATAGAATGAGGGGAATGGAGGAGGTAACACGTGTTCTTACTAGAATTTGAAAACTCCTTCGTCTCTCAGTTAAATATTTACAGCCCACATCTTATTATTTTAGAGAGAATTCATCAGAAAAAGATCAGAGAATTGAGACTTAAAAGTTTTTCGCTGTAGTACTACTAAGATTCAGCATGTAGCAAAAGAGGTTACTTTAGTTTCTAGAAAATTGCAATCCATGCTTTATTTACGAAATGTCCCTGGCAGAGACATCAATTCCTGTTTTGCTTGCAGTGCAGCTGTTTGAATTAATATAATAATAAGCAGACATCTTCTACATAGGTCTCTAGAGGAAGAACTTTCCCCCATTGTATGCAGTTAAGATTTAACTCACCTTTTCAGTTTCTGTGTGGGATCCTGATTGTGGAGTGTTTGGCTGTGATGACTGAAGTTGGATTTTATTTGCGGTTCTTTAAGAAATAGTTTTTCACTTAGCAAATGAATTGCATTTTCATTTTAACTGTTACCCCAGCACTTAGGAGGGAAACTGCCACCTTAGAGCTATAAATGTTATAGACATTTGTTTCTAGCCATCAAGACTCATTAGTCCATTTAAACAACAGGTCGTTCCTAATTGGTAATAGGCTGCCCACTGTGTTTGGCTATTTAATAATTGTTAAAGTGACCCTGTGTTGAAGCAGGGAAGGGCTGCAGGTAGCAATTGGAAATGTATGTGTGCCTGCTGTTAATCCAGCCTTTGAGTACTTCTGTGGGTTTTACACCACTCTTAACATGACTTAAGGAGTCGTGGTCTCCAGTAGAAGAAAGGAGAATAAGGCTTTGGATTTTTTCTGAGGACAACAGAATAAGCATAGGAGGATCTTGTTAGAAATACAGTCCAGGTGCTGGGATGCTATCGGGAGCAAATAACAGATCCGTCTAGAAGTAGTAGTAATGTCAACAGACTAATTAAGTCAAAATAGTGCTTTACTAGCTTTACCAAGGCTTAACCAGTTTTACGTGCCAAAAAAGCCTCTCGTACTTCTCTTCTAAACTTTCTAGCCTCCTGTTTTTAATGGGTGCCCCAAACCTACTGCTGACACCAGGTTTACTTCACTCAGAGATCACAACTTTAGAGAACAAAGTCAATTCTGGACCTTTGATATATATTAGGAACAAGTGAAACAATAGCTGTATCACCCGCGTTTAGTAACTTCTCACTTGTCTGGCTTCTATTTAGACTTTTTTTAAAATCTATGCTTAATTTGCCATTGTGGTTGGGCACTTGTGCCATTTAAAATTAAATCTAATCTCTGTGTCTGAGTTCCCCTTGGTCTTGTAGGCAGTCTTCTCAAATAACCATGCGGTTCAGGCAGAGTGGCCACGTTCATGCTTGCGATGTCCTCCACTGACTGGGGTCACTTGCTCCATCTTTCTGGCTACTAAAGGGGGATTTTCTGACCTTTACTGCATATGAGGAGACAGAACTTACCACTGCCTCTGTCACCAAAAGGGTTAGAGACAAGGACAGTGAAGGCAACAGACCTTTAAATGCCAGGCTGATTCGGATGAAAAGATGTATTGAATAACAGCTACCTCTGGGTAAATAAGGGGGGCCCTCCCAGACCAGTTGTTCTGCTTTTTATCTTATACTGCTTGTATAAACGAAGCAATTCTGAAATCCCTTGTTATGGGCATGTATGGCAAGAGCTGTGTAATCAAGTAGTTACGCCTGCATAGGGATTGCTTATGAGAGGAGTGATAGTTGGTTGCAAATAAGTCATTGCCTAATGCTCCAAGCAGTTGGTGAAGTGCTTGTCTTGCACTTGCTGGTGCTGGGCTTGAAGCCGGTGAGCGCTGGCCACCACAGCCCCAGCTGGCAGCGCTTCTCCAGCACCCTGTGAAACTCCTCTGCCAGCTCCTGCCCATCCATCATGGTGGGAGCTGCCCGCTCACTGCCCAGTGCTACGGCAAAGAGCAAACAGGGTGTAAAACTAGTCACTCTAAGATACCCTGGGAGGAAAAAAACTTGACTATAAATGACTATGGATTCTTCAAAATATCTTTTAACATAAATCGGTGGCTTAGAACTTCTGTTCGTTGGGATTTTTTTTTAAGCGTTGTTTTAGTAGAGTTTCAAATATTTTTTGCTGAATCTTAGCCTGCAAGTGCATCTGCCCTTCCATGGGGAATTATGAAGACAGCAAATCTGAAGAGAGCAACTTTCAGGGTAGACTTATATTTTCTTAAGTGCCATTTAATATGTATAGGAATGTAAGCAATTGACTCTCAAAAGGACAATCTACTTCATTACTAAATGTAAAAATTATACAGAGAAAATAAATTAAGCTGACTATCAAGAGACTAATAGCCTGTAGTCTGTGTAGAGCCCATTAACACTGCAAACCTGCCACCTCTGTGCATTCTGCTCTATCTGGAGGGTATAGAGGGAAATGGACCTCACTAATGAAGACCAGCAGATCTACTGCAGTATGTTTGCTGTGGTGATTAATTTGGTTTTAAGTCCCTCATTAGAGTTCTTTTAATACACCCTTTCCTTTGGAGATGATCAAAAGACTACTTTGTTGGAAACTTTTCTGTCTGTGAAGAAGAGTTCATGAGAGGTCCTGAACTTGGGTTGAGAAGGACTAGAATGGCTGTGCTGTACTGAAATGAGATTACTCTCTGATTCTGTCCAAGAGGATTTCTTTAAATAGCTTATGCATTTTGGTAAACTCTAGCTTCTGTATACGTCATCTTCACCAGGCAGTGGAGTTTTTCTGTAAACAAGCTGCTACCTATAATTTTTCACAGACTAAATATAATTAAAAATATTGAAAGTTAAGGAGAGAGAACTTGTTAGGTGACATAATGAGATCAGTTTCTAGGGTATTAAAAATTCTGTTTTGTAGTGTGTTTTGCTGAATGGCAGCCAAAAACTTCAATACAGGTTTGAGTTTGCTCAGTGGAATCTCCCACCCTTCTCTAATATCAGGGGCTTGAAAAAACCCAGGAAATAGGGAGTTGAGAGTCATTCCAATACAATTCCAATATATATATGGCCTTGGTCCACTGTATTTTTTTACCTGCCTTTTTTACCACATTCAGTCCCATTCCTTAGGGGGGGAATGGAGTATCGTTAGTTTAGTGGGCTTTTTCCATTCCAGGGTTTAAATTTCCGGACTTATTTTCAAACTCCGCAGCACCGCGCTTCCCACCTCCCCAGATGTCAGCTCCCAGTGATGTGACGTCAGACCCTAGCAGAGGGACAGGTTCTCTCCTGTATTTGTGTGCCCTGAGATGAAGGCTGCAGATATGCCCTGGATTTGCATTAGTTCCATAATCCTTCCCACTCCTCACAACAGCTCTGAGCTTTCTCCCCTGTTTCTTCCTGACCCCTTTCAGTCTTTCCTGAAATAATTAGGATAATAATCAGTCCATCTCCTTCTATGGAATGGAAATCTACCACTTCAGGGAACCTGTTCCAGTGTTTGACCACCCTCATAGTAAAAAGAAATATTTTTTAAAAGTAAATTAAAAAGAAAAGCTCATATACTATTTGTTGACATACTCTGAACATTCACTTTACTCTCTTCTGTAGCCCTGTTTTGCTAACGCAAAATTATCTTCATTATCTTCATTTCTTTAAAGCTGTTATCTTCAGTTACAAAATTTACTCTTGCACAGAAGTCTCTGATGCCTATAGTGCTGCCTGAACTATGCTAATTACTATTAGTCCTCGATGCTTGTAATGCCCTAAGCCTTGGAAAAAGAATTGCAGCTGGAGAGGGAGTGGAAGCTGTCAGGCTAGGAGCCCAGGAATGTAAAATGCATGTTACCAGTTGTAACATTTTATGTTTGAATGAAAGGATCAAGTCCTACTTCTGTCATTAACTTTGTTAATTTTTATTTTTGTTATTTGTTTGTTATTTTTATTCAGGTTGGATAGAAAAAATTCAAAGAAAAACACAGGTTGTATCATATATCAAATCTGTTCATACTCATGACACTTCTATCCATATCTTTAATACTGCTATTAAAAGAGACTTAAATGCTTTGTGATTTATTGAAATGCCCTGTAATGGCTTAATGTGCTCATAGCTTCCTCTTGAAATTCCAAAAACACATTGTGCTAATGTAGCTAATGGAAACTCCATCATTGCACCACCTCTCTGTTTGTGATCTGCAAGGCCTATTAAGCCTGTTTATCATTCAGCTGATGAGCAGCAGAGAAGAACGAATGAGGTTAGAATAATTTTCATAGAGGAAAATACTATTGAATTACTTAAAAGTTAGTAATGCACAGGCTCCTAGCGTTCTTCCTTTTTTTCAATCAAAAAAGTGGTAATTTAATTTGATGTTTAGATCTTCCGAAATACTTGTGGGTGAGACAAGTGTATTGGCTAAATTTTTCTTTGTATTAGATCATTTGAAATGCTGTTTCATTTTACTTTTGGGGGGAAAATATTTAATGGGAAAAAAGTAGGTTCCCCTTCAACAGCAGAGAAGATACACAAAACCATCTCTTGGTCAGAACGAAAATAACTGGCATCTCAGAACGTCTCTTGGGTGGGTTGGTTTGGGTGGATCTTACAGATCCTTCTGTGTTCTGAAAAGCAGCTTCAGAGGACAAAACCATAAAATGATTAAGCAGAGGCAATTTAAATTCCAGACGTGCTTTTTAAATGTTACATAATTCAAAGATGAAAAAGACAGCTTGTTAGTTCAGATTTCTATCTGGAGATGACTTTAACAAACTTCAGTTCCTTTTCATCTTGCTGACATCTCATTGCCTTTCTTGAATGGGGTTACCTACATGGGGAGCTACAGAACCTGTATGAACTAACTGGGCTGCTGCTTCTGTGCTGTTGTGTGAGTGAATGTTGGGGAAGGCAAATCAGAACTGAAATGTTTGGGTGTATTGAAAGGGTTTTGGTCGCTGTATACAAATCACCAGTCTCTTCTATGCTTTAATGGTCTTTGCTGCACCTCAGCCATTGATGCAAATGACAGCATGGTTTGCTCAGACCAATTCCTGTTGTTCCACAGCCATGCGTTTCTTGTGGACTTTGTGTGAAATTTCTACAACCTTCCCTAACATCTGTAGAAAGCCAAAATGAAAAGTTAATTGGCAATGCTGATGACCATAGGCACCAGTGCTCCCTGAGGCCATGAGACACAAACAGAATTTCTTGGAGTAAGTGTAAGAGTGAGACACTTGAGCTCTACCCATGCACCCAAAACCTGTTTCATTTGACTTGACTTTTGGGAAAAATTCTTCTAGCTAAATAGCATGAAGGAAGGTAGAGTTATCCATGCCATGAAGGTAGGATCAAGCTTTTAAACCTTTTACTTCAACTCTACCATTGAGGAAAATGGTATTTTCTGATGTTCTTTTGTATGTTCAGATAGGAAATGGTTTCACAACAGGGATATGAAACGGAAGAAAATGATGAGAACTAAAATATCTTGTCAAATAGTCACTCAGGTTTTTTAAAAAAAAATGAGTTTGAGTAGTGCTAAAAGAAATGCAGGATTTAAAAAGAATAAAAATTGAAAATACGCTTGAAGAAAACTGAGGAAAACAATATTAAAAACTGGAAAGGGTTAGTGGAAAAATCTTTGCATGAAAAAACTATTTGATCTGGCATGGAATTGTGCATCAATATGCATGCTACAGAAACAGTTCTTTTCTATTAATTTTAACTAGCAAATGCCTTTTAAATTTTTTTCTGTCTTATTTGAAGGAAAGTTCTGTGCACTATTAAGAGTATTAAATTAAATTCTCATTTTGAAAGGGAAAATAACTCAAGTGATTCTGCCTTCTTGCTACACCTTCCAAAACTGTCATATGTAAGAGTAAAGAAAGGAATGAGAATGGAAGTATTAGAGTGGAAGGGAAAATAGAACTGTTGAAACACAGGTTTTTTCTTGTTATAGCTAAATACATACAAATATAATTCCTGGTGAGCCCTGAGTGTTGGGGGGATTTATTACTCAAACTGTCAGATAAAATTTCCCTGTGAAGGTCCACAGAAAGATGATTATGAACTGTCTAGAATAACTGCCCCTGGAATGGAGCTTTAATATGTAGGCTGGCAGAGTGTCTGCCGTGGCGCTGATGACTGTACTATTGCTTGAGTATCTCCTGCAGCAAAAAGCCTCCTGCTTTCTGCTGTTCTCCTGTTGTCTGCTTTCCTCATGCTGTGGCTCACTGAGCCATCTCAATGGGAACGAGAGTTGAAAGAACGGAGTTACTTGAGCTTCATATAGACATATAAAGAACAAAAGTGGTTAACAAGCCTAAGCTCTAATATCTTCACTTGAATTCTTTTTGTCATTTTTGCAGTGTGTGTTCTGCTCTTTTTTCCAGGCAGAACTAGCCAAGCATTTTTGAGAAAATGAAGTGGGGAAGGTGAAGCACTTGTTAAACTAAAATAAAATAGTGGAAAACTTCTTCAGTCACAGTTCTCTAGGTCCTTAAATCCTAGCATTTTTTAAGAACAAATTGGAATGTTCCCCTAGACTTTGATCAAAAAAGCAATTTTTAATGGGTTTTTGAAAGAAAAAAAAAATATATATTGTGGTAGGTTCTTTGAGAGTACCCTGTCAGACATCCTTCCATTTGCAGTCTGATAATCAAGGGAATAGACTATGGGGCTTATCCAGGTCCTGAATTACATAGAGTAAGCATCTATTTTGGATAAACTCTGGCTCTCCAATGTAGATTTTAGTTTGATTTAGAGCTTGCTCTCTTCCAGAACCGCATCTGTGCCTTGTAAGCAATTTCCAGAAAGGTCTAGGCTACTATACTTATCTATCAACAATCAACTGAAAATAGGATTATACATATATACACAGAGAACAGAAAACAAAATAACTTGGAGATAAGAAACAATTACAAAATGCTGTAAAATCTCATTAAAAATGATGTATTGCTTCAATAGTTTTATCTAGGAGAGGGGATGGGGGACTGTAGTTCTCCTCTAGTTGCATAGATCGCATTAGAAAGATTATTTAATAACTGTGTTTCAGAGTGTGTTTATTTCAGTCCTCGTTGATGTGCACAATGTGCTGTTCTCTCAGTTTCTGCCTCTACATCCAAAGTAAAAATGTCCCTTATGTTTAATAGCAGCAGAACACTTACAGTAAATGCTTTTCTTAAAAGCAAAGCTCCACCACCCCTGAGACCGAAGTGGGGGCTCAGCTCCCAGGCGCTGTGTGGGGTCTGACCTTCCTGGGACATGGGGTGCAGGGACCCCCGTGCCTGGGGGTGCCCTTCACTGCCCTGTCTGCCAGTCCTGTGTAATAACGAGATTACTTTCAAATAGGTGTGTAATCCTCTCTAGTTGTTAAGGCGAGAAATTACTAAAGAGAAACAAAGCAGATTTTTTTTTTTTCATTGTTTCTGATTTACTGAAGCTTACAAAGTTACTTTCCCAACCTCAGTAACATTTTGCACTCCTAATTTGTATAGGCTACGTGACATTAACTAACACAGATTTGTTGCTGAATATTAGGGAGTTGTCTTTAAAAGTTCAAGCATATATATTTACTGTAAGGCTCTTCAGGTATGTCCCTGCCTGTGCCCACTTCATCTAACACTGGAAGAGTCTCCTGAATGGCTTCAGCTCCAAAATGGAGTAAAATGAAAGAAATATTTTCATATGTGACCATTTTGTCATGGAGTCTATCCAGTGGAACTATTCTTGCAAACTTACTATGCTGTCTCCTGAATTAAGTAAGTAATGTGAGGGCATCATACATTTCACTAGTCTGAAGACTAAAATCAGGTTCACAGCTTCTATGGAAGCAATGGGTGCACGTTCAGCACAATTATTTTTATGGTTTTTGCCTTCTGGAGATACCCAGTTGCTTTGATTCGTGGGAATTAACATCATTAGAAATCCAAAGAACCCCTGCTTGCTTTAATTGGTGCTGTGACTGGCCCCACATCTTCTCTCCAGCTTCTGGGAAGAAAGTTGTGATTGTGTGTATGATTGAGTAATTTATAAACTGTATAACCAATCATTCTTTTCTTTTGCTTAAAATTGGTAATTAACCCCTGTATTGCCTATGTTGGTTAAGTTGCTGTAATTGTAAGAACAAATCACATTAATGTGCTTTAATGTGAAATATATGTCTGGTTTAGGCAGTAATTTCACTGAATTGGATAGTCAGAACACTTTGACATTACTAAAGCTAACAAACTACTCATTAACAATGCACATTTGTACCCAAATAGATTAAAAGAATTGTTGCGTTGTCCAATGTGAACAATTTATATGTTGTCTAATTATTACTTAAGTGTTGACTTCCCTAAAACTCTAGGAACTTCATGCTATCTACATCTCAAAGCAATTGTGGTTTTTTTTTCCTTTTTCTTTTTTTTTTTTTGGTTTCATTGTGTAAAGCACTGTATTTGTAGAAGAACTGACTGAATTTTTAAAATGCTCTCCTATAAAAAAAAACCAAAAAGAATACAGTACTGAGAGCAGAAGTTGTCAATGATGCATTCAAGGACAATGTTTCTCATGTAGAAAATTATATTCATGTTTTACATGATCTTTTGCGACTGCATATACAAATAAATGACACATACCAGCAGAGAACTAAGATCTCTGTCATCTGATTTATCAAGGTAAAATGTAATTTGGGCAAAAAAATGATTTTTAAGATTCCCGAAGGCTGTTAATACGGCTGCTGAAGCCTCAGTTTTATCATAAGTGTTTTGTTCTCTGTGAAAATAAGGCAGAAATTGGTCCTTGATCATAGATAAGGTTATCTCAGGTAACAGCAATTGGCAGATGAGCCTCTCCACTGCTGTGTCATTCTATTCCAGGTGTTCAGGGGCTGCAATGAAATAATTCTGTCTGTGCTATATATCATTTAAGAAGCACTATAAGGTGGTGTATTACCTTCTTTTATAGTAGCTGTAATTCATTTGAGCTTCTATTCCAACCGTAAGCCTGTAGCCTGTAAACCCCCCAATCATGTTTAGGTAACCTGTTTGAGAGGTACCACTTCTACAGACAGCAAATGCACAATTTTGGAATTGTTCATGAAACCCTTGTATTACTATTATATGCATGACGAATGGAAATTTGCACGCTGACTTCTCTCTGGCTTTGGCTGCCTTTGCTCCTGCAGTCTGAGATGTTTTGTCACTGCAAGAAATGTATCTGTAAAAAATCAGAAGTCAGGCAAAAATATTAACAAGTTTGCACCAGTGTGCAAAGTCTTAGCCTGAGACTGCCCAGGAACAGTTATTGTGCCAGAAACTGTGTTCTGGAGGTCTTATGGGAGGTCAAGGAGGATTAACTGGTGGTTAGACTTAAACAAAATCTTCTGAACTACTGTGTGATAAACAGGCTTTTAGAGGTGGGGAAAAAAAATTAAATTTAAAGGCCTTTACTAAACTTGATTTCTCCTTCAGCATTATCCAGCTGTTCCCCTGAGGGACTCCCTGATGCATTATTCAGTTCCACTATAGAACGCATACTTCTACCCCAGGAATTGGAATATTCAGGAAAAAACGTTGAAATAAGAATTCAGATAAGTCTCATCTTCTCTGTAATGGAACAACTGCCTCCACATTTCTCTTGGTATCTCAGACCCCTCCTTTCAACTACGTCCCTGGAAGGCTGAAGATGAGTATGACGGTGCACTGGTTTCGGTGGGAGGTGAACGTGGCCCCCTCTGTCCCTGGTGGTGCCAGCAGGAGCTTGTTGCTGCGGGGTGAAATAGAGGGCATAGAACAATCTGGCAAACTGTATAAAGGCCCCTTGGGAAGAAATGCTTTCAGGAGAGGGAGATTAAAAACCCCCAAAAAAGTATTAAGAATTGTGGTAAAATACTGGATGAAGAGTAGTCCTAGTTGTACTCAAGCTGACCTTGTTAATTTTGCTAGTTCTTGGAGAAAGAAGCACAAAGCCTTCATTAAATATCTCACAAATTCTTTTGTTCGAAGGGCAGCAAGACAATCTGCTTAATTATTTTTGGCAGTTAATATAAGTCTGTTTTTTAAAAGCTTGTCACAGTAACTAATACTCTGTTAGAGTAATTGCTTTTTCCCTACACCTCTGTCTTTCATGTTTATGTATTATTGGTTTTATTATAAACCCTGCAGGGAATTTTTCTCCCTGCCAAACCATTTTATATCCTTGGCTTACATTCCCTCTATACAGTTTTTGCCAGATTTTCCTGTACCAGCCTCTGACAACCACCACAATTTAAGAAAAATACCTTGGGGTTTTTTTGTGCTACTTAAAATTATCACCAAAAAAAGGTTTTTGTTTTGAGGCATGAAAAAAATGAAAATCAGAGGTTGGTGATTGAATAGAATTCTTCAGCATATTAAATTATTCTCATCTTGGCACTGCCAAAGAGAGACTTCAACTCGCCTGTCCGCTTCGCAGGCCCCAGGCTGCTGTGGTGAGGGATGCTGCCAGCACTCCTCCCAGGCGGCCAGGGCAGAGTACTCTGCTCATTATGCACTCATATTCCACATCGATTTTTCTTTTTCTCTCCCCACTCAAGGCAACAGTAAGCTGCTTTTGAAAAGATACAGTCGTGTTCCTTTAACAAGAAAAAAAATGCCTCCCTCCTGTCATCATACGGTACTTACGCAAACAAGTGTTGAGAATTTCAGTCTTTCTGATAGAAGAGAGTATTTTCCTTTTGAGGGAACCATCTTCTAGAAATGTTACTGCATGTGATCATTTGAATAGGTAAGATTTACTGTTTGAAAGAGCAGTAGGAGAAGTTTCTAAATGCCTAAAATATCAGTTTCCAGCTGACATGGCCAGCATCCCTCATGTTGACTTTGCCACAATGAAGCACATGTGTTTTAGATGTCCCACTTGGAGCGATCTCTTCCTTCCAAACTGTAGATCCACTGAATCCTAAGTCCTATGATTTATTTTTTTTTACACCTTCTGACATAAGCGTGTGAATTTTGATAAAAGTGCAGCCATTTACTTTCTGACCATAGAAAACCTGTTTTAAGGAGTGCCACGCATTTGTGTTGAATGAGTACCCTGTTTTAAAAGCACTTTGAAAAGAAAAGAAAGTTTTGCATGCTATTTAAAAACAAAACCACACCCAACATTCAGAACACCGACAAAAATTAAATATTGAATTTTTATAAAACTTTAAGTAGACAGCTAAGACTAGTTTTCCACAGAACAAATGTTGTTTCTTTACTTATTCTGTACTTAAATTTTTATGCTGAATAGGAAATTACGGTTTTGTGTGTAAATAAACCACTTAGACTTACAACACTACAATTAAAGATTTGAAGTATATATGACTAACAGTTTTATGAAGGCTTTTCAAAATATTAATTGTACATGAAACATTCACATATGAAAATGAATTCTGCAGAAGTTGTAATCTCTCCCTGAAGACTGTTTTTTTTCAGCAAGTGTAGATTAAGACCTTCTCAACTTTTTTTGTAGTAAATATGCATATATTTCTGCCAAATTCTATTTTAAAGAAGTGTTAATATAATGCCTAAGAAACCCACATCTATCAGCGAAGCATGGCATTTATTCAGATAGAATATTCTATGTGAGTGATGTATTTCAGACATAATTGTTTTAAACAGTATTTGGTTGTAGTTCAGGAAAACCATGTTTATTCCCAGCTAATATGTTGAAGTCAGAAAAAGAGTTTCCCTGCAATGCCTGGACAGAGATGGACAGTAATGAAAGTTTGACTTAAAAAATAAATCTTCATCACCACTGAAAAAGATATTAAAAGAAATAGCAAATTGGACTATGAAACATAAGAATAATAAATAAAGAAGGCAAAATTCAAAAGAGATTGAAGGGGTCTGATTAATAACTGTGAAATTTGGCTCTTCCCTAGACTTTTCAATCCTTATATAGTTTTCTACTGACTTGGCCATTTGTTGTCCTCTGCAGCAAGTTCAGCCATACCATTCTGCAAAGGGAAGCATTAGGTTTCTGGGTGACTTACTTCAGAGCAGTGGGGATTTTTTAACCTCTTTCAATTTAGGGCAACTTAAAACTTCTAATGAAGTGTAGATCTTAGATGTTTTATGATGGGTATTTACACAGCGGAGTTGTCTAATGATAAAGTCATGCTAAAGCAATTGTTACTTTTTCTGATGTGAGTCAGATCAATGCAATATTCTGCACAGAAGTGATTTCCTCAATTAGGTTCAAAAATCTATATCCCTGTATCTGTAACAAAAAACAATTCTTTAATTCTTCTCAAAGTGCAGACAGTGTAACCTTGGAGTTCTAGAAAGAACGACTGAGGAATTGCACCTCTATTACAAAAACTTTTCTTCTAACCTGCTGTTGCAATTGTGTGAAAGTGGGAGAAGTATTGGTTCAGGCTTTCATCAGGCTGGGAGATCCATCTGTCCTTGGGCGAAGAATAGACTATACTACAAAGAAAGCTCAAGAAAAATGTTTTCTTATTTCCAAGGTAGAAAATCTAATTCTCTCACGCGCTCTAAAAGTAGGTTTCAGTCAAGTTACTTATATCTTATAATTCCTATGAAAACTGTACACGTTCAGAAAAATCATCAATTCATGCCATCTAAAACAAGAAGGGCTTTTTCCAGATTCTCAGTATTACATGAGAGATTATGTTGAACGTCAGCGGTGTGACTAATCTTGTCCAATATTTGACCTTTCACGAGTGCTTTTACTTGGCTTTTTTTTTTTTTTAATCTCAGTATTTCTGCATGGTGTGTTCTGCGGTAGAGGCAGCATTATATAGCATATCAGTCTTGCTCAAAGTTCTTTTAAGTGTACTCTGAAGGTGCAATAGATTATTCTTTCAGAGTAAAAAGTGTCGAAAAAAATCAAGGTGCTGTATCAGACTGAAGGTGTTTAGCAATTTTGTGGGTTGCATAAAAACTTAAAGGTAGTTAGATGAGTCTGGGTTAATAAGCACCAGACATTTCAGCCTCTGCGTCAGAAGTATTTTGTATCACTTTGAACTTCTTGTTAGCTGCCTCTGTCCTCCCCAGGAAGGCTACAGTACACAATTACAAAAACAAGCTGTAGCTGACTTCCAGCCGTCCTCATTTAATTTAAATATCTGACAACCTGACTAGGGCAGATTGCACGTAACAAGCACGTCTAAACAGAGGAGGTTGCACAGTGAACGCCACCGATCGGGCGTCTGCATAAAACCTCACTTGCTGTGCAGCTCAGTGCTGCTCTGCCTCTTGGTGCCCGAGGCCACCGGGACGTGGCTGGATCCTGTACTCTGCCCAGCCTTGAGGGATGAACAATTTAGGCTTACGGTTGCCTTTTCTTTTTTTTCCTTGCCCCCCTACTCCCATCCTCCCCCTCATTTTCTTTCCTTTTAAAATGTGGCACATGCAAAACCTGAAGGCAAAATTTTGCTCCTAAAATTATAAGAAGATAGTGCTTTTCTTCAAGTTATTAGCTGTAGGCTTTAAGAGACCACCTAACAGTTGCAGGGGGTAAACTAAACTAAATTGGTGTGAAATGGTCATTTTATGTTAGTGCATCCTTTGGGGCAGAATGTGTTTATTTTTATAATACCAAGCTAATTATTTCCAATTTATGTAATTATGCTTCAGCTTAATCAAGACTTAAGGCTGTTGACTTTAATGAGCATGAAAACACTGTGTTTATTGCTGCGGCAGAGCTGTTGATGTTGTAGGGGATCAGAAGTAGAAATACTAAATAGCGTACAAATAAATATGGTAGGCAGGACCAAATGTGAGTTGATAAAAAATGCAAATGTAGGCCAAGTATCACTTATCTCAGTCTCAGTTTCTGGACTACTAGCTCCAACACACAATTCCCTGTAGCAAGCAAGTTTCTCACATTGCTTATATGGCTTGTAAAGACTTGCTAGCTTGGAATAATAAAGATGGTTTTACGAGGGAAGCTTTTTCTTGTGTTTGCTCTTAAATACATCCTGTGTTTCATCAGCGGTTACAACATATTTGTGTTATAGTTGGGTATGATGCTCAGATAAACAAATGGCAGCAAGACCTTTTCTTTCTTGGAAGTCTTCCGCTTTTGAAATGGATGTGAAAAAAAATAAAAGAGCAAAAAGGTTATAATAGCCTAATAAAACCTCCAGTGTGTTCTGCAAGTATAGGTTTCTAGACAATAACGTCATTTTCCTCACTTTACTCTGCATGTTGTCGCTCTGAAAACCTAATATAGAACATTTATTTATTTAGAGTCATTTAGTGGAAGGCTAGAGGCATGAAAAAGGAGTAGAGAAATGGAGAGGATCATGGGGGCTAGGTAAGCAAAAAAGGAAAGGAAGGCAAATATGCAAATGTCAGTGGAAGTACATCTGGGCTGGTAGAAAATACTAGACTGCAGAGGAGGGCATGAATTATAATGAAAAAAATATTGTACCAGTGTCTGCAGGTTTCTGCTTGCAACTAGGCCTGCTGTGTCTGTGTCTGGAGCAAGGGGACAATGTGGTAGGGGCTTCAGTATCATCGGAAGGTTGCTCTGCTCTAGGTCATTTAGTCTCCAGAGGAGGAGGAAGAGGAGGTTCAGACAGACCCATTTCAAAACTGCCAGTACGTTGCGGGGGTGTTGGGGGGGGGGGGTAGTGCTGTGAAGCAAGTTTGCCTGCCTTAGAAATCAAAGTTGAAGGTCTGTGTGATGAAGGAAGACTTATTGTGGCAGATAAATTTGAGATCTTATTTGAGAAAGTCTCTATATTACACTCTACCCCTTCGAGTATTGCCAAGGTCAGGGAGTGATTTGCTGTGTAATTGCCTGAGGGCTGCTCCAGCTTCCACATGCGAGTTTTCCACAAATGTGACAAAACTATTCCACTGTTCTGAGTTGTTACCTCTTCATCCAATTTTTTTGTGTACGTTAGTATACAGTTTAACCCTTTCACACATGGCAAAACTGCGAGTGTGTCTAATCATTACATAAAATATTAAACTATGACTTCCTATTAATTGCATATGTTTTGGATACATACAGTCAGCCCGTTTTGCCTTCTGATTTTGAGCTGCATTTCATAAAGAAAAATCTTGAGAAAAGGATCCGATATGTTAGAAACTAAATTAATAAATGTTATTAGCAACTTCATATAAAATAGATGTCCCATATAAATTATTATTTCATCTAAGAACCACAGTTATTTTAATAATCCTTAACTTCAGCCCACCTGAGTTTCTATGCTGAACAGTCTTTCTGATTACTTCAACTATCTAAACTAGAAACAGCTGGCTCATCTGGGTGGGCAGGGGGCTTTAAGTAAATTGGTGTGAGCAGCTCAGCTGGCCTTTATCTTTTTAGATTACTTGCCCTGTGCCTCTGAATACACCTGGAATTCTCAGCCATCAAACACTCATTTCTGGTTCTCCAAGGAAGATCCTTTTGCCCTGTGTTTAAAACTTTACTCATCTGCAGATGACAATTAGGAAGACTGTGTGCTTTTAATAAGCTACTTTCTAGAAATTGTATTTATTCAGCTAAATAAGAGAGTTTTCCTTGTCTTTAAATTTTTGTACCGTAAAGCATTGGAGTTATTGCTGCATTGTTTTTTGCCGCGTCCCATTACCAAGTAGTTGTGATGGAACCAATAAAACTACGACTCTTACAAACAGAAAAATCTATGTAAAAGGAAAAATCAATAAATACTAGACTTACAAATGTTTTCACAATATTTTGATAATTTTTACTTGGTAACCATTGGAAATGTTTTAGTTCTTTTCAGTAATGTGTACATGTCTAAGAGGAATAGGTAGATCCCCACAAGCAGATTAATTTCTGATTCCACGTCCTTAACCAGAAAGTCCACAATCTCTGCAAGATACTTAGGGGAGGGACTAGTGATTTTTTTAAATTTTTTTTCATTCTAAACAGTTTAAATCACTTACCTGTAAATCAAACAAATAAATTCCTTGAAAGATTTATTTGTTGTATCATAACAAGTTTTGAGAAGTTTTGACTCAGCAAACTGGTTTTGATTTCTATTATATAAAAGAAGTTAACTGTAATTTTTCTTCCAGTAAAGGAAATGAAAACTTACTTGCAAATGCTTAAAACGATTCTTCAGCTCAGCCACTAAAATCCAGATGTAATTTTTAATTAAATATTAATATTGTGCACTATTAGAAGTGATCACGTTAAGTTTTATTTGGGACTCTTAGCAACTTAATTTCTACAGTAGAATACAACCCAATAGACTCTGAGCTGGTAAAGTCCAGTCATTTTAAGAGACAGTGTGAAGTAGCTAATTCTACGTTATCACAGGTTTGTTTTTTTTTTACTCTTGGCAATGGGATCAGAGGAATCTGATCACTACCAATTATGTATATACAAAAGTGTGGCACATTGTGAAGTTTTATGTAAGAAAAGTGGTATGGCTTAATGCACCAAACAAGCTTCTGTCCAAAATTTCTTGTAGGATATTGGATACATATTTTTCTATGTTTTATTTTCTTAGACGAAACTCCTGATTAAGTACAATTTTGTGTACTTTTGCTAATGTTTCAAAAGAAATTACCAGGTACTTCTCTATTTTATGTAATTTCTTTTTATTTTTGCAGAGTGATTACATTTTCTGCCAGGCCAGGGGTGATCTTCTGGAAAAGATATGTCTCACTTAAAAAAAATATCTGAGTTCTGTCTTGCCTTTTGTAAAACCACGGGGCAATCTGCTTTTCAGATCCAAGACACGTATCCAATTTCAACTTTGAAGCAGCCATAAAATGCAGGACAATTATCTTGATTTCAGTGGTGTCTTTAACACTCCAGGACACTCATCAGGGCAGCCAATCACACAGAGGAAGTAATTCCAAGGTAGGTATTTCTGAAGAAGAGACCCAGAATATTTTCAGATTAAAGCATGGAAATTGAGGTTTCTTTCATTTTTATCTGCAAAGCTTTCCTGTTTAAAACGTTTAGCTTACATATGGAAGTAAATCCTATGGGTTTATACATGCTTAAATTATGTTGTTAAAGGATGCTATTTTTGTAAAACCAACTAATCTGTGGTTATCCTCCGTGTAAAAACATGAGAAAACAGAGGAGTAATAATAGGTGTAAAGTAATGGTAGTTACTGCTCTCTATTGTCTCCTTCAGGTCTACTGTCTAGTTCAGGTAACAGACCAATACGCAGGTACAAGATGGTGCAGAAAACAGCTGAGAAGTTCAGGGACCCTTATATAACTCCGAATCCTTAAACAGATGAGTGAGAGAGTTGTTCCTCTGTGCAAAATCTTTTCACCAAGGGCAGTGATCTGCAGCCTACAAGTGTAGACATGACAGCCCAGTTTATTTGTGTTACCTCTTGGAGACAGGCTTTGTCTATGTATTGGTTTATTACAGGGCTCTTGACAATTGCAAGGTAGATGCTCTTGATTTTAATATATCCTTTTAAAAGACTTTCATAAATAGGCACTTATGTTTCAAGCACAGAAAAGTAGGGCTTAGTCAAAATCTGCTGATCTTCACGGTATTCTTTTTATGTTTTTATTCATAACACTTTTGTACACAGAATCAGTGTGCTTTGTGAACTCCTCAGGCATTCCCTTCCACAGAAAAATGCTGTAAAAGATGGGAGTGGTAGCGATGATGTACGTATGATTTGCAATGTGAAAACTTCTCTGTAAAAACACAATGGGTACTTTTATTAGTATAAAAGCATGGGAGTGGAAAAGATTTTTTTTTTTTAGAGGTTCATTGCTGATCTACAAGTCTATGAGAGACAGTTGTCCCATTTTAAGAAAAATGTTGAGTCATCAGGAAGCAAAGTAACACCAAAGGCAGCAGTGCCATGGTTAGGGTTAAACAAGTCTCCAGACCTGATCCTATGATCCTTTCTTATATTGGTGGGCACTGGCACGTATTGTCTCATTGTCTTTGACATATTTTAGTATCTGCTAATGGGATTGGGTTTTTTTTCCATATTTTCAAATTGTAAAGCTGGTAAAGCAGGATACTTCCTTCAAGACACAATTGAATGTTGTATATAGAAAAAGCAGTCTTAATTATTTGCTGACTTGCCTTCCTTTCTCTCCCTGCCCAGTACAATATTTTGGAAGATAAACTTAAGGAAGATTGATTGCTGAGTGCAAGGAACTGCAAACTTCCTTTTTAATTTACTGAAATACCAGCTTCTGTTGCATTTACAATCAAATGTTGTTAAATGCTTAAAAGTTAGCATGTGAGAACATGTTGTTTTTTGGTTCTGTCGGTGATACAGATTTTTTATTTAGGTGCTTGTAGCCATAAACCAATTCTATTAGTTCTGTAAAAATTGGGTGTGTTGGGTAGGGTACTAGGTAATCTGAGATTACTTGTAAGGCACTCTAACGTAATTTATTTTCAGAACAGCGTGATTGAAGTACACCCATGGAAAAGGATAATTTTTAAGACGTGCAAGAAATAATGGTACACCTCAAGTGAATGCATCTTGGCTGTTGTGGTCTTGACACTTGATTCCCTCTGAGGAATGAGCAAGGTAGACAAAGGAAGTAGAATTGCTAGTGCTGGTATTGTAAGGACCCAGCATCTGAATGGCTGAGAAATTACTTGCTAAATATTAGAAATAATTTATCTTCAAGATATCAAGATGCATTATGAAGGTTGGATTTATAAGGAGGTTTTTTAGGTTT
>JAOQGH010000069.1:25290302-25300325 GCA_025769975.1 Gallinago jamesoni | reverse complement strand
CCGAGCCCGGCAGCGATGCGACGGAACTTCGTTGCCTCCTTCGGAAGGGTTCTCCAGGGCTGGTTCGGCGTTTTACCGTCAATGTCGGGTGAAAGTTGGGATAACAAATTAACCTTTGGCGTTGCGTCAGCGTTTTGTATCAACCGGCTGCTGTTGCTGTCCCTGGCGTCTTTTGTGTCGGCGCCGACTTCAGCGCCGTCTGAGAGTTCACCTTGAGGTACGGCCGTCTCGCAAGGTCTGGGCGCGGGGCTGTGCTCGGATGCAGATTCAGCCACGAGCTATGTTGTGTTGAAGGTGATAAAATGGGACGAGCACAGGAAGAATAGATTTTAAGTTGCGCAGATGATATGGAAGAACTCTCAGCTGAGGAGAGTGCAACAGAACCAGGAGGCCTGTGGCTTTGGGGCACCCAAAAGTCCTGTCATGAGAGGGGCTGTTGGTTCCATGGGACTGGGTATCTGAGGGAAAGGCTCGTTTGTTCTGAACACAAATTCCCAAATCTGGGTCCTGACTCTTGTCTGATTTTCTTGTTGGCTTTCCATTGTGTCCTGCTGACCTGAGTTAAAAACATTAAAAAAAACCCACAAGCCTTGATACTGTTCTTTGCTCAGGTGGCCTCCCTTAGTGCTGATTATCAGCATTTGCTTGTATGTATGGGTACAATGCACACAAATGCACTAGTATAATGGTGATTTATGAAAGTTTCTCTCATAAGCACTGAAATAGGACTTGACAGTTATGAGGAATTAGACATTTCTGATGGCACTAATAACAGATTCTGTGTTCTTGGTGAAGATTGGCTTCATTTAATTTAATGCGTTACTGGTTTCAAGTGTGTCTTTTCAGCTCTTTTAGCGGAC
The DNA here is from genome assembly GCA_025769975.1 of Gallinago jamesoni. Classification (NCBI taxonomy): domain Eukaryota; kingdom Metazoa; phylum Chordata; class Aves; order Charadriiformes; family Scolopacidae; genus Gallinago; species Gallinago jamesoni. The sequence continues at coordinate 25,299,465 of JAOQGH010000069.1, read as the reverse complement.
CAGAGAGTTTTCAGCTGTAAAAGTGCTCATTGGAAACCAGGAAAGTTAGATAAATGATTTGCATTATTCAGTTTTGAGCATGTGGCAGAAATGGTCTAATTTGAAAAAATAACTACGTAATATCCTTTTATGCAGCAAGTTACTCAACAGGTTTTTATGAGTCCTTCAGAGCAGAAGAATAGTTTTGGATTAATTGTTTAGATATTTTTCTTGGTTTGGCCAGGATTTTTTGTAATCTTGAAAAGGAACATCGGTTTATACAAGTAGCCTTGATATTGTAATAATCTCATTCGTTTGAGTTTGAGCCTCTGCAAGCTAATATGCAACTGTTCATTGTGATGAGATGTGAATTTTAAATTAAGAATCTGGCTGCTTACATATTAATGTGCTACTAAATCAACACAGCTTAGGCAGATTTGGTTTCTTATCTTGACAGACCAAGCAGGAATGTACACAACTGATTATGCATTCCAGTAAGCACAACTTTTCCAATAATACCTTTTTTCCTCCTGCTCCTGTAATCTTTGTGAGGAGAGACTTTTGGGGGTTATCAGTATGCTCTAAAATATGCTGGTTTTCTGCTGTGGATGCCTTCTGCTCCTCTATTCTGTTCAATGTAACCCATAGGAAAGCATGTTTTCCAATTAGATTTCACAGATGTTACTTGCTTATCATAGAGAAGAAAGCCATGATTCTAGCTTGTGGTGTGAATTGGTGGAAGGCACAGGGGAAGTATTGCAAGACTGTTGACTAGAAAGCCTTGTTCTATATTATCAGAATGACGCAGGTATACATTTTTTCCTTAATTAAGATCTTACTGTTTTTAAAAAAAATAAAAATTCTATCTTATAAATGATCTCTCAGAGCATGAGAAAAACCATTTCCTTGTAATCTCCTTATCTCTAAATCTCAAGAAATAAGGTAAAAATGGAACAGTTTTTGAGTGTGGTGAGCCCAAAAGGACTTTCCACGGCTTAGTTACTTACACAGCATTTTCTAAAAGCCTTTTGAGGTATTTAATGAGTTCATACTCCCCCTGTTGGAAGTGAATAACTGAGTTGCTTGATGGTCAAGTAGCAATTCTAAACTTTTTGGGGGGGCTGGGGCTCTGTGTGTGTTAATATACTGTGCTTCTTACTCATTAGACGTGCCCATCCTAAAACAGGATGTCTTGCCATTTGGCCCTTATTCAGCATTCTTTTGGACGCCAACCACCTTGTCAGCGTAATGAAGGCTGCAAAAATTTGCTAAGAATCTTTGAAATGTTTTTGAAAGTAACTTCCTAATGTTCATAATATTGTAGCTGATTAAAAAAAAATGCTGCATATTACACTCCACAGAAAATTTTCTGTAATCAAATGCAAAGAAAGGTTCTGATTTCTCGCTTTCTTTTTGGAATGAAATTGAATGACTGTACCAACAAGAGCTTATTTAAAGAACAAGGCACCATAATTTCCAGTAAATGAGTGACTACTGGATCTGGCTAACAATTAATGGTAGGTTTTAGCTATTGTGATACAGACAACATAAGAGCAACTAGACTGGATGGTAAATCTGAGAAACCAGGAAAGCTTTCTCACGTGCTACAATGTTTGACTGATCACTGTTAACTCCTCGTGTAAGAATTACAATATGCAGTGAGGGTTTTGGTTACCTGTAGTGGAACTTTCACTTATATGTACTTGTAAAAGAATGATGATAACTGTGATTCTTTGAGACTTTGTCCATTACTGTCTACTGCTGTGTTAGCCTACTGTTCCTGTTTTTTCTGACATGGGATAGATTTACCAACACCTTAGGCATGCTTTGCCTTTCCTTGTGAGCTTGTCAGGGCTTTGAAATGTGAGCTTGTCAGGGTTTTGAAATGGGAAAGGAAGTCAACTATTTGTAATTTTGTGTCCCAGGAAAGCCTGCTAGGCATGTATGTTGCTGGTACGCAATATTAGTAAAAAATTATCCATGTCACTTGCCTAGGCTTGCTTTTCACCTTCATAAAATTCATGAAGATTGCAACCTGTCTTGTCTAGGTAACTGATCATTATTAATTTTCTTAGTGTTCTTGTATATCATGATGATACTGTGACAGAAAAAAAAGAAATGGAACTGGGCTGTTATAACCTGTTATTAGATGCCAGTTAACACCTGTGGTGTTGGTGCACAAGAAGAGATCATATGTGTCATATAATCATAAGGAGCAGGAAGACTAGAGTACATTCTCTGTGGTTTGTGGAATCCAAGGTAGGGCAGGTTTTTGGAACAGCGGATTCATGGATGGAAATGTTTCCATATCCAGATGGAATGATAGCAAATTAGACAGCTGGAAAATGGAACAATTAGGAAGAAGACAGTGTTTCTTTTTTATTGTTTGAACTATACATGGTAAAATTCCTGAGGTTTTGGGGCCAAGTGTAACCTTGAGACTTCTTGTCTTCAGTGCACTGGAAAATAATAGACTTACGGATGCCAGCATTATTTGTTTCATGAGGCCAATTGGCTCTTACTGTTTCGAGGATATTCTGTTCCCTAAGCCTTGTGGGGTTGAGAAGCATTTGATCATGCAAATTAACTTTAAAACTTCCTGTGTTAGGGGAAGGAATAGTTGAAGAAAGCAAAGATGCTCCATTATGATATGGGGGGATCCAATCTATAAAGAAGAAATAGCACCAATTTAAAAAAAATCCTGTGTAATTAAAAATTATCTTGTTCTGGTGCCTTTATTTTTCTGTGGGCAGCCAGACTGCAGAATAACAGTATTACATTTTGAGTAAGTCTCTTATTGTTGTCAGAATAATACGGTTTTATTTTTTATTTTTTAAGGAGTAGTAGAAAGATGATGGGTGTATGTTTCGTAAGAATGAAATATTTTTGCTGAATTCCGGTTGTCCTTTCCAGGTGTTTTTTTTATGCTGAAAATGTATGAGCATTTGCTTTAGTGACAGTAAATACTGCCCTGGAACTTAAAACTAGCTGTGTGGAACAGTTACAGTCTGCTGAGAAACTTGGGAATAGATAAGTAGCTTAGTTGAAGTGGGAATTTCCAAGGTCAATTATCCAGTCATTAGTAGCTACTGAACTTACTACACTTCCATTTTAGTTGTATGTTGCAACTTATTGAAGGAATGAGTTGTGAATTATCATGCTTAATTGGCTATTCTTTCACAATTCATTTTTCTGCTCACTCTTATGCCTTCTGAAATCAAAGAGCAGAACGGATAATGGGACTGTGTAAGGTGTGAACTGCATGAAAACATGTAACTTACGGGAATATAACTATTTCAGTGGTGTATCTAAAGAAAGATACTCTTCTAGCAGCGCAATATGGCATGGTCATTACGTCTTCTCTATGGGAGTAACCATACTGTTTTAAAGAAATACTATGTAAATGTGGCAAAGCTAGAGAATTTATAATTGGGCAGTGCTTATAGTTTAGAACATCATAACTTCCGTGCAGGAAATATTTTAAGATCAAAATGCCCCAAAGCTAAGCCTTGCCTCTTTGACAGTCACAGAATCAGTGTCTCTATCCCATAGCCAGAGTCTACAATCTGGATTTGTAAGAACAGCGTGTTCATAATTTCTTCAAAAAGTACTTGCTCGCACTGTTTGAAACTTCAGTTCTCTCTCCATTATAATTTGTCAGTGTTATTTTTGGTAGTCTGCCCATATCACTGTTTTAGCTCTGATCATGTATGTGCTTCTGCACATTGTGGAGCATTCTCAGTGCACACAAACTTGATTCATGAGAGATAAAATGAAACTAAAATACATGCTTTTAAATAGTATAGAAAATGCAGTCTGACTGCTAGTAGTTATTAAGTCTTGGGACTGGACTTGAACTTCTCTGAAGTAGTCACCCATCCAATATGTGTATAGTGTGGATGTTTTTCTTCCTAAGAATCGGTTCTTTTGCAAACAGATTTGCTCTTGTTCCATTCCCTCTTTGCTAAAGTAGAACCTGCAAGGACAATCTGAAAACTCCTGTATTGTCCAGATGATAGGAACTCCCTACAAATTACTGGTAATCCTTTCTACTAGGCAGAATTGTGCTCAATACTGGTTACATCTATGTGGGAATGAGGAAACTGGAGGTACACTGCTCTGTGGGAGTTCGGCAGATGTTCTTGCACTGTTGGGAAGGAAGCCGTGAAAACAGTAAAACAATGTCTATGGTGTTATTTATGTGGTGCGAAATCTAACAAGGCAGCGTGAAAACAGATAGCAAGGTAGAAAAAAGCCTATAGTAATGATTGGTTAGCCTAGGTGTGTGGACACTTATATGTAGACAATTGTATTGTTCACAACAGCACGTGAGCAAAAATAGAAACTATATATGTTGCAAAAATAAAACATTAAAGGTCTTCATCTTCGTCTCACCACTTGGCCGAGTCCATGCCCTTTGTTGCTGCGCATTTAAATTAGTAGTTTTTTCACTTTTGCACCAAGTGAAATAGTCGGCTCTAAGGATTAGATACCAATGCTTTGTGTGTGGTGTTTTGAATATTTTGAGTACTTTCGAGCTAAGTTGCAGTAAATGAGAAATACTTCTCTGAATTACTGCTGCATGACTCACAATGAGACATTATTTTCAGATAAATTATGATTTAAAGAAAAAGAAATGATTTTATAATATTCTAACAAGTATAGACTTGTTTGCTATTGTTATGATTAAAATGAGAAAATGTAAGCGGTTGAAGAATATGTAATTTTTTTGCTTGGAGGAGGCAAACTTGAATGTAACTTTTTGATTTCTGATCTTTACAACAGCTTTACAACATAGATAGTGGAAACAGCATTACATGTTTAAACTTTTGTGCCTAATTTATGAAATAAGGGTTGCTAACTCAACAAGCTTGCTTTCAGTTTTGAATATGAACTTTCATACTTTCTTGATTCAGTCATTGTGAGTAGTTTATGTTCTGCAAAATAACCAAATAATATCTTTGTTGATAACTAGACAGTTTTGTTATTCCTGTCACCTATAAATCTCAGCAGGATTGTTTTCATGTGAGGATATAATTTACTGATGAGATTGTTTTTGTAACTATTTGTAACAGAAAAAAGCATGACTTAATGTGAAAATTTTAGATAAGCTTTCAATTCCCGGAGAGATAGAAACAGGTGTTCTTTAAGAGGAACGCACTTAATCCAGAGGCACTGAGAGATAATAAACATAGAGCTTTATAATGTCACTTTTACATTCACTCTTCAGAAAACAAACTTGTTTTCATCTAGGTGGAAATTGTGAATGCAGCTAATTTTAAGATTTGTCATAGATTTTTTGGCCTACTACAGAAAGTAAGATTACTCTTTAGTTAAAAAAAGTCAAAACAAAAAGTATTATTTCACTATTTATAGTAAAGAACCAATGGGCAATGTCATTTATCAATAATAAATACAAGTAATTATCTATTGTGCATTCTAGGCATTGTGGTTCTAGCAGAAAAGTTAAGCGGAATGGTATTCTTTTGTTATAGCAGTGAAAGCATTTGTTGATAAATGATACTGAACTAGGAGGTTTTCCATTTCTGACTCTGTAAACAATCATCAAGAACTTTCTAAGACACACTGCTTAAAATAGTGCTGTGAACATGTGGCTAGCATACTGGCTGCTATGTTATTCTGAAAATAACACCGGTAGAAAGTGGTTATGTCATATATTGACGGTAGCTATAGTTCAAACAAATTTTAGCTTTCCAGAGGCTAAATCCAAAACCTTTTGAAAACTTGTTGAAAAATCAGACTAAAAAAATTTAGTGTTTCTGTACAGCTGGGATTGAAGTGTTCATGAGTCATGAGGGGTGAAGGGGGCAAATGCTGAGGTCCTGTGTTTGTGTTGGTGTGAAGAGAACTCAATCTGTTTCACATGTCCTAGTGATCCAGACTACCAAGCTACTGTCTTCACTCTTTACATTTTTTTTCCTTAAGTAGAAATTTTTCTGCGGGGCAAAGAAGACCACTTAAGCCTTCTTGTGGGAATTTTCAGTTTTGATGTTCGTAATCTTAAGGTAAATAAATTTAGAAAACTAATGAAAGTATGGGGTCACCAGTAGTTGAGCTTCCTCTTGCTTGCATATACAGACATGTTGGCAGCTGAGAAGTACGTGTTTTGTTTCTGAAAGGTTATTGTATCTATTGCAAATAGTAATAATCAGGAAAGTATTGATCAGCCTATATCTTGAACCAAATGGGTGCCTTTGTACCCCTTTCTGCCTTTATAGCTACTTCCTGAAAGAGCAACTTTAATTCAAGATGTGTTAGATTTGAATTTCCTGTTTTGCAGTAGTTCTAAACAGGATGAAATTTCATGTGAAATGCATTTTCATTACATGTAAAGAGGAAAAGTGGGCATCAAAGAAGAGTATTTATCAGAGTTTTAGTTGCAGATATTTGTTTATAAAGGATACTTGAATAAAGTTGACTTAGGGAATGGAGGTTCATCTGAGTGCTATAAATAATGTTCATGATTAAAATAATACTAAAACCTGAACATAGCAAGCCACAAAACACAAATGGGAAAAAAAAGAAAAAAGAAGAAAACCCCAGGTAAAATTATAAGCTCATGCCCTTGAGTCCATGTTCTTGAGTCCATCACTGCATCTGTACATGTAGGAATGTCTTACAGCTGGATCACATGATGTCTCTGATGCATCTCTGACACTTCTACCACAGAACCTGCTGCATGGTAGAGGGAGAGAATAGTGAAGACAAGACTCAAGGAGAGGACAGATGGGATGGCAGGTGCACTTTTTCTCCCTGATAATGTTGTACAGATTGGGCAAAATGCTAACGACTTTTTCATGTTGCCTTTTATGCATGAAGGTAGGAACTGTACCAGCAATGGTTTTCCTTTCATAAGGACATCAATAATGTAGGAGTCACATTTAATATATAGACCTAGAGTCCTTCATATACCCAATTCTTCCTGCTTGTTCTGGTAGAAGAGGAGACGTTAGTCTTTTCAAAGAGTTCTTGAAAGATGTACTTCTTGTCCTATTTATACTTGTGTAAGAGGGATTGTTCTAGTCCTGAAGAATTAGAAAGTCATTTAAGAATGACTTCCTTTCCTCCCCTTAACAATTTCCCTTCCTTCTTGGTTAAATCAGGTCATAGATTTGAAATAAAGCTTTATGATCAGACGTACTTCGAGATCCTGTGAAATGTCATTGCAGTATGCACTAACTAGCAACAATATTAAAGCGTTAGTATCTCCTTCTGAGGTTTATGTTTATTCAGTAAATATTTTCATAGCTAGCTAAGTAGTATAAATAGTCAATGCAGCTTTTCTGTTGAGCTTTTAAAAAAAACTCATGCTGTGATTTGACAGACTAATTTCTGTTGGTACGTAATATTTGCCCTTTGAGTGGAAAGGAACCTTTACTGTAAAAGCAATAATGACAGTACAAACAATAAACAATTATAAAGATGATAAGTCTAACCACCTTCAGAATGGCATTTTGCAGTCCACCAGAGACCATGTGCTCATCTTCCTTAACATAGACCACGTGCTCATCTTCTTTAACCTCACTTACTGTGAATTGATGTCTGAAAACCTGAATATCAACTCAGCTATTAGTAAAAGTTATTCCCAGTGACAGTACCTGTCACTTCTAGATGGGAATTGTCTGAAGTGTTCAATCATATCCTTCACTGGTTTGTGAATCAAAAGTAATTGGAAAGAAGGTAGAAGGAAGCAAAACTGTTTTCTGTTTTTGACATTGAATCTTCCTCTGAAGTAGTATTTTTTGCTTGTGGAATTACAGTTCATTGCTAGACACAATGTAGATGTCCTTCCACTTCCTTCATGTGTCCTGACAGTTTAAAAGCTTGCCTTGCAGTATGAATTGTTTGGGGTTAATTTGAGATTTTGTCTGGATTGGCTCTTTTGGTTCCAAAACTACACAAGTAATTATCTCACATTATCTGGTTAATTAACCTATTTTGAAAATGAGAAGTGATAAGAAGTAATGGGCAAAAGAGGCATCAGTTTGAGAGTCACAGTTATTTTTCCATCTTTAAAGTTTATGGAACAATTTTTTGGGGGAGGGGTGATTATTTTTTGGTATTCTGAAAATTTCTATTCTTCATCCACGTCTGCTATGATTTACATAACATCAATGAAACAAGATAGACCTGCAAAGAATGAATTTTTCCCATATGAAAATAAGTTTACACATGCTTAACTCTAGAGCTTCTGGGAGACAATAATTAATTAGATGTTTTGTTTACAGTTATGTATATTTAGGAACTGTGTGAGAGTCCTGACAATGTATTTCCTTATACCTACTGCAATTGACTTAAGAAGGAAAAAGAATCTGATGCCAAATTGAACGCTCTAGTAAAATGTAGTAGTAAGTTGTAGCCCACTTTCTTGAAAACTAGCTCATTTATAAATTAGAGCAGTATTTTAAGCAATATTTCCCTAATTCAGAAAGATCTGGAAATAATTCTGGTATCTTGATTCAGTATGTTAAATGGATAACATCAAAGAAGTAAGCCCCAGAATTTTTTACTTCCTTTGCTTGCAGTATTAGTGTTTCAGGATGAAGTATTTCAGACAGATAATTTATGTTGTTACTGATGTAATTCTGTAAAGTTTCTGATAGACAAGAACAATGTTAGGAGCGTGTTTTGCAAAATGATTTGGGATAAACCAATATAGAATACAACAGTGAAACTGACCTGGATTGTTGTTTGGCCAATAAGTTAAGTCTTCAAGCAAGGAGTCATTTGATGAAAGCAGGCAAAAGTATAAACAACATCTCGTAAGTCACCAACTGCTGCAAAAGTGAGTCTTACAGCCTTACCTGTTAGAAAGTAGGTGTTTGACCAGGCATCTGTTTCCCATGTTATTACTTAAGAGCAAACAGTAATAGGTTCTGTGTTTTAGATTTATATTAAGTCTTACCTTATAAGCATTCCTATAGAATGAAACAAAGCAGATAGAATCATAGAATGGTTTGGGTTGGAAGGGACCTTAAAGATCATAGAGTTCCAAGCCCCCTGCCATGGGCAGGGCCACCTTCCACTAGAGCAGGTTGCTCAAAGCCCCATCCAACCTGGCCTTGAACACCTTCTTGCGTCCACAACTTCTCTGGGCAACCTGTTCCAGTGCCTCACCACCCTCACTGTAAAGAATTTCTTTCTAATATCTAATCTAAATCTC
>JAOQGH010000069.1:25174976-25290202 GCA_025769975.1 Gallinago jamesoni | reverse complement strand
AGCCTTCTCTTCTCCAGGCTGAACAACCCCAGCTCTCTCAGCCTGTCCTCATAGGAGAGGTGCTCCATCCCTCTGATGGATGTGAAGCTCTGACTAACAGCATAGACCATAGAAAATGCTAAAAGTAAATAGGATGTAAAAACCTTACACTTAAAAATAATAAGATGCTTTGTGAAGTGTTGTGTTTTCTGAAAGGAGAAAACTCAACAGTCACTGTATTTTTAGATACCCACAAGGAGCCTACAGATTAACAATATGCACAACAATTATATTAATCCTTAGGGTTTTGTGGAAATGAGCAGTTGGATGGTATAAATACATAAAATGATTACTTTCAGTGAAGTAAAAAATATTTTTTGAGATTAGCCTGAAGAAGATGAGAAGTGATTTTATAATTCTACAAACATGGATTTTCAAAAAGGGATTCCATTCTTTTCCAATTAAATTCCCAAGGAATAGGCTGAAAAAGAAAAGGTAGGTGTGTACATTAGAAAAGGTGGGGTCTCCAGCATGAAAAAAGATACCTTATGTTGCCATTTTAGAATGTAAAGTTATGGTTGGATGAAGTGTGGTTTACTGGATTTCTCAAAAGCAGGCATTAACTTTTTGATAACTTTAGTGTAAGGCAACAAAATGTATTTTTAGTATAAAAATCAGTGTATTTGGTGTCTGTGAAAGAATGCTTTTATCACTTCACTAGGAGAAATGTTTGCTCCCCCAACTGCCATTTGAAATGCCCGAGGAGTGGGAAGATGAGGATAAGCAAATAGTGTGTTCTCAGACAGGATTCACACCTCCTCAATCCCAGAAGTACTTTCTTAAGAAATGTGCTATCTGTTCCTTCTGTATTTCAACAGCTGACAAGTGATGATCTGTTATTTTAGTAAGCTATAAATATGCCATACCATGGGATAACAAGGTTGTATAAATGTGCTGAGAACTGTAATAATCATGGTAGTGATAAGTTTTCACTTTTCTTTGCCTGAGAAGTTAAAACTTATTCTAGCCTAACCTGCCTTTTAAAAATAACTTAATTTTTTTATAATAAAAAATAACATATCTTTTAAAAATAACTGTAACATGTTGCAGAGGACTGTGACTGTAGTTGTTTCACTGACCCAGTGATCTGTAGCAAGGCTTAAAGGAATGTATTAACGGATAATGCAAGGACTATTACCATTGAAATCTAGGATTACAATGGTAGTAGTATTAAGTAGATGCATAGCTTCACAGTTTATAATCCTGTTGAGTTACAAACATTTAGAAGTAATTATCTTAAATTTAAAAATAGTTTCTGCATAGTACTTTACTGTTTTTTTTGTTTTCTTGTTGGTTTTGAAGTTTTTTGGGTTTTTTGGTGGGGGTGGGTTTGGTTTTTTGATTGGTTTGTTTTTTGTTTTGTTTTGGGTTTTTTTGTTAGTTTAGGTTTTTGTGCTGTGTTTGCTTTTTAATATCTATATAGTGGTGATTTCTAAAACATGATATTGGAACAAACTAGAATGGGATAAGCTGACAGCTAATCTTTCAAAAGTGGACTCCTCATGGTCTTTTTTTTTTTTTTTTTTTCCCTACAAATTGGAGTTAGCTGTTCAGGAAAAAAACTTAATGAGAGACAGAGAAGGCTTATTCTTGATAAGGGAAGAATATAACTTTTTGGCAGTAACTTTTCTGTCTGTGAAAGTAATGGTCCCCAGTTCCTGTGCTGAGAAGTCAGGAGCTGGGCATTGGTGCTTTGTCAGGTTGCCTGGGCTCCTAGTTCTTGTCCTGTGCATATGTCATTCTTTGCCATTTTTGCCTGTGGTGGGTTGAGTTTCAATTTAGTATGTTATTCATTTTCAAATTAGGATCAAGTATGTTGAAATATGACCAGTCCTGACAGATAATTGTCTGGGTTTTTTTTTATAGGTAAGCTGCTCCGGTTTTTAACTATGCCTGTCTTGAAATTAACTTTTTTACTTCTTCAAGCACCCCTTTCTACAATTAAAGCCCATTATTCCTCCTTCTCTCCCCAGTGGACGCTGGAAATTATTACCTCATGGTATGTTTGAAGGCAGCTACCAAGTGTCACTTCTATCAATAAACTGAACACCTGCAGTCTTTCAATCATGTTCTGTTGACCTATGCTGTCTTTCATTGCTTTTTTTTCATTGTTTAGCTCCTTTATTGAAACTGTTGATCAAAGTCTCTGCAGAATCCTATGTGATAATTCTTGACTGATATTAAAAATTGGTAAATATCTTTTCATGTGTTTTCATAGTTTTTCAACTTGTTGTGCTTTTACCATAGAGGGGGGAAAAAACCCCACAAACCCAGAAAGCATTAAACTTGTAATTTGTCTTAATAATGATCCCAGTTTAATTATATGGGGAAGGAAAGAAACGTCAGTCATGAAGTTTGTGCTTACGGTGTATGATGAAAGGAACCTGATTCTTTTGAGGTCAAAATTGTCTTCTACCAATAGAATTACCTCCTTCTGCACCAACAGAGATGAAAGGCCGACTTCCAAATGACACAGCTTTGCTAAGGGCATTAAAATAATGTCCTAAAAAATGAAATTAAGCCGGAGAAAAAGCACTGTTGAGGTGATATTTGTGATTAGCAAAATATTTGGCAGTATTCTCCAAGTTTTAAATGCACTTCCTTTGTTAAATAGTATAGCTAGGTTACTTTGCAAAAAGTAACTGCAGGTTTGGATTTGGAAGCTGCAAATCATAAATGTAATTAGTGATGAAAGAATTAGGAAGAGGCTGCTAGTGTAATCTCATAGAGACTGCCAGAAGCAGAAAAGAAATTTTTTGAACAGTGGTCATACACTAAACAATGTTATTTTCATAGTGTCTAATCTAACTGCCAAAAAAATTATCATACTTACTGATAGGTGGGTTTTTTTTCTTATTTGCTAGCCTCCATTAGCCACAGACGCAAAATCTCCTGATTTTTATCAAGGCATATATTTGACAAAAATCAAAATCCACATGTCTGAAGTGGCAAAAAATTGAGGTAGATAATCTTAAAAAACTTATATACATTATAGTCACATTACAGCAAAACCAAACCAAAGTAAATTAACAGGAAAAGTAAAGATAACATGGGCTTTAAAACAGCACCAAAAGCTAATTGTTTTTCTCTGTCCACCATTTGATCATGGACACAAGCTATGTTCATCTGAACTTCATACGTTCAGATGGTAAGATTTGACTTGTATTGGTGTGAAAATGTGTTCTGGGTGCTTTTTTTTTTTTTTTTTTTTTTAATCTTCCCCCCTCCCCCCCCACCTTCAGACCACTGGCCCACATGAATTAAATACCGGATGGTGTATAACTGTCTGGGCAGCAGCAGTAGCTTAGCAACATCAGCTAGTGCTGATGCCAAAGAACGGTGTTGGCTTTCATAATAGTCTTTCTATATTTAGAGTTTAATTTATAATTGTGTTTTAACTTGTAAACCTAGGTTGAATTTGACCATCAAATTGTTTGATAGAGAATTTTGGAAGCTCAGAAGTCTTTAACTGTATTTAGGAATGGCACGATAATAATTGTAAATCTCAAAGTGAATACTGGTGATACTTGGAGAGTACAAAGAAACCTTCCTTGCTTCCTATTCTCTTCTAAGTGCAAAAGCTACTTAAATGTACTAAAGCTGTGATTAATTTTATTCTCTGGGAATCATGGAATTGTCAGAGTTGGAATAGACCTCTAGAGATCATCTAGTCCAACTCCCCGGCTAAGCAGGATTGCCTAGAGGAATGATGATGTTTCCTTAATATATAGTAATGTCTGATAAATACATGCATGTTTTTGAAATCTGTTATTTTGAAAAGAAATTAATATTACAAATATAGGAAAACATACTCTGTGTGTGTATAGACACACTAAAACATGAAGAATGTATTTTTGTGACAAAATATATAAAGTTATAGAGCTGTGTACCTGGGATGGGTCTCAACAGCTCTTCTACTGTATTTTCACTGTGAGATCCATCTATAAACAACAGCATCTCAAGCTGAGTGTTTATTTGGATATTCCTAGATTCATGTAATAAAGGAAACTTTCTAACCTGTTAGATAACCTCTGTCAGCACTTAACTATTTCTGTGCTAGTATGAATCTCATACATTAACTGTATACATCCTAATATGTAGTGTAAATCTTTGCTGCAGGTTAAGCCTCTAAAATTTTTTTTGGCTCGTACTCAGTGGATGCAAGGGCAAATGATTTATTTATTTATTTATTTAACCTACAAGGAAACTTCCACTATTCTTTAACATAGACAGACGTGGTTTTGTTTATCTAACTTTGCTTATAATGTAATTTTCTAGATCTCTGGACAACTTTATTTCTGACCTGGATGCTACTGGATGCTCTACAGTAGCTGGGCATATTTAACTAAGTATGATGCTCAATCTGGCAGAGTATTCTTGCTGAGAATCTTCACCAGTGTCTGTTGCAGCAGTATGTATACTGTTTACTTTATACATATAATACTCCTGATAATTTCTTCCCAGATGCTGTCTGTCTCTTAATGTTACTCTATCACTTTTTAATTTAGAATTTGCTTCCTGGTTAAACTAATTCTCAAGTCTTTTTCTGCACTTTTCCTGTTATTCTGCAATTAGGGCCCCTTACATACCAAAGTATTAGTCTCTTCTTCTGTGTGTTGCTTTTCAACAGTGTTAGAACTTCCTCATTTGCAAATATCTTTTAATTTCCTTTTTGAAATACTTGCTTTTAATTTATCAAGGTTCTTAGGAAACAGGATGGTAAAATGGCCTAACTTTAGGTCATGCCTGAATGGTTATCTCAGTGTGACTCCACGCTCACATTGGTTTGGATGTGCACTTCCAAAATGAATTATGCTCTTATTTCCACCCTGTGCTTTAAATTCGCCTTGTGGAGCTCACTGAGCATGCAGACTGGATCCCTTTTGGATAACTGTAAACTGGAAAGAATGTTCCAGTAGTGTCTCTAATGCTCTCTGACTGCAAATGAGCATTGAATCCATGGGCTTGGACTAGAGCTAGCTCTATGTGTTTCAAAAACGCAAAGCCAACAAAACCCCCCAGCACCTCAAGCGACAACAAAACCCCAAACAAACAGTACTCTCCTGAAATGTGGATGGTGTGGATATCAGCTTCTCCACAGCATCTGTTCACTCTCTAACTCTGTTCCCGTTGGCCTAGACTGCTTGTCTGTTCTTATGTTCTTATGAATATGATGCTTTAGTAAACTGTACATACTCCCTATACTAATCTCACATAACAAATTTTTGAGTGGTATAAACTCTTAGGTGGTATCCAGTAATGCAGATGTTGTCTGCCACTCTGGTGTTTTGTGTGTTTCTATGTGCTGTGCTTAGTTGAAGGACTCAAATTCATCTTGGTATTTTTTCTGTACTCTGATTTGCATGCCTACCCTGGAATTGTTAATGGCATTAAATATTTGGTTGTGACAATTGTTTTTTTTAAAAAAAAGCCAAGAAGTTGTTTTTATAGAAAAAGAGAGTTTGTCATGAAAGAAGCTTTCCTATTAGCTAATGGACACCTATTTTTATTTGTGTTGCTAGAACAAGCCTTACACTTCCCTTTTTAGTTTTAACCAGTTTTGTCTTTCTAGTTTAGTCCTACATGATCCATTCTCTACCCTCTAATAATTTCACTATGTCTAGTTCATTAGAGCTGCCCTTGCTAGTAGGTGTAACAGCTGTCATTGAAATTACTTTTGTAACAAGTATGTGGGATGTTTCATGTTTGTAAATCTGCCAGTTATGAATACTTGCACGTTTTCCAGTTCTATTTTATCTCTTATTGTTCCTCTGAGGAATTGCTGAACAAATACTTGGAGAAAATTACTTTATCATCTGTATATATAACATTTCTAAATAGCTTTATAAATTGGAAGCTGGCACTATTCAACTCAAGTCATATTTAGCTCAACCTATACCATAAAATGACTTTGAATATTTAACGATTTTCCAGTCAAATGTCTTCTGTTTTGATGTTAAAGGCATTTGGTGTGCAGTAGAGAACAAATTACAGTCTTTTGCTGAAGGGTAAGCAGTATTATAAATTCATATATATACATAGTTTGTCATTTTCAGGATATAGAAAAATGAAGATTGGGGTTTTCAGAATAGTCTAGGAGTATTAATTATGTGATTTCCTTCCAATGTTGAATCTTACTTCATCTACTTTGAAGATCACAGGCTAAGATCTCCCAGCTATATTCCAAATAGTATCAAGGTATGAGAAGTTATTTATTTATTTATTTTTCTTATAAAACATGAAAATAGTTTTTATGGCTTACCAATGACAAGTCATAATGACACACAGAAAGACCATTTACTTGCCTCCCTGAAGGATGACTAAATGCATGGTAAACCCCATGTTTTTAGTTTCTCAATATTGACAGTGAGTTCTAGGAAAGCACCAAGTGTGATGTCCTGTACAGACTGACTCATTAAAATGCTCAGTATGAAGGCTTAGCTGGAGCTCAGGCTTTCTTTCCTATTAAAAGTACTTCCTGCAGACTGCAAAGAAGTAAGGAAGGGTGAGCAATTAGGAAAAAAGGGAAGTTATTGAGAGGTGGTATATTTGGGGAACAAAAAATTGTGCAAGTGGCTTTTCTGGTATGTGGGGAAAGCTAACAAGTATCAGAGTGGCAGTGACATAGATCAAATCCTAGGGTGTGTTTCATTATTATTTGTACTACTTTTAATGTTTGCAGTTCATGTCTCAAGGGTATCTACATGAAAGCTGATTTTGCTAATTAAATGAAAAAATATAGCCCAATGCTGTTTGCACATAAGCCATCTATAAGAGATCATGTTTAGTAAGAGTGTTCTTGCATTAGAGTTGTAGCAGTGTGTTGCCTACTGTCTTTTATTAGATATATGCTTTTAAAGTGTTTGATCTGAGAGCTTCTCTTGCTGACCACCCTTCTTGTAGATCTTGAGGTAGAAACAGAGTCTGTTTCTTTGGCTTACCCGAGTTGTAAATCAATTTACGTGAGCTTATCAGACCTGATCCAAGTGATTTAATTCTGTTACTAGAGAATTGGTTGATAGAACAGAGGGTATTTAAAAATGTGGCAAGCTGGTTTTCGTTGGAGTATTTGTAAAAATCTTGTTGCTACGTTTTGTCTCCCTGGCTAATAATTACTAAATAGGAAAGTTACTACCAATTTCAAAATCTTACATATGTCAAAACACCAGGTTGTAGAGTTTAGAACCTGCAGAATGGGTGTGATTGTTGCGTTATCCGAGTTCTTTATTTTAAAGATTGGTTTTAATTTTTTAAAAAATATACTTACCCTTTCTGTCAGGGAGACAATAACCTCAGTAAAGATGAGAGTAAATATCTTGTAGCAACATGAGATTAAATGAGGATGGATTTCTGTTGCTCAAGCATTACCGGATACTGGCTTTTAACTCTCTTATATTTCAGAAAGATATTTTAAAGAAATTAATGACTTTTTATATAAGCTTGCTATCAGTGGGATGACAAGAATCGTGGATTCTGGAGCACAATGTGTATCGCATACTGAAACATGTGGGCCTGATTTGGCACCGTGTGCCATCAGGATAATCTTTTTGGCAGAAGGTGTCACTTTTGAAAACACTTCTCTATTCGGTGCCTATGCCCTCTTGAAACTGGTACAGCACCTTGTGAGTGGGCTTAGTGTTTTTTTAGCAGATGGAGTTGAATATTGTCATGCCAGTGAATAGCTTGCAAATCCAGCCTAGAGGTAGTAGATCACAGAAATTAAAGGTTCTGGAGTTTCAGTTCTTTTCTTCAGATAAGTATTTTGTTACCTTCACTTGGGGATTGTTTTAATATACTATCGTTAATGTTATATTCTGAGATTTCGGAAATGCTTTAAAAAGTCTGTATTTTTCATCTTGTGCCAGTGTAATGACTTTTGGACAGAATTTAGCACCTCTTCGTTAGCTCCTTGAAATACTACATGAAGCAATTGAAATTGGGGGGTAAAATACCATGTTTGTTTAAAAAGAAGTCAAAAGAAATTGCATGTCTTTTCCCATACAGGAGCTTGGTTACTGTGCCAGGGCTATCACCCAAACTTATTCAAAGTTTGATACAGTGTTTTTACAGTTGTATGCCATTTTGCGTTTTAATTTAGATTTAAACTGAAACCAATGTTCTGAAGAACTTATTCTCCATTTCTGTTGAGCTTCAGTAACATCTCTGATTGTTATCCTGGCTGATATTTAAATATCCTGTGATTGTAATTATAAGTTATCATTAGATTGTAGATTTAACCAGTCTGTTTTCTTATATTTCGGTACTTCTAAAATTTCTGATTTTATCTGTAGAAAGTAAGATTTTAGGAAACAAAGTCACCTTAGCTAAAATTGAAATGAAAAGATAGCGCAACGGTTTTAAATTGGAAGAGGGGAGATTTAGATTAGATATTAGAAAGAAATTCTTTACAGTGGGGGTGGTGAGGCACTGGAACAGAAGAGAAGTTGTGGATGCCCCATCCCTGGAGGTGTTCAAGGCCAGGTTGGATGGGGCTTTGAGCAACCTGCTCTAGTGGAAGGTGTCCCTGCCCATGGCAGGGGGGTTGGAACTCGGTGATCTTTAAGGTCCCTTCCAACCCAAACCATTCTATGATTCTATAGAGCAAAAAGGTCAGAATTGAGAGTGTTTTTATGGAGTTTTGAACTGGCTTAAGAAACAGTTCACGACTCAAAGAACTCTGACACAAAAATATGTATTCTGTGTGATAGTTGCATCAGTATTTTTTCAAATTTAAATTTTTTTACTTGTACTTTTCATGTAAGTTTGTAAGCCAGAATGAAACTATTTAAGGTCATCAGAGCAGGTGTAGTTGGCTTTTTCCCTGACAAAAAGAGGCTACAGTTCACCCACTGTGAATAGTTCCACTTGCAAAATTTACATGCAATTATTTTGTCTTATTTTTGTGAACTGCTTTTTTGATAATATCTGAACAGGAACTTGTTTTTCAGTCAGTGTTTGAGTATTGCAAGTATAGCATGAGGTGCTGTTGGGTATGGAGGAAATCACCGTACACATTTGCTCATAATGTACTGATTCTGATCATGTTTGTGTTTGTATAGATGTAGGTGTAGCTTGTATTATAATTTAATCTTAATGATAGAAAGTTTTACCTGAAATTGAAGAGCCGTCTTCAATATTTTTATGGTTTAAGAAGAGCAGTGGATATGATTAAATCAGTAATTACAGCTTGGATATGAACTGTATGGTGTAAATGGGAAAAAATAATACTGTAAGAATTAAGGGCTCTTTGAATTCAAATGCTAAGCTTCACTAAGGAATTTAAAAGCAAAAGGGCGGGTTGCTGCAGAGGTGTAGGTGTAGGACCTGCACTAGGCATTGAAGACCAATCGAAAAGACTAGGGTTGGTTATTCTGGGGTAGGGGGGATCTCTTGAGAATGGCTTTGTTCAGGTAGCAAATGAGAAGATTAATATTTGATTTCTGACTTAATGTTTGAGATGTTTGCTTTCATTTCTTTTCAGAGTCCTTTTCAACACAGAAATACATTATCAGCTAGACCTTGCAGAGGAGTCATAAAAATTTATGTAGTTGATTATTTGTAATGTTAGTTTTTTAAAATAGTTTTGTTAAGATGTATTTGGAGAGTGAGTAAGGTACTAGAGACTGTAGCAGGTTTAAACAAGACTTTTTTTTTTAATAAACAGCCCTAAGAAGCCTGGAAGATTAAGCTGTTTAACAGCCCCCTTCCCTCATCCAAGTGAAAATGAAGCATTAGATGTACCAAGCAGGAACATATAATTTTAAGCTTCCTTATAATTCCTTCTACATTTTAGAATTCTTCTAGTTGTTTTTTTTTTGTAGAATGTCTTGTAGGTGTGTTTAAGTATCAGTTTAAGATCCACTAGTTACTGACCTTGTAATGCAAGCTGATCATCTCTAAAAACAGAGGAAAGGCCCAGAGGTATTTTTGAAATAGATGGGAGAGAGAAGAAGAAAAGTAAAGAGTCAGTCTTTTAGGATCTTGCTTAGGCTGGAGAACAAACAGCGGTGACTTCAAACTCCTCCTGACTCAGCTGTTTCTCATGCATAAAGCCTGTGGAAGGCATCAGGGTTTTCTGCCCCTAGACCTCCAGCTTTGACTTTACTAGCTGTCGTGGAACTCTTCTCCCAGTAGTCTTTCTGTTTCCAGTTATTGATTGCTATACTTATTCCACTTGTTTCTCCTTATCTCAACTGACTTCCATTTAATCTCTTGGACCTTCTTTCTCTTTTTCCAGACTCTTCTAACAAAAGAATCATCCTTCAAAACTCATCTGCTCCAGGCTGCTTAACTGCTCTGCAGTTCCCTTCCCCACTTTTTCCTGTCACTGTCTCTGGACTATTGTCTGTCAACTTGGGTGAGACCGTTTCTGTGCTTGCCTGCTACCAGTGTCTCACTGGCACTGTAGGTGGCCAGCTCTGCCCTCCTGCCTGGCTTTTTCTCCTAGGAAAAAAAGGTGCTTGATTATTCCTCAGGAGTAAAACAATCCAAGAGGCACACTCCGTTTAGCAAAAAAATGCCTATTGGAATTTTGCCAAAATAAGTAACCTATAGCTGGGGGAAAATGGTTAGTAATTCTAGGAAAGTCATAACTTCTGCAGCTGCTGATTATTTTTTGACATTTGATTTTTATATTTCAAATACGATCAAGACAGAAGATTAAAATGCTGACTGTGAAGCTATGGTAATCGTTCTGGCTGCCTGAAAGTTACATGCTGGTACCTGTAGTGAGAAGAGTGCTTTAGCATATGTCTGTGAGCAGAAGGAACTATTCTCCTGCATTACTAATGTATTAGCAATGAATGAATCAGAAAATTTAGAAGTTCTCTCTTAGCTGAGATTTTGTCCGTTTCAAATTATGCAAAAATTGTGACCATGTTCCAAAATTTGAGTTTAAGATGAAGTAGCCAAGTTAATGTTCTTTGAGAAGGATGTAAATAAATTCCTAGGATTTCTTTAAAAGGAAAAAAACCACCTGTAAGGCAAGATAAGGTACTGTAGGCCACTAATGTCATCTGCATTCTGAAGTCTTGGATGTTAACAGCCAGTTTGTAATAGGCCTCCTGGACTGGCTAAATGGTTGTTAGTGGTTTGAGAATTATTTGCTAAATTTCAGGGGAGTCTTGGAAATCGGTATTCTTGGAATTTACTTTTTGATAGGGAGTATTCTCTAGATCTTAGAAATACCACAGGCAGATTGCATATTCCAGTTAGATAGTATGCTGTATGTCAATCTTGAATTTATTTCATCAGTGGCTGGGTGCTGGCTTGTGCTGGTATGAGCTTTTACTTATCCTTCTTGTAACAAATTTTATTGGCCTATCTTAAATGTTAGAAATGAAAGGATCTGCTTAATAACTATGGCTTTGATTTGTATAGAATTGCTGTTCAGTGAAAGTATCCTGTGGTTCATATCCACACCTCCTCCTGTGAACAGACTCTGTGTGTCTGTTAAAATACTATGTGCTCATGAAAAAATAAATTTCCATAGAGCTGTAAGCTTCTCTTTGCTTGCCTTTTTTTTTTTTTTGAATTGTCTACTAAATAATGTAGTTGCAGGTTAATGGTTTGGTTTCTTGAGTATTAAATAAATGACAAAGAAGCAAATGTAAAGAACAGGATATGAGTAAGCGTGAAGTATGATTTTTTTTTTTCCTGTGTACAACACTCAGTTTAATTTCTGTGAAAGAGTAAGAATAAAACTAATATGTTTTAGAACGTCTTTAACTTTCTCTTTATGTATTTGTTTTAGATTACTCAATTAAAATAATGTATAGTACAGAGGGGAACTACTGGGGTTTTGCCCCCAAGTGTAAAATGTGCTTCCTTAAAAAAAAACCCACAAAAACCAACAAACCAAAACTCCCCAAACTCACTCAACCAACAATTAAAAAAAAACAAACACCAAAACAAACAAACAAAAATACAACAAGAAAAACAAGCTTTTATTTTGGTCTGGTTCCTCTTAAACAGTATTGAACTGTCCTAATAATGAGTATTTCTCTTTACTCCTTGTAACTACTCTTACCATATCACATCCATTTTCTATGGGATTTTGCTCTAGATAATGTCAGGGCAATACTTTCTTTTGCTACCTAATAGGAAGAAGTTGCATGCATGATTTCTCAGTGAAGCTTTCCATTATGAAGAGACAAGACAGTATGTTGTCAAGAATAGTACTGATTGCCAAATTTTTGATTTACTGTAATTTCATATAAAGATAGGCAGGGTTTTAATTTCAGTTGGTTTTTTTTTTAATTCAGATTATATTTATTTGAGCGTCTCCAAGTAACTTCAAAAATTCTTATCCCTTTGTTTAGTGTTCTGATTTTGTACTTGGAGGAATAATTAAGTATTGAATTAGTCACACAGAAGAAAAAATAAAAGGGTTTGCTAAGACAGAGGCAACGTATATATCAGTGTATCTTCTACAGTTTAAACAAGTTGTAATGTTTCCAGTATTATGTTAGGAAAACTAATTTTCATAACCTAGCAAGTAAAGCAAAAGAAATTAGTTTGTTAGAAAATGCCATTTTTTTCCTAGTTTAGAACTCCTAACCATAATTTCAGTGTTGGTGTTTTCATTGGGAATCTCTGCATGTGTTTTGTACTCGTTGCCAACAGTTCACTGGTTATGCCTGGAAGATCCCACCTACTAATGCTAGTTCTTCCTTGAGCCAAAATATAACATACAGGCAAGAGGATACATCCTTGCCAAGTCTTGTTATTATTATTGTTTGAAATTCAACCGTTTCTTCAAAAAGGGCATATGTAGTATACGAGTAGATAAGTTTTTAAAATTTTTGAGACTGTACTTGGGATTTGCTATCAAACTGTAATCTGAGCAGTAACATATGCATTTATTTTTCAGAAAAATGCTTTAGATCAGTCTTATGAATCTTAGCACGTGACTTAAGCAGATTGCCTCTAGGTGCTTTAAATATGTCTTCATAGATTATCCCAGGATTTAAGTTTTTTTCTGCCTATGTGCTGTAATAAATTTAAATTAAACATCCTAAAAATATCTGGTTTCAGGTTTTGATTCACTGTGTTGAGAGGACAGTGACAGCAATTAGCTTTTATTGTACCGATGGTGTGTTTTGTAATAGGTACCTTTCAGTTGCACAGGAGACTCTGCAGAAGTAATTTTATCTGAAATAGTACAGACACATAACAGATATGGGTTTACCTTTTGATACAATGTAATTAAGTTGTCATGGAATTGTTTATTACATAAAAATATTGGCTAGGTTAATTTCTTTTGTACAAAGTAATGCAGAATATAATGGAAGTACAATAGAGCCATTGCATAATATAAAGTTAATTCTACTTCCAAAATTAGGTATGTGGAATTTTTAGCCATGTTTGAATAGTAATTGTACTTTGATTTCTAATAGCTTGTTTTTGTTGTGGTGCTAACTATCTTCACCTTCTGTTGCCTCTTGCAGATATCTTATGCTGCCTAAGGCATAATTAAAGGCAACCAGTTTTCTTTGAGAAATTCCATTTCAATGACCTAGATCACCACTAGCTCATTCTTTTTTTCAAGCTTTACTACCGATGAAACAACTCTTAATTTTCAGGAAAATTACAAAGTGATTCATAATCTATTAGCTGTTTATCTCAGAGGCAAAACTTTTAATGATGGAAACAAAGATACATGGGAATCACTGACAAACATTTGCTGATACTGACTTCTCTTACTTTATGTGGACTTCTCGAACACTCATGGATTGTAAATTTAGCAGAGTAGTTCTTATGAAATAAGTGAATAGATATGTTTATGTTTTTTTCAGTTGTCTGAGAACCCTACTGTGTGCACTCATTTGTGCTCTCTTGTCTTGTTTTTTCTTTAGATTAAGAATGGCCTGCTTAATGTTTGAAAATTCTTTTTAAAAAGCTGAATCAAAATTTCATGGAAGGATCTCTTCCATGAAGAACTTATCCGCAGTAAGGTTTAGTAAGCGCTGAAAGGGAACCAGGGCAGTTACATTGTTGTCCATAGGATTTTCAGTGTGCGGGTTTTTTTGCTGTTATACTTGATCCAGAGAATTTTAATTGTAAAATGGCATGCAAATTAATTCCAATAAATACGAGATTTAATCATTGAAGTTAGAAGCTATGCAAAAGTATAGCAAAACATTTTATCAAGTATGCTTGTTTTCAAACAGAATGTATCTTCTTTTGACAGGAAAGAGTTCTGTTCTATCCCTAACTGCTTCCTTAAGGTATTAAACCCAATAGTTGTCTATTCATACTATGCGTTCTGTAGTTCTAAAAGGATTTAAAGGCAAAGCTAAGAAGTTCTCTTTCCTACCTATCTTACTGAAAGTAGTTATCCCATTAATTCCTTTCAACACCCTTTTTTCCAATTCTGATCTTTCTCATCTTTAGAGCTATTCAGATGCCCTGTTCTTAAACTGTATTAAGTTTAAAAGTGCAAAACATTTTTCATAAAGCTTTCAAATGAAGGAAATTAAGCTTTATGCAGCCTTTACACAAATGACATAAATAAATTTTATAAATTGGATTTTACTATTATTCAACATGTCATTATAGGGCATCTGGTTCCCATCTAGTGTGTCAGAGTGAGTTTATATATGTGTTTTAAAGTTCTCAGTCACTGGCTGTCTCCAACAGGAGAAGCCCTAACTGGGAGAATCTCAGCAATAGCAAAATGTCAGCTCTGCCACTTAGTTGTCTAAATTGGAGTGAAGATCACCAGCATTCAGTGTATGCAGCATTATTCAACTTGTGAGTTTTTAGTTTAATTGGCTTTTCAAGTAGTCCTGTCAATATAAACTCTCATCTGGGAATACTCCAAAAGAGCTATTGTTTTCTGCTTTAACTTAATAATGTAATGCATGCAACCTTGAAAGTTTGTCATCTAATTAATTTGTATTTTTTAACAGAAATTCCTTTGAGTTATTTGGCTCAGAGTTATGGTACTGCAAAGCTGGAATGATTCATACAAGTCAAGTTGCAGCTTAGATTTACCATGGTTTGAACCTTATTTACTTTACTGAATATGTTTTAGTTAGGAAGATAGTGCTGTATGTTTTATGTGTGTGTTGCAGAATGATTAACTTCTGCTGTTTTCCAAAGTAGAAGCCTAAGGCAGCAGATTCTATACCAGATTGTACATCTCAAAAGTCTTGAGTCAATCACATGATCTTTGACAATTTGAATGTGATTTGATACAGAATTTACTAGTAATTTTTTAACTAATTCACTAAAAATTGTTTCAACTCTTCTGAAAAAGTGTGGCCCTGTTAAGATACTGCAGAAAACTCAAAAACCAAGTCTTTCGGATTATTTTTAAGATACACAGGCATAAAGTTAATTGTTCTGGTGAAATCAAAAGTAGTTTACTCTATTTCTTGCACTGAAATATAGTACCTGGGAAATTTCAGCTGGCAATAAAGTATTTTTCATTTTTTGACCTACATTTTTGAAATGGTGCTTTTAGCTCTTGAACAAAGCCTTAAACTTCCAGCCTGGATCTGATTGCACTTTTGGCTGGTGACAACATTAGTATGAATTTCTTCCCTACATTCAGAGATACTATTTAACAATATTTGTAAAGAATGTTAAGATCTTACCAGAAAGGATGATAGGATGTTCCCTGTGCTAGTTCTGCTCGCCTGTGTCCAAGGGACAGGACTGGGACTATGAAAAGGCCACTTCTTTATGGTGTGTAGTAGTGCAGCCAGCAGTGTTTGAGATCTGGTGAAAAGGGATGCCATCCAAAGGGACCTGGACAGACTTGAGAGGTGGGTTCACGCGAACCTCATGAACTTCAGCCAGGCCAAGTGCAAGTTCCGGCGTGTGGGTTGGGGCAATCCCAAGCACAACTACAAGCTGGCCAGAAAATGGATTGAGCAGTCCTGAGGAGGATTTGGGGGTATTTATTGATGGTGCTCAACATGAGCCAGCAATGCGCACTTACAGCCCAGAAAGCCAACCATATCCTGGGCTGCATCCTTAGCAGCATGGCCAGCAGGGCAAGGGAGGTGATTCTGCCCCTCTTCTCCACTCTGGTGAGACCCCCCTGCAGTGCTGCCTTCAGCTCTGTGGCCCCCAACATAAGAAGGACACAGACCTCTTGGAGTGGTTACAGAGGAGGCGATGAAGATGCTCAGAGGGCTGGAGCACCTCTGCTGTGAGGACAGGCTGAGAGAGTTGGGGTTGTTTCATGAGCTTGGGAAGAGAAGGCTCCAGTAACTGAAGGGGGTTATAGGAGAGATGGGGAGGGACTCTTGATCAGGGAGTGTAGCAATAGGACAAGGGGTAATGATTTTAAAGTGAAGGGGGGGAGATTGAGATTAGGTATTGGGAAGAAATACTTTACTGTGAGGCTGGTGAGACACTGGCCGAAGTTGCCCAGAGAAGTTGTGGATGCCCCATCCCTGGAGGTGTTCAAGGCCGGGTTGGATGTGGCTTTGGTCTAGTGGGAGGTGTTCCTGTGTATGGCAGAAGTGCTGGAACTAGATGATCTTTAAAGGTCTCTTTCAAGCCAAACCATTCTATAATTCTATGATTTTTTTTTTTTCTCTTTGCAGAGACAGTAGAGTAAGATGTTAATTGGACAGGCATCAGTAGCAGGTTTCACTACGCATGGTTGCATAAATGTTGGACAGTAATGAGAAAGTTTTGCAGTCTGCATTACTTGCTTGACATGAACAAATTACTCTTCTGTGAATTTTGCATTCTGTCATACATTATCTCTGCTGCTTCTCCCTGGGTTCACTGATCATTCAGACACATTTTCTGAAGTCTTCACAATACATCTGCATAAGACATAGCTTAGCTTTGATGTCAGATTTCCAGCTTTAAAGGAGAAATTTTCAGCTACACAACAGAATACTTTAAATTTTGTTTCAGTTACTTTTATATCTCAAATACAGTATTTTTTGTTGACGGCTGCACATTTGGCATAGCATTTGGCTGCACTTATATTAATAGTTACAATGTTGCTTTCAGTTTTAATGTAGGTTTTAAATTGGGTCTCAGTGTTCCATGACATTTTTCTGACTTTCCAACTGAAGTTTTATGACTTCACTAATCAGGCCCTCTGTTTTTCATATCCCATTTCCCCTGTCCCTGTCTACTGCAGTTCTCCCTGTTTAAGCAGTTATTTGCTTTTATTCTTTCAGTGTTTAAAAACCAAAAAACTACCAACAACAAAACCAAACCCTGCTGTTGATTGACAATGCTGTATACTTCCTGTTTGGGTAATCTGCTTTGGTTTGCTACTGTTGCTGATTTCAGTGTCTTTTAAGATGAAAAGTAGGGTAGGAGTTCTAGTGGGTCAAAGGAAAGAGACAGGAGAGTTTCTGTCTCTTCTTGTTTTGAATAGAAATAGCAATTTTGCTGCTTCTGCAGTTTTACGGTGCTCTGGGTGCAACTAAACTGCAAAATGATAAATAATATTCAGCAGTACTGTTTCTTATACAGCTATCTTGGAATTTCTAGAACAAGGTGTTGTAGAGGTCGTGCTGTAAAACAAAGACTGGAAAAATGGGTGTATTTCTCTGTGTTTCTCATATGTTTGGCTCTGTTTACCAGTGTAAGGCTAGGGAAGCTTTCTGTCCTTCAAAGCAATTACTAGCATTGTGAGAAGGTAACGAAGGCACATTAGAACATGACTTGAGGGTCCATCCGTCACCACCAAACTGTTGTGGCAGTCACCACAGGAGGGATGTCAGGATACAGATTTGGAACAGGTTTAGATAACTAGTAACATCCTACAGCTAGGATGATTTATTACTCTATAGAGGTGTCTTTTCTCAAATAATTTTGAAAAAGTACAGTAGAACTTGTTTATTGCAACATATTAAAAGCAGAACCTGCTCAAGGCACTTCAAAAATTTATTGCAAGTTCATTAAATTTTGCAGCATTGCAGTGAATTAGCAAAGAGCTGTCTTAATTTGCAGAGAGCCTGAAGCATGGGAAGGTGAGATGACCTACTTAAGTGACAAAGATTTGTGCTTTTCAGAATTGGGAAACCTACTATTTGCTAAAAAACCCAGGCTTTTCAGCTTTTTCCTTTGTATTTTCTCTCTTTGATTCTGTCTCCATGTCATTAGACCTTCCAGTAGTTTAAGTGGTGCCTTTAGTCATTAAGTATTTGACTGCTTATAACCCTATGAAGAAAAGTATGTGGCATTCTGGTATGTGACAATATTTTTACCAGGGCAAGGTTAAACCAAGTTTTTATTCTGTGTGTTGTTACGGACAATCTGTACTGTCTGGGAACACTTTTACAGTGAGTAGGAAGAAATTCTGAAGAAAGTGGGATAAGAAGATACAGATGAAAGTTCCTGTATATACTGAAATGCAAAAATGGCTTTGAATATGATGGGGTTTTTTTCTACCTCAGGAAACAAAAGTAGTGTCATTTTAAAAAAGTAATTGATTATTTTTTTTACTAGAATTATTTATTGACAGAATTGCTAAAATGAAAAAGATTCCCAGTCCACATTAACACTTACTGAATGCTGCATGTCTTTTGTTCCTGACAGCTCTCATCATTCTTTACTATTCAGTTTCTTTCTTGCTGCTTCTGTAAGGAGTATTTAATGAAGTAGAAGCTGCGATTAATTGATTATGTCCATGCCATCCTAGAGATCAAATTAAATTTCAATTAAAATTCCCTGTTTCCATGTGTCCCAGGTCTCTTCTAAGGATCTCTGACTCCAGAATCAGCAAAAGCATATTTTGTTTGGTCTTTGATATTCTGATCTTATTATCTGGGCTAATCTTGGATCTAGTCTTGCAACTGAGAAGTGCTGAGGTTGCTACACTGGCTGAGGATCACAAGGCTCCAAATCCATGCAGATGCTGTCCAGCTCTGATTTGGCTTCTCAAAGGGACTCAAATGGCTGCAGCCAGTTTGAGTTGCTGGGAAATGTGTTGAGTCTTTTAAAGTAACTGTGCACTGTTGAGACATTTTAAATCTCTTAATGTTCCATCACCACTCTCTTGGGGTGTTTCATCAGGACTAATATATTTCAAGTACAGTGCTTTGGCGCAGTCTCACTCATGTTTTGGTTATTTGTTCTTGTAAAGTGAGTCACTTGATATTCAGGACTGTCTTATATTCAGGCCCATTTAGCACTTGTCAGTTTTGCAAAATGCATTTAGCAAAATCTAAATACAAATGCCAAATTGTATATGTGCACCCATGAACTGTATTGAGGCTCATTTATTGGTGGTGTCTCATTTTTATACTCTTCTGCAGATAAGAGCTGGAGGGGTTTTTAAAAATTGATTTACAGATTGCTTTATGGTTATGTTTCATTCTGTTTGCACCCAGATAATACTGTGACCCAGTCAGTATGCTGTATAAATAAAGATGAGTTTTGGAGAAAATGTAATTCAGAGAAATATATTGGCCAAATTACTTATTTTCTGGCTCTTAGATGTTGATGAGTTCCTGTTTGTTAGGATGTTTGATCTTCTTTCTATAGATCATACAGATTCCTTTTTAATTGGAAAGGAATATAAAATTAGTTATATATAACCTGGCATAAATTCGGCAAAAGGTTTTTGATACAATGAAGAACTTCATTTTACAGTCACGAGTTCAGAAATTCGTCTCTTAAGTTCTTCTAATTTGAGATTCGGTCGTGATTTTTTTTTCTTTAGGTGTAGAAATATTCTCCCTAGAAGTGTTAGTTAGGTTCCTTGTTTTGGTGTTTACCTTCATTATGAAAAGAATATTGTAGTTGTGAATGAGTTCACTTTCAGTGTTCTCAACTGTGTTCCCTAGAGAAAAGGGACAGTAGAGACTTCAGTAGAGACTACAATCAAACAAAAAACCAAAAGTATTCTTTTTCTTCATGGGGTAACTGGAACAGTATTTTTGAAAAAATTGATAAGATAATTTTAAGCAGCTGTGGTTTACAAGTAGTAATCTTTCTTGGCCATATTGATGGCTGAAGATTTGATTTATTTCCTTGTAAAATTAAATAAAAATCACAGATGGCTGGGGGTCTGTCTGTTGTTGGATATTCTATTATAAATAATGAATTTCTAAATCAAATTAAATTCTTTTGCTAATTCTTACTGAAAACGAGAATGAAATATTGTGATTTGGGGGCTGATGGATATTTTTGTGGTAGCTGATACAGATTTGAGGGATTCTAGGGATCAACATTTCTAAGCTATAGAATTTGTCTGCTAAAAGGATCCCCTTCACTTTTTTTTAAAGTCTTCTCTAAATTCTTGCATTAATATTAATGAATACTCATTATAGGACTATGAATGAATGGAGACTTAAAAGAGAATTGTATTAAAATATTCTATGATTTAATGTTATTTGGATTGTATTTTGAGGCCGAAACAAGAAAAAGGGATATTTTCTTTTAGTTAAAACATTGTTTATGACTGCATCTGTTATATCCATTGCTTTTCCTGAAGTCTGAATTTTTATGTTAGAGCTCATTCAGGTTTGAAGTATTCTTCTTTTCCTCTTGAAATGTGAATATATTAAAGGAAATTATCTAAAGTTAAAGAAATAAGCCTTTATTTTAATGAATTGTTATTTCTCATCTCTTTGTGAGATAACGTTTTGATAGTTATGTTCACATTAAAGATGTCACTGAAGTTTTCCTTCTCTATGCTTGAAGAGATAAAGGCATTGACAGAAAGTAGAAGCCTCACTTGTTTGTATTTTTGTGTAGAGGTTTTTGCAACATCAAATCATGTTACACTTAGTTTAAAGGCAAAATATTTATGCTTTTGTTCCTTAGAAGCATGAGGGAGAAGAAAGTTAAGAAATGGTTGCAAAGCAGAATGGAAATGTATATTGTTCTGTACAGCCTTTTTATTCCATCCTTGGTGGCAGTGCAGCAAAGTCTCTTCAGATCGCAAGCCAGAATGAAAGCATGGAAAGCTGAGTTATTCTGACTAGGAGATGTCACTGAAGTATATCAGATAAACAGAATACAGTCTTTTTTTGTTGTTTTGGTCTTAGGAAAAGTTGTGAGAAGTTTTCCTAGAGGAAAAAACCAACCAAACAGTTCTTAGTTTTGAGCAGTTCCTTTCCCTATGGACTTAATAGGTCATTAGAGAAATTCCAAACTATTGATGAGAAAGTTTGCTGGTAAGTAATCTCTGAAATGAAAACTGACTTCTTTTTTTTTGCGGGGTGTGTGAGAGCAGTAAAGCAGAAAGACTAACCCTGTCTTTGTGCCAGGCAAGTCTGATGGTGTTTTTTAATGTAGTTCTACTGCCACTGATGCTTCCTATCCGGTTGTCTTGCATTCCTCTGCCTTATAGGGAGATTTTTATATTGCTGCTCTACCAGTTAAGTAATTCTGTACAATAACATTAAAAATTATTTGTGGTTATTTCTCAAGTGTCTTTTTTGGTTTGCCTGCTTGTGTATTTTAAATATGGATGCCACACTTGGGCGGTCTTTTTTCAGTGGTGCCCGGTGACAGGACAAGAGGAAATGGGCACAAACTTGAGTATAAAAAGTTCCACCTAAACTTAAGGAAGAACTTCTTTACTGTGAGAGTGGTAGAGCACTGGGACAAGCTGCCCAGAGAGGTGGTGGAGTCTCCTTCTTTGGAAACATTCAAAACTCACCTGGACAAATTCCTGTGCAACCTGTTATAGGTAGACCCGCTCTGGTGGGGCGGTTGGACTGGATGATCTCCAGAGGTCCCTTCCAACCTCATATGATTCTATGATTCTATTGTGTCCACTTGATAAGTGAGGACCTGGAGCATAAACAGGCTGACTTGACACCATGATAAGCAGGAATACAGTGAAAGGAGACACATACTTTAAACTCATCTTCTAAATCCTGCATTAGTACTTTAGGCACCAGACAAGTTGAATAACAAGTGACTTGTGACAAACATGGAGTGTAGCAGTGAAAAACCAATACCTGTGCAATTGTTTGTGGAGTACTCAAGAATCATTTTAATTTCTGTTGCTTCAAGGGTGCGGAAAAGTTCTTGTTATAGAAATGCTTCTACAGAGGGAAAGAGAAAAGAAATGTTTGTGTCTCCTAGTAACAGCTGAAAAACTCCTATATTAACTAGTGAAAACACACTGAGCTTTGGTGCATTATGGTGGCAAACTTTTGCAATTTACTTTCAGGGAATTTGAATGGGAATATCCTAACAGTTCTACAGTAATTTCACCACTGTTTCTTATGCCACAGAATAACTGCAAACAAATAATTGAGGTAATACTGTCCCTTATTTCATTGTCCTCTGCCTAAAGATGATAACACTTCAATTGCAATCTGATCTTTAAGCCTCTCTTTTGTAGCTTAAACTATCAGACGATCTAAAGCAGGTTTTCAGGTAGCTATTTTCAAATGGAAACTGGTAAGCTTTCTTGAGAATAATAGAAAATATAGTAAAGGCTTAATCTTAAGTCTTGTTGAAGTTCTTTTGTATTTAAGTTAGTGGTTTTAAAGTCTAACCCTTTTTATGTTGTGAGAAAATACTGTGAATTCAAAGGTATCAGAAGTTTATAGAGATTCTGGAGATAAGGAAGGCATTCTTTTTAGCAGTTTGGTGTTATATGATTAAATTGTTTGTCTCTCTTGAATTAATTGGATTTAAAAATGGAGAATACAAGGACAGTCTATCTCCCGCAGCTTCTATAGAAATTGTCCTGAGTCAACATTGTTAACAGCTGGACTTCTAAATTTAGTTGTTATCTTTTCTTCTAGATTTTACTGTTTATTATTTTTTTTAAATTACATCAAATTCTTATAAAAACCAGCTCATAAAGTCCGATTTATTAAATACGTATTTTTAAAAGCTCCTGTTGTGATAAACATCTTCTGCTTTACCTAGAATTATTAGTATAGCTGTAGTTCACTCTTCCTGAGAAGTAATTTAGCAAACAGCTTAGCAAAACTTGCCATTTGTTTGTTCTTCTCATACATTTACATTTCCTTTGGAGACCGTTATTATGAATCTAAATGCTGAGCTTTTCCTGCTCAATCATTTCTTTGTTCCCCTGCTATGGTTCATGCTGTCAAATATCTTTTACACCTAGTATACAAATTGAGGACCTTAGTGTAATTTGCTCCAGAAATAGTGTGGCTGTGTCTCAATAAAATGACTGTTTCCTGCTAGGTCATGGAATAACAATACCCGTGTTATTTTGACCTACTGTGAAAAGAGGAGCTGGAGAATAGGTGTTTACACTGTCCAGCTTAACTAACCAAGTTAAAAGGCTAATTCCCTTAGGTTCCAAGTGCAGTCAATGGATAGAGTAGGTGTCTCCAGAAATTAGTTCTAAGAGGAGTCCTAATACAACTGCACCCTTTAGAGGAGCATATCACTTCTGACAGTATGGGAAATGCAGGAATTTCATTATGTGCATTGGGTAGACCTCCCACATTTTCTTTTCCATTTCTGCTGTGTTCAGTGGCAGCTGAAACCCATTCCATGGCAGGACTGTGCTGCTTTGTATCTGCAGTTATGCAGTGTGGCAGAAAGTGTATACTGCTTCAGGTAATACCAAGAAAAATGCTAAATCCCAGGAAAATCCATACTTGCATCACCACCCTGCAGCTAGTTGTTACGTATAGCTACATAGAAATAATATCAGCACTACTTTGGTTGATTTTAGTAAATTGATTGCTATAAAAACAGTTCTTAAGTTTGGAGAACCATGCTTTTACTATAAGCCCTAAGGAGCAATACCCATAAGTTAATCTGAAAGTGCCAAATGAACAGACATCTGATTGTAGCTCTGTGGTTTTGCCCTCGTTCATTGGTAACAAAATACTAGGAAGCTTGAAATGGCTATGTGCTCAGTACATGTATACTGCAGGAAAGGATTATTGTTATGTTTCATGCTTAATTTATTCTGATTTTTCCATCGTTGTCCATCCAGTTGTTTGCATTCATATTTTCCTTTGAACTGCCTAAAGCAACAAGCAGATGAAGGAGAAGGGGAAAGAGAAGACAGGATCTACTGATTGCACAGGCACCAGAAATGAAAGTGAAGTGTATGCAGTCTATAACTGTGTGGCTGCATCTCATTAATTTCTAACTTCTAGCTATCTAGTCATGTCAGCTGTATAGAGACATACTGCACGTATACCTACAGTGTGCAAAGTTCTTGTACGTACATGTGTATGCATATGAGTTTTAGAGGCTAGCCAGTATCACCTTTTGCTAGGGTCTGTGGGATGAGAGGAGAGTTTCAGCTCTATATTTCTAGTCTAGATTGAGTGTGTGTGCAATCTCAGATATATGAAGTCTGTTTTGAGCTAGGATCTCTTAGCTGCCTATATATGGAAAAACTTTCTGAAATAAAAGCTATGGAAGCTATAGGGAATTTGCATTTGTTTTGGTAAGTTTTGAATATTTTAATTGACTTTTTTGTCTAACAAGAATCAATAGTATTCTAGATGCTTTTTAGCAATTGCACGTTTTCTGAATAGTACACTAGTTACATAACACTATTAATTTCTGTAGTGTGGCTTCCCCGTTTTTCAGTGCCATTTTATTTTTGGTTTGTTTGTGGAGTTACTCTTTTTACTGGGATACTTTTTTTTCTCCTCCCCTCCTTGTCCGTTCTGCCAGCTTCTTTGATACTTTATTGATTATTTATTTATTTATTAAAAGTAGTCGAATGCCACAGTTCTGTCATATTTGGGTTTTGCCATGTTGTGTTTTCTGTGATATATGATAGGGTATACTTTGTGTTACAAATTATCCTGTAAAGAATCTTTTCCTAGTTAAGATACCGGTATCTGATATGCACCCTAACCAAAGACTCCTTGAAACACCACACACAGGTTGTCATGTTCCTACAAATCAATAGCAATAACTTGAGAGACTCTTCTTTGACAGCATCTGAGACCTGAGGCTGATTTTCTTCACATTAGTAGCCTGCTAGGTGCTTGAGATTAGCTCAGGTCCTGAATTTCACCTAACAGTTAATCGGCAAGCTTCAATATGGTCCTCAGTCTGCTTGATATTGCCAGGAAGCCAATTTTCTCTGATAAGTGCTTTTGATACCTGAAGGCTTTATGTCAGGACAGGCATCGCAGTTCTTGTTTTCCTGTAACTTTATCAAAGAAAAACTGCTGGCTGGAGCAGCGTATGAAGAGGCCCATCTCTCTCAGCGTTCTGCAGCTTAAAAATCAAACTTTCTCAGATGGTAACTCCAGACAGTTAACATGGGAAGATAGTTCTAGAAACAGATATTATAAACCATTACACTGCATTACATTACCAGCCCATTCTATTATAACTTAATTCTATTATAAACTTAATCTTAGTAAAATGAAGCATGTTTTTTGAAAAGACAGATGATATCTTATCTCCTCAAATACCATTCCATTCTGGTTTGGATTTTGAGAGCTAGTTTTCAAAGCCATCTAATTTAGATGGAGCCTAATGCTGAAGTTACTTTGAAGTACAATTTACAATTCTCAGAGTTGTGTTGAAAATCCAGGAGTCTTATCTTCCTGCCTTGGATGATTCTTTTTATAGGCTGTGTGTGGAATAGGGTAGTTCTAAAACACTTGCAGGTAAGTATTAGTCTGCCTGTCTTGTTTTCAGTTTACCCTGTCTTAATGAATAAAATATTTGCAGACAACTAAAGTAGGGATACAACTTCTTTTATGGAAGTCAGTACATTACTCTTTTGTTGAGTCTGTGATCGGCCAGGCTGCAGTAACACAAGCATCGAGAGTGTGGGAATCTTACTGGGGTGGTAATTTCAAAGCTTCTTTGTGAGTTTTTTGCCAGCAATCAGAGAGAAGTAGAACAAACCAAAAAGGCCTTGTCAGTCTTTAAAATATAATTGAGTTTGATGTACTGTATACTCAGTTTTGTCAGTGACCCTGTGAAATATGTTAAAATGAAGGCACTTGATAGTGTGTGATGAAGTTGGAAAATGGTCGCGTTTGAGCTTAATCCATTTAATATTATAGGAAGTTACTGTAATTTCTCAGGAGATACTTAAGGAGGTGTTTTTGAAAGTTTCTGCCACAGTGTTCTCAATAGAGTTCAACAAGTCACATTACTAGAACAGGGAACTAAAAAAAAAAAAAAAAAAGTAAGCAAAGACTTCTTAATCTAGCCCCAACCTACGTCAATTCTGTACCCAGTTTCTCTGAACATAGTAGTATGGTGATACAGATGTTGTCTTAAGACAGAATGAGAATGTGTTTATAGAAGGAGCAGAGAAGTGATGGAATTGTTGGGGCTCTCTAGATTTCATTGTGATTGTGGCATGTATACAGTAAGAATTTTCCTTCTGTGGAAGAATATGTTTCCCTTGTGAATAAGATGTAAGTTGTAAATAAAATGCACAAGACTTCATTCAAGCTGAATTAAAGTGGGTTTTATTATAGTGAGAGTCTAATGCTGCTCGCCTAATGCCCATATGTGAATGGCTGTACTGTATGAAATTAATTTAAACTCTAATTTTTGGTCACAGTGGTGGATCCACCACTAAAGGTCATATATAATGCTAGTTAATATGTAATTTTTGTTAAGCAAGCATGCTTAACATTGCAACATGAATAACTTTTTCTGAATTTTTACTTTATCTGTGACAATATAGATATATCTTGTATAATGCAGCTTTTATTTGCCCATTAATGATGCAGTGCAGAACTGCAGTTTCTGCAGGTCTGAGTTTCTTCTGATGTATAGTGATTTTGTGTAACCCGTGGGAATAAATTTTTAGAATAAAGTGTTTGAATCCAGTGGTCATGTAAAAATGGAAATCTACTCCTCTAAGACTACAAGATATTTTTCCTCTTAATCTTGCCACAAAGTGCCCATTATATTTAATAGAAGTCGTGCCCTTAGAGCCTGGTTGGAATAAGCCTCTGAATTCCTGGAACCCTTTCAGTGGAGAAACGATTTCTGTAGGGTGCATGAGAGTGAGTTGTGGCTGAATTTGCAGAATTAACCTGCGTAGATGCAAGTATGCTGGAGTGTTAAAAACAACTTGAGAGAGTGTTGGCATGCAGATTGCAGCCAAAGCCGTGAATATTTAGTGAAAGGTTGAGCAGTCTTAGCATTTGCATCTAAATGTGATTTAATGTAGACTCAGGTTTTTTTGGCTAGCCAGGTAGTGCACTTCAGACCCATTCTCATTCATGCATAAAATAGCATGAACATCTAGAAGATTAAAAAGATCTAGCAAATGGGTCTGTGTGAGGTGAGGTCTCATGAAGATTGGTGTTTTATTCTTGTTTTATTTCCAAATAAAAATGCACTGAAATAGTGCATCACATGCTCCCCAAATCTATTGGCTGCAGACAGCTTAAGATGCCTATATATCAGAATTAGACTTCAATTAGAGGGTTTTGTTGTTGTTTTTTAATTCCTGCTTAATGTTTGGCTTGAATTTTAGGGGGCATGTCATATGTCAGATTTCACTAGAAAACAGCTATAATTTTGCAAAGTAGTTCTGCAGTCTTAAGCTGATGTGAGAAAAACTCCTCTCTGCTGGCTAGATCATTTCAACAATCTGTGTTCTCTTCTGTGAGTTTGATGGCTTTCATTACACAATGGGATGTCATTGAAAACTCACTTTCTTGTGGCTGCATTGTAGAACTTCATGGATGGTTTGTCTTGCTGGAGTGATACCCTGTTTTCTACTTACCCAAATCCTTTGCTGTTTCTATCCAAACCAGGTAGAAATAGGTCTTTATAGAAGTCAGTCTCAAGGATTGTCACACAACAGACATGCCTTGTATGTAGCGTGTCTGAAATAATGTATTTTAAGTTTTCAATAATAATTAATATGAATTATTATGATTAAGAATAGAGCTAATTCTCTAAATTATTCTAAATGCATTACATTTTTTGTTCAGTCTATTTTGTCTATATATCAACGTGATTTCATTTGTATAATTTGCTGCTGAAGGCTCTAAGGGTCAGGAGTTCAGGTCTCTGAGCATCCTGAGCAGGGACCTGGCTGAAATATACAGCTGCTGATGGCACCAGGAAGTAACGTTCTCTAGTCATAGTGCAGAAGTACCCACTCAAACCAATGTGTTTCTACATAGTATCAGCGTTGAGTCCATTTCATTTTGGGGAGGTAACATGAAACGTGCTGTTGTAGTCTGTGTAAAAGAGGTATTCTGGTTTAACACAGTATGGATTAATATACTGGATATTTTTCTAGTACTGTATGTAAAAATTAAGCAAAAATCCAGAATGACTGGTGGATTCTGCAGTTTAATTAAAAAAAAAAAAGGAGAAAAAGAATGCATTAGTGTGCTATTTTTGATTTAAGAATAAAAAAATCTTTAGAAAACCAAGGGCACTTGGTGGAAAAATGTATGACACCCCTAGTCATACTGTGGCCTTTAGAACAATATTGAAGGAATGCCCACTGTAATAGCTTCTGATGTTTCAACTCTTTCTACAGAATACTCTTGTAAATATAACTAAATGTAAGTTTTTCTTGATTTCTTTGATTTTTAAAGAAGCCTGTATAGTGTATGATATTGGACCACATGCTATTTTTAGTATAAAGTGTTCTGAAACCGTTAAGTCATATTTTTGTTCCATGCAAGTTTAATTGAAATTGCATCAGCTGTGACTTCAGAAAAACAATTAAATAATAAATAGTATAATATACTGCAGATAAATGAACTAAAACAATGTGCATATTATTTATTGTACTGTGGTGCTTAATAAGAGATGAGAGCTTCAGATGGGACAAAGCCTTAAGCTAAGTTTGTTTTAATAATTTCTGAAATAAATTACACTGTCAGTAGTCCAAGTGTTTCTTCAGTCTGTCAGAGGACAGAAGCCTTTTGTGGTCTTTGCTGTAGTCGTTTTGTGACAATAGTCTGCAGTATGGGTTCACCCCACGACGTGGCATGTTGCATGTCCTGTAATTGGGAGAAGTCTTAATTACTGTGACGGTAAGAGCGGGGATGGACAGAAAAATTGAAAGCTTAAAAGATTGACCAGTCACACAAAACTTTGTTAAATATATACAACTCATTTAGAGTAGCTAAATTTAACACGTCTCATCCTTCTTGATTAGTAAATTTGGAAGAAACAAGCTAGGTATTTAAGTGGTTATACTTGAGAACCCATGTGTGATTCTCTTTCTTAAATATAGAGCTTTTGTTAATAACTTTGTCTTGTAAAGCTTACAGATAAAAATTTATTATATTGATATGTCTGTACATATATTATAGACATGTAAATACGTTTACTTATTTGAAATATGTAGCTCATTATAAAACTTTTTAAAGGAGGGAGTGGCTGTTGAGTATATGGAGCATATTGTGTTTCTGGTTTATATCCACACATTTGTACATGTGCATGTGCAGAGAAGGGAAGAATACAAAGTAGAAAAGAAAAATGAAAAACTATTTTTGGTGAGGCTTCTTTGAAAATGAGGATGAAAAAAAACTGCAGGTGGGAGTTGGTATATAGACTTATATAGAGTTGAAAAGGAAACTGCTAAATAGAGGAGGAAATAGGCAGCTTGCAGTCTTCAGAGTATTTTGAGGTAAAACCAAATTGAAAGAAGATTTAGGTTTTGATCTTGAACCAATTAATGGGAGATGACCGTAATTTTACTGCATTTGCTAAAAGTACTCTAGAAAGCAAGGGTTATAATAATGCCTTTCTCATTTGTGTGTGACTAGTGACAGCCTTAAAACGGTATAAAATGTTTTGTTGTCATGAGAATGCATGGTAGCATGTAATAGGATTGTGAAACATTTGAGTTTTAGTTATAGTCTACATCTATAGTTACTAGATTCCATAACCCTGTGGTGATGCTGTAAAATGTATGAAGTTCAATTTGAAGCATGTGTCCAGCCATTTATTTATTTTTTAAAAGACAATGTAACAGTTGACACAAATGAGAAACATCTCAGTAGTGAAGCCAAGGGATAGATGGATGTATGGTTTTAATTTCTCTCTTCAGATGGCAGTTGAGAGACATTAATCAGGATAGCAAGGTGAGAGCTGGAGGGCTACTGCCTGCACTGTTAGTAAATAATGAGCATCAGGCTCTAAAACAGTTGGTTTGACGTGTTCTGTGAGCTTTGAATTTATCCTTAGAAGATGTAACCATTTATAACAGAAGCCATAATGCCTAAAAGGGAATGTATTACTATAGGTGTCCAGATAGAGTTACTGCACTATAGCTTCAGAGCTACAAAAATGAAATTCTTGATCAATTTTTTTGACATGGGACAGAGTTCTTTTGAAGGTCAGAGATGATTGATGATTTGCACTAGTTGAAGCTAGTAAAATGCAAGGAGATTGGTAATATTAAAATAAATTTTAAAAAAAAGTTTTTTACCTGGCTTCAGGGAAAGTATGTGCATTTGTATCTTTAAATCTTATTAAGTTGCAATTGATTCTCTATTGTCTTGTCAGGGTAGAATCTGTATTACATACATTTGATGATTGTGGAGCAAAGTCCTTGGAATGAGTCTTAGTGTCCTTGTTACCTGCCATTTAAAGCTTTTCTTATCTTACTGTCTTTTGTTTAACAGCTTAACCTTGAGGTGCATGTTAGTTGAGTTTCTGATATTCAAGAAGACTTCTTGCTCTTAATATGTAATTTCATTAAGTATTAGTTATACTAAATTGTTTTTCTAAGAGCAGAAATTTTAAGTCCAAGCAAGAGGAAATTCAGTAAGCTTCAGGTGTACTTATTCTGCTAATTAATAGTAATAAATTATCTTGAATTTTCTTTCTAGAATAATGGGATATTTTGAGGAAAATTAAAATTACCAGGTAGACACATGATGGCAGAAACATGAAATTAATCTTTAGAACCCTTGGATTACCCGGCTGTTTGGAAGGAATCTGTCCATCTTGGTACTAAACCTGTGCTTATACAAACTCATTTGTCCTTTCTCTCTTAAAGACCTTTTTGGACATGGTGACTAACAGTCCTATCACAGTTATAGGTGCCTGGGAAGGGTGTTTTAGAAAAGCTGATAAAAGCAGTCATGTCACAAGAGTGTGACAAAAGTCAGTAGGCTAAGGATGGAGATAATGTAGATTTGTTATGACCATTTAATATTTGCTCTGTCCCTTTCTACCTCTAGCCTCAGTCCACGCATCCTTAACTTTTTCATTTATCTGATAGCGTGGTCCTGAGGTGAATCCCTAATCACGCTTATTAGAGTATGAGGCTTATTACTTTTTGTTTAACCTTCCTCCATGTGCCCTTGTGGCAGTGCAGTTAGGAATGTAGCTCTAAATGATCTATGGAACTGGAGGACAGGAGCTTACTGTGTACTAGTGATATGCAGAAACACTGCATTTTATCTGCATTTGGAAGGTCTTATGAGTTTGAGGCAAAGAAAATACTCTTATTCCTGATGTTTAGATCACTTTACAATGCACCTCAACTTTCATCCCTTGAGAAATTGTGTCAGTAATTGAAAGCCATCATCTCATTTTACTTATCTAAAGCGATCTCAGTCTTGATACTTATTGGAAGAGGCCAGAAGCAAAAATCTTAATTAGTGATTTCCTAACGCTACTGGAAAACAAGATTTCTAGAATAATATTCTGTACTAAGTCAATGATACAAGTCAAGATTGGTGTGAAAACAGATTAGGAAATGTCTAAAGAAATTTATCACAATATTTTTCTTTGTCACAGCAACATGATGGATATCATCTTTTTTTTTTTTTTTTAACTGAATTATAAAATGAACATTCTGGAAGTGAATCCTCATAGTTGGGTAATATCTTTACCTTCGTAATGGAAAAATCATGGAATCTTTTGTTACTGGAGTTAAGATAAAGTTGTCACATTCTCAGCCCTTGAAGAAATTTAATGATAATGGAATTGCAAAGAATTTACAATATACCAGTATTTTTGGAAAGGAAATTCAGTATACTTTTAGGCTTGGATGTTTTTTCCCTCATAGGAATCGTCTTGTAATCTATCATATGGCCTGCACATAAAGACCAAGACAATAGATCTTCAGATCAGAAAACATTAACGCTTGTGTGTACAATACCTGTATACAGATCTATCATATTGGACAAACTGCTTCTAATTTCACTGATTTCTTTGGTTCACTGCATTTTAATTAAGCTTTTGACTGCTGCCTCAGTAAGACCTTCCTGCTTCAAAGGATCAATATGCTGTCCAGAGTTCAGCTGAGCTATTGCAGAGATATTGAATAGCACGTATGGGCAGCAGATTTCTTCGGTCAATTATTTTAAAAATAATTAGCTTTCAGTTGTTGTTTTAGCTGTCAGTTTCAACATTATGAAACATCCAGTGGTTGGTTATGCGGTAGTGTTGCTGGTTGTGTTACTGAAAAGTAGTAGTGTTCTTTGATTCATGCATAGGTCGTTCCAGAGGAAGGAAGCTGCTCAGGTTCTGTGGAGAGCCTCGTTTTAATTTTAGACGATTGTCCAAAACAGAAGTTGCTACAAAAGCTTCTGAAGTAATCTCTTAGAATTCTATCTTGATAGATCTTACTCCACGAAATGGCATGTATTGAGCTAGGTCTTCAGTCATCTTTTTATTTCAAGTTTAATCATAAATGATCCAATAAATTTGAAAGCATGGAGGATGCGTTGCAAACTGCTTAGTTTCCTTTCTGTTTAAATACTCTTATGCTAATGGCTGTCTGCCTTATTAATATTAATGGCATACATTGTGGGATGTATAAAATAATATAATAGGGTGTTCTGTGAATGTGTTTAATAAAAACCAGATTAGAATTAAGACTGTATTGTGAGGCACTGACATATCAGCTCTGTACTGAATATCTTATCTAAATCCCTTTCCATTGCTTTTAATGCAGTTTGCATATTGTAGTGAAGTTGAGCATAACAGATCTGAACCACTTATGAGAGTAACTAATACAGAACATATATTTTTTTGTTTATAATCAGAAAATATATTATTCTGATGTGTATGTCCTCCATCAGACCTTTTTTTTTCCCTCTGTATGTCAAAAGAAGATATACATTTTTGGATTAATCCTTTTTCTACAAAAATATTTAGAGTGCATACTGTAATTTTGTAATAATTGTTGGTCACTTCCCTGAAGAAACTACAGTTGTGATACAAACAGATTTCTGGTAGATATGGAGCATATTTCATAGGAAAACAAAGACAAAATGAGAAAAAAATAGCCCTAGAGCTTAAAATGAGATCAAAATTGCATATTGTTAATACATTCTGCTAGCAGTGTCAACGTATAGATAATTTTACTGTCCTATTCTTTGTAGGGCACCAAGGGATTTTGTTTCTCTGTTCCTGTTTCCATGGCAATTAGAATTAGATTAGTTTTAGGTTCACAGTGGGTAAATGAGAGAGACTAAGCTATGATGCAGTGTTTGTTAGTCTGGAATCTACTGAGTCTTTTTAGAAAATAGCTCAAAGCTCTGCCTAAGTTGATTTTTTTGGTTGCTGTTGACTTGTTTGTATTTATCTTGCAGTTTACAGATCTTTTGCTTGTGGTTAGGCAGTCTGGTGGTACTTGTATTCATTGTGTTCACAGCAACATAGTCTTTAAACAAGAGAATGGCTCCTGGATTCTAGTGATAACTGCATGTTGAAGAGTCAGTTTGCATATCTGCAAATAAATAGCTACTTTAACTCTTTTAAAAATTCTTTAGCCAAGACTGATTTTTGCAATATTTTGAATGTGGTGGAATGGTATGATTTTTATCAGCATTTACCATTATGATGACCTTTTTGAAAGACCATTCCAAAATCATGCCACTATTCTATATTTCCCCATGCGTTTTTTGTACGTCTGTATGCATATAGAAATATATTAAAATTGTGGGGTTT
Organism: Gallinago jamesoni; assembly: GCA_025769975.1. Taxonomy (NCBI): domain Eukaryota; kingdom Metazoa; phylum Chordata; class Aves; order Charadriiformes; family Scolopacidae; genus Gallinago; species Gallinago jamesoni. Next base: position 25,256,389 of record JAOQGH010000069.1, on the reverse strand, counting down.
TTCTTCTGATACTTGTTAATACATTCCCACCACCACCCCAAGAGATTTTAATCCTCACTGTTTTTCCAGGAATTGGAACTGGGGTGGAGAGTAATACTATTGGTAGATTATTCCAGTCCCCTTTTAACTAATTTCCTAAGTAGTCACAGTTCTTTTTCCTGCAGCTTGTGTTTAACTTACCAGCATTTGGCACTAATGGATTGCAGATGCTGCAGGGAGTATTATTATAAGAAGATTTCATACTCTGGTACTAACGTGTCACACTTTTGTAGTCTCCAAGTATGTGATATTTGTGACATTACTCCCGCAATATTTAATAATAATATTTTGTTAAATAATTATCTACCTACATCTGTCTATCTAAAAGGGCTACTCTAGATTTCACAGAAATGTCATTTTGAAGATATTTCAGCTGTTGGTTTAATCTCTGTGTGAGGTATACCTAGACCCAAAGATAGTTGGGCATAGTTGGTAAGCTGCTATCCATGGAATTTGAGAAGCCGTAGTGGTCTGGTGAAGTTCCCACTGAATGGAAAAGGAGAAGTATAGCCCCCATTTTTAAAAAGGGAAAAAAGGAAGACACGGGGAACTACAGCCAGTCAGTCTCACCTCTGCCTAGCAAGGGTAATGGAGCAGATCCTTCTGGAAACTCTGCTAAGGTACATAGAAAATAAAGATATGATCAGTGACAGCCGGGATGGCTTCACTAAGGGCAAATCGTACCTGACAAATTCGGTGGCCTTCGATGAAGGGCTACTATGTTGATGGATAAGGGGAGAGCCTGGACTTGTGCAAAGTGTTTGGCACTGTCCCACATAACATCATCCTTGTCTCTAAACTGGAGAGATATGGATTTGATGAATTGCTCACTCGGTGGATAAGGAATTGTCTGGATGGCCGCATTCAAGGAGTTCTGGTCAACAGCTCCATGCCCAAGTGGTGAGCATGTGGCTAATGGCAATCCTCAGGATTGGTACTGGGACTGATGCTGTAAACAGGAAATAGAAAAATTCTAGCATGCACTAGAAAATTGTTAGAAAAGACCAATATAGAAACTCACAGCAACATATAATGGTTTTTGTTTATTCTACTTTGAGTATAGCAGATTAAACATATAATTGAAATGTAAACATACCATTGAACTTTCTGAAGAGTTATGGTACTGACTATTGATCTCCTTAATGTCTTGGGAGAAAAGGAAAACTGAGTTCCAGAAAGCTGCAAGCCCCGGAATTGTGAAAAGGAGTGATTTATGGTTTCTTGACTGCATCAGCTCCTGTTATTAAGAATAATTAAAAGTGACTGGCAGCTATATACATTTTTCCTCATTTGTAAAAGTATTCCTTTCTTTGACATCCATTTTGTTACTATTCTATTGTTCTTATTCTGTCTTACTCTTCTGCATTCCAGTTTGACAAATCTGCTTTTACAAAATATAAAAAAGCTTTTCTTAAAAAAGCATGACAAGTAGTATTTTTGCAGCCTACTTTTTTAATCTAGATTGAGATGAAAATTGAAGATTTTTTTTTTGTAATTGTGCCAATTTAATATTCTCCTTAGTACCAGGAGCTTTAGAGCAGCACATCAAGGGACAAAAGGCAATTGGTGTAAATTGGAATGAGAATTTCAGACTGGGTCTGGGGTGCTGGGAAATTACCCATGGGGACAATGATGGTGTTGGTGGATCCTGGAGTAGATGTGCAGATAGGCTGTTTGGATTCTAGGTTATCCAGATACATTCACAACTTACATTTTTGAAAGTATATACATATGCATCTGTAAATATGTAAATTTAGCTCTTATATAAATATAATAAATTTTGCTGATCTGTGATCCCAAGTCTATTACTAATCCTAGTCATACAATGTATAATTGAAATTTCTCTTCTGGTTTTTTCTTCAGTGTTGCTAAAGTTCTTATATATGATCATATTAATTTTTCATATCATGCTTCTCAAAATAATTTTCTGACCTTTCATTTTAAAAGATTCATTAAGTCTTCTTACAAAATTACGTATGAATATTTATATTGTTAGAAATATAATTAGATTACTCCAAACTCTTTATTTCTACCCAGTGCAATACCACACACAATTTTGGCTTAGTGTTTTAAAAACTTTTACTGATTATATATTTACTGTTTATGAGTAAAGCTTTTTTTTCTATGAGCACTTTGAGCTGAAATCACACCAAAAATACTATGTTACTGTATTACATGGGAAACATGGAGTCCAAGGGAAACCATGGTCAAATGCTATGCAGTGTGAAACAAGCCAGTTGAGGTGAACTGAGCCATGGACAAACCTCGGTCTTGCGGTTCCAAAGAGATTACAAAGTTAGCTCATACTTCAAGGGCCCAGTTTATTGTGTGAGGCTGAAAGAGTTAGTTAAGGAGCTGATGTCTGCTAGCTTCAGTTGTGATGCAGTCAAATCGAGATTTGTAATACATCTCTTGCATGTGCTTTGCTGTTATAAGTTACCTTGTTATGGGCTTCCCTCTCCACCCAGCTCAGGAATACTCCATGCGTTTAGTAGGACAATTAAGCTCTTTACATTGTATGTTGTAATAGTTCTTCTTTTTTCTAAAATTAGTTTATTTCAATATATTTGAATTGTCATGTGTTTGAATTGATGTCATATGTGTTCTGGCATGTGTTTTCATTGAAATGAAACGCAGATACATAGGATGTGCTATGCCATGGATTGGGTTTATTCAGGTAACATAAGAACTAAGGATAGCACTATTTACACTATTTAGTAAGTTAGAAGAAGGCTAAGAAGGAGTTTCTGCAATTAATGGGAATAACTGGTATGCTTATTTTAATGGTAATTGAATCCATTGACTGGAGAATTTGTGTAGAGTCTTACAAGCTAGAAGAGTGAGGAAACCTTAAATTTGCAGAAAAGGAGTTGATGACTTGACATACGGTCTATCAGCCTGAACAGAAAAGTAGGAATAAGAACAGACGATAAAACTTGGATTTTTCTGTAGTTCATATGTTCTATATTAGACTAGAAAAGCATTGTAACATCCCAAGTTCTACTGAGAAAAATAGATAATTTGTTATATTAAACAAATTCATACTTAGAATCATAGAATGGTTTGGGTTGGAAAGGATCTTAGAGATCATCGAGTTCCACCCCCCCTGCCATGGGCAGGGACACCTTCCACTAAAGCGGGTTGATCATCATCGTGGATGGTTGCCCCATCCAGCCTGGCCTTGAACACCTCCAGGGATGGGGCATCCACAGCTTCTCTGGGCAGCCTGTCCCAACCCACCTGCAGTACCTTGCACATATTGAATTCGATGAGGTTACTTAAACTTCAGTAATTTTACATTTCTATAAATGTCTTTACATTGATAGTGTTTCACTATATTCAGTGTAGCTTTAATTAAATTAATATTTATATAAATATGCATTTTATATAGTTCAGAAAAGAACATGCATACAACAACCATTTTGGAAATGAAGACTGGGAAAGCAGATGGTTTAAGCTATATTGAGAGACTGACTGCATCTGTACCATTTTCAAAATCAGAACCCTGTAAATTTTCAGAGACTTACCTGAACGTGGGGAGTTAGAAGTGCTGGAAAAGACACCCTCAAGGGCTTTTTGAAAAATCCATTGTTTGCAGTCCCTGTACTGGAAAGTAATTTTACCTTCAGCTTTTGTCCTGCATTTTAAAGTGATTGCATCTTTTTCATGCATGAACACAGCTTGCATTAATGATAATGGAGCTTTCATGTGCATGTTGAAAGGTGTTCATACTTAATGTTACTGCATTTCTAATGCTGCAGAAGTTGACACTGATGCATTCTATTTTTTGCTCTATGAATCAGCACTGTTATTATAGTCAGCAGGTACATATACCTGTAGGAATTCTGCTTAAGGAAGCTGGCAAATCTGTTTTTGGAATGCCTTTTTAGTAGCTTTGATTTATTTTTATTATTATGTGATAGGGTTCACTGCATTTCAGCAGATAGAAATTAGGTCCAAGATATTAGATAGGTGTGCTATGCAGGCTCAGAAATCAAACCATGTTGCAAAAGTTAAGTAGGCAAATCATTAAAATCATCAAACTCCAATTTACTTTTTATTTAAGAAAGAAAAAAACCTGTGCACAGCATACATAAAAGGTAGTGATGTTTGAAAAATGTTATAAGATTGCAGTTGTGAGCCCTTGGTATTTAGGAAATTACAGTCTTTTAATTACTGGTGTAGGAATAACTCACTTATCTTGTGCCTATATTCCTGGTCCTTAACCTTGTGAAACCAAGTGTATGTTTCACTTAACTGCTTCCACTGAATGAAAAGCATTGGATGTTCTGAGTGATTATTGGTAAGATCTTTTGGGCCTGTAGGTTACATACTACTTTTCAAGTAATTCCCGCTTTTGCATATAAATCAAGTGTTTATTTACTTTATTCAGTATTGGCACTGTAATTATAAGAAGTAAAAACTGAAGAGAAAAAAATTACTAAGGGTAGTTTGTTTTGTTTTTTATTATTAAATTCCTTGGTCTTCTGAAAGACCAAGAGAAATCTTTAAATTTCTATTTTGGTAGACTCATGTGGTGTCTTCTAACAAATGTGAGTGTATGATGTTCTCTGTGTGCTTTTTTCCTCATTGTATAGTATTGTGTACTGTGATCTAAAGCATTGACGGCACTTGGCATTGGAAGTAACTACAGCCCAAAGGACTACTACTACTACTACTACAAACTACTACCCAAAAGCTTTTGGGTAACCACGGTGATACTGGGGACTAATGAGGCTTGGAAAATTACATTCCAGCATTGTTGAGGTGAACTCTTCTAATGACAATAGTGAACACACAGGTGGAAAACAGAGTTTTAGTGTCTATTGTCAGTGCATATTGAGAGTTGATCAACTGGCCTGACTGTGCTTGACCTTTTGCATGGTGAGCCAGGAGGGTGAGTGCCACCCAGCTCTCCTTGTCCAAACAAAACCACACATTCCTCTTTCATCTTGCAAGGCCTCTGTAAAGGTCAAACACAGTTGTAGTTCATCTGAACAAAAAGGATCACCTTCTTTCCTCCATCTGCAGGGATTCAGTGCCACAGACATGTCAGACAGGCGGGGGAGAATTTTAGCAGGGAGGCAAATGAAAGTCAATGAAAGGATTTGCTACACATAGATAGTGCACTAGAGTAGCTTGACTCTGAACATACGACTTCGTGACTGAGAAATATTGACTTATGTATGAGTATTTTATGTATCAATACGTGCTCTGTTTTGGAAGGGAATATCTTATATTTCCTAAAGGGTTTTCTTTAATAACTTCACAATTTCAGCCACCCCATTTATTTAATTGAGAGCATGTTGCTGTCTAGCCTGCAGTCAAAGCTGCTAACCCTGTCATTTTACTTTCCTGAGTGTAGTTTCACATTACAGGACTATCAGCCCAGAGACAGTTATCATACAGCAATAATAAGCTAATGCAGCTGTGTGAGCAAATTTAATTAACTGCAAAAATGGAATTCTCAGCTCTTGCCTGGCTTGGCCAACATTCAGAAGTATGTAGCTTTTACACTGTAGGAGATGCTGTAGAATACGAAGTATGCATGTAGGGATTTCTGCATAGTCTTTGGTATCCATAATCTGATTTTGGTTTAATTTTTTATAGTGCATTTATGTCTTGTCATCTGCTGCATTTGTACTTGGCTTAAAAACTAACATTGAGGTTTTACTATGAAATGCCATCTGAGGTTTTTTAATGGCATAGCTGCTAATGAAAATATCAAAAGGTGCATTTTCTAATATGCTATCTTCCTGCATAATCTTTTCAAGAGCTGCAGCAGCTCTGGATATCTTGAGGTTGTGAAGCATGTTTGAAACATTCTCATAGTATGAATGTCCACTGACCAGACATAGTGGAAGTTTCCATTGGGTACTCAGCAACCCAACTTCTCTGTATAACTAAGAGCTCTTTCTCCCACGTTCACACCAAGCATCAGTAGAGAGACTGTTTCCAGCCTGTTTCCCAGCACAGTGTACATTGGTTCTGGAGTGGCTAGGTACAGATGCATTTTTAATTATTATGGTCTACTATTATACCTAAAAGATAATTAGTAAAGCATGAAATAGAAGGAATGGTGACTTTCTGGTGTTTGAATGTCAACCAGCCTTGAATATAATTTCATGGAAAAGGTTATTCATTAACTTCTGGGCTTCCACCCTTTTGAATATCAAAGGTCTGTAGAGAGCAATAATGATATTAGAGCTTATTCTAAGCAATCACAGAAGGATTTCATAATGATTGTATCAGGCTAGCTAAGTATATGAGTTACTGTTAGACAAATACTTTATGCACACTGAGGTTAAAAAATACTTCAGACCCACGAAATAAATGTCATACGTTTTTTACTCTGTATTTTATTTGTATTTTAGTTTACTATTTTTTAAATTAAATGTTCTAATGAAAAGGATCCTCCCCACCTTGTTTTTTCCACCACAGAGTTAATGTCTGTCTCCCCACTGCTTCAATTTCTCTCTCTATTTTTAACTGTATGTAAAGCTTGTGGTGTCTCAACTGTAACTTGCATGTTATTTTGAAGTAACTAAAATCATCTTATGTGTATGAAGGTCTGAATTCTACTAGCTTTTTGCTTGTAGTGGAGGGGGTCATGTATCTGGATGTTAAGTATGGGTTTAAAATGAATGTATGTGGACTTTTTAAAACATAAGATCAAGTAGTGTGGTTATTGGGGTGGCTGGATGGAAGAATAAAAAAAACAAAAACCTTTTGCTAATTTAGCCTGATACCCTGTCTGATTTTGTGTTTGTCCTATCTTTACTCCACTTTTTGTGAGCTAATTTTTGATGATGCCAAGAGACCACAAGAAAATCTACCTTAAACATTTATTCTCCTTTAGTGTTGGTAGCATTTGGGACTTGGAGAGATCTTTGAAGACCTATTGTGGTTTGATCAGAGCTAATTGGATTGAAATTTATTTTAGTAATTCTTCTGTTTGTTTGTTTTTTTTATTGAGAATAAAATGAAAACATTGTCTTTTTAGCAGCTAGTTTCCAACATTCTGGAAAAACACATCATGACTGTGTACTAAGCTTCATCTTAATACTTACTGTTTTTTTGATGACACTGGTGTAAACCTCATGTCTTTTTGGTGACTCTGCTGTCTTTATTACAGGTGCTGTTGTCAGGATTGATTGGCGTTGTTTCATGGAAGAGGCCCCTTTCACTTGTGGTGAGTGGCAATGTGGCTTTAGATGAGTGACTATAAAGGATTCTGTGGAAGTAACTCCCAGTGGTTTTGCCTTTATGTAGAAGCCTTATAGCCTCTGGGGATGATTTTCCAGTTCTGTTATGTATCGTAATATTTCTAAACACTTAGTACAAAAATATGGGGACTTTGAGGTTGTATTACATAAATGATGTGACTGACAATAATATTTTTCTTTCATCTGTACTTTTCAGTGCTGGAAAGCCATAACATTCATTATGTGTACAAGAATGCAGGTTATTTCCTGCGCCTTTTTTGCATTGTTACATTTCTATCTCGCTTTTTTAAAGTGATAGCAAATGGTTTAGTAATTTAAATATGAGAACTAATGAATCATAAACATTTTGATAAGTGTGCATGTTAAAAGAAAGGCAACAATCATGCTGTGGTTTAGAGTGTGAAATTAACAATGACTGAAAACAGAGAGCGAGGTTGCCAAATAGATATGCTTAATACTGCAGTATTGCTTGGATTAATAGATGTTAATGAAATATATTATAACTTTCAATAATTTATTAATGTATTAAAAAAAATAATACCACACTTAGAAGAGTGCTTAGTCTGTCACTGTTGTTTTAGACAAAAAGACTGTTGATCTGCATTTACCTTTGCATTTAACTTGCCTAAAATTGCAAGAGAAATCTTTTTAACCAATTGTCTGGATGGCAAAAAAAGCGTATTCCAATTAGGAGCTGTTCTTCATCTGGAAAACAATTTTCAGCTACATTATGTATTCTGCAGTGAGATTCATGCAGTTATTTATAATGATATGAAAAGTCATTTATGCTTTGTATATGCATGCTAATAGAGTTTCAATCAACCTATTAACACAAAGCAGTATCAGATTCAAATAAATTCTACTGAAAAGGTGAGATGACTGTGTCAATAAGGATGTATTAGCAGGTAAAATTTGTCTTTTTAAAAAAGTGTAAGTATGTAATATTGTAACATAGGTAACATTTGCAACATAAGATAGTCCCAAGAAAAATAATGTAATGGAAAGACCTGTGTTAATGAGAATAAGCCTAATTAGAACTGCAGATATATCTTTCTGTGTTGCAAACTAAAGCACTAGTGTTAGAGCTTCTGACACTATTTTTCTGTCCCTTTCCATCATTCACTTTTTGTTGTTATTTAAGAAAGGACAGGTTGAATTCGTATTGATTTACTGATAGGTGTTTTTACCAACAGATGAACTGTGTATGATGTAGAAAGCTGACTGATAGCAAAATGAATGTGCCCAAAATGAGGTCAAAGTGAAGGAAATTAATGAAACTAATGCATAATGGTGTTTGTTAATAATAATTCTCTGCCTGGTACCTGGGAATGCTGCAAACTGAATAAAATAAAACTAAGTAAAATTGTAATAGTATTACCTATTATAAATATTTCAAAAGGAAAAGTTCTGACAGCAAAAGAATCATGAAAGTATATGTTGGGTATCCAGATCTTATTTCATTTTAGTTTGTGTCATGCTTTACTGCTCACCTGTTACAAACCGTTAAAACTAAAATAATTCCTCTGAATTGAGTGCTTGTACAATTCTGAAATCTAACTAAACCCAAGACTTTCCACTCATAAGCAACTGTAATTGCTGCTTACATCATTGGAATAAACAATATTCAAGCATCAGAAATGTTTTTCAGGCCTATTGAGACTTGGCTTCTCTGGTTCCTGAACACTTGCATATTGTACATTCAGGCAGGCTTTCAGGTATCAATTAATTCAGTGAAATGTAAATAGGCAGTTGTGGTCTGTATTGTTCAAGGAAATAAATATAAAAGGGAAGAAATAGTAAATGGTAGCATTCATCCTGTCAGAACAGTTCACCTTCCTAAAATTTGCTCTAGGAAATTATTTATTCCTAAGAGTAAGCTTAGTGCTCATGAACTAGATCCTGCTTGTTTTTGTTTTGAATTTCTGTATTGGCAGTTGGTGATGGTGTAATAATCAGATGGGGGAATAGGGGACATGGATGAGGTTTTTTGACTCTGTGTGGGATTAAGCTGTGCAATAGCCAGTGCTAAAAGTTTTGCAGTGGCTACATAATGTCTGTTTTTCCTTGTTAAATTGTAAATACCTTTTAGCAGTCGGAACTCGTGTGCAGGATGACTGTTTGTTCTGATTAAGCAATTAATTGTATATAACTTCACAACCTCATACCACAAAGTACCATCAACATACTAATGAGGCGAGTTTCTTGGGAGCTGCTTAAACAATATGTATGCAAAATACATAGAGTCAATAATTATCTTTTAACCTAATTTATAGTATTATAAACAATTGTATAATCAATTACAATATATGTGTAATTTATTTTGTTGCAATGTGTTACAAAATCTGGCATTGCAAACAGCAATAACAAAAAGAAATATAGCTTTATGATTTGAAGCCATGAATAAAGTTTTATAAAATTAGACCATACACCATCTGTGACATTCTGAAAACTGGTGAAACTCTGGTAATATTTTAACATGCTGATTTCCTGCTTGTTTTGGATTTGTGACCAAAACAGGGCTAGTAACACACCAGTGTTTTGGCTATTGCTGAGCATGCACAGAGTAAAGGCTTTCTCTTTTTCCCACTCTGCATCACTTGTTTTGTTTTTTTCCTTCCTCTTACCTTCACTTATTAAACTATTTTTATCTTGACCTGCAAGTTTTTCCACTTTTTTCTCTTCTGATTCTCTTCCCTGACTCACTCTCCCCATGCTGTAAGGGGGAGTGAGTCAGTGAGCAGCTATGTAGTGCTTAGCTGCTAGCCAGGGTCAGCCCCTCATACTGCAGGTTCTGGTTTGCTAATTACTGTATTCATTCTTTTTTTTTTTTTTTTTTCACAGATGTAGTGTCTTTTCTTTGCAAAGTTATTATTTCCTGTAGGCAAAAAGAGAAATTCAAAGAAGCAATAAACACAAAGAGTAGTTCAGCAAACTTGAATTTCTAAATGTATCTTACCAGAAATGCGTTATGGAGTATCGTATGGAAACGAATGGGTGTTTGCATGGTTTAACACCTTGAAACCAAAGCCAGATCTTAGAATAGTTGTGTATTGCCAGGACAGTAACAAGTGGTGATTTGTATTATACAGTCAGTAGGAGATTCACAAATACATATGCCCTAAGGACATTTTACTGTGATATTAATGTGCAGAAATGTAATTACACATGGAAGCTTTCATGCTAAAGTGTCTTTGCATAGCTTAATTATCTGAAGGATGCGCCAGATTATGTTAGTTTATCTGAATTTTATTGGTCACCAATTTTATTGGTTATCAGTTGCCTATGTTGCCAAAATAGTTTAGTTTATATATACAAGGAATCAGTGTCCGTTATCAAACCAGTATTTATATTTACCAGAGGAGACACCTAGGCAAAGTGTTTAAATTGTTTATGTATTAATTTTGAAGAGTATTTTCCATATATTTTAGGTGTTTCCTCATTAAGCTTTCTGTATCTTTAATTATGAAACCTCAGAGAAGTTTTAGTACTTGGGGGAAATCTTTCACGGTTCCCTTATTTGGAAATTAAGTGCTGGTTGTGTAAGTACCACTGCTTAAGGTTAAATGCTGTGTTAAAATAGGAATTTGTTTCTTTGTGGTTTATGGAAGTGTCTGAAAATTGGGGAGAGCTTGGATACCTCCAGAGTTTGAATTACCTTGCACAAAAATTTTGTGCAGTGAGATTATTTTTCTGCTACAGTCTATGGTAATTGCAAATCTGTTTGTGCTAAGGAGATTAATTCAGCCTCTGAATTGAGTGGAAAGCTTCTCTGTTGCCATCTGGCATTTGGGTGATCCCAGAAAAATATTTCTACATTTCTAACTGAAAGCTTTTACAATAAACTGATAGATTTAATTTTTTTTTTTTCAAGGAACAGAAGCGTATTTTCTTAATGTCTGTGAATGTCAGTGAACACAGCACAATACTTACTAATAAGTGATCTTGATTACTCAGAATAGCTATTTAAAAGCATTTCCTATGAAATTTGCGTTCCAGATACAGTTCCTTGCATCAGTGAACTTGCAAATCTGTGCATATACTTCTAGTAACTAGCTTAGGTATAAAGGGTCAAAAACCTGAAATGTACATTTGTTTTTCAGGATGTTTTCTGATTTCTTTCTTTTGGCTTACATGAAAGGCGATGCTCTGTTTTCAGTGCGTTATCCCTTCAAATGAACCACTACTTCATGCTTTTTTTTTTCTTTTTCGGATAAGCAGATAGGATTTTCATCATTTAAGAAAAATAAAAGAGGAGTCACCCTAAATAGCAGCAGTTCACCCTGCACATCAGATACAAGGATAAACTGCTGTTCAAGGTCTCAGATTTGCACCTGTGGTAAGAATCAGTCAAATACTGAAATGAATTTGTTAGGAAATACTCGTCTTGGGCCAGCTTCATAGTTTCTTGCAAAATCAGAGATTTTCTTTCGGGAACTCCTGTGAAAACTATTTGATATCAGACTTACATCAATTTCTTTTTTCACTAAAAATCAGTAGAAAAATATCTATGCCTAGAAATTGCTAATAATTCTAAATAAATACATCCCACATATATGCTTATCCCACAAGATGCATGGATATGTAAAATTGTTCCAAATGTTTCCTCATTCATTATCTTCTATCACTAGATATCATTGCTGGGTATAGCTGACACAACCAAACCCCAGGAAACAGATGATACATAAAATGGATAGAAATAACATACAAGTAAGTTTCCCATATTCTTCTCAGTGATGTGGTGTGTTAACACGTTCCTGGCCATACTACCTAACCTGAGGTCCTAAAGTATCTTACATGATGAGACATGTATTTTTGAACTCTGGTAAGACAAATTACAGCTTTCTTTCAGAAGAAATCTGATTCAAATTTTTGAATTTAAAAAACCCACAGGCTTTGCCCTCCTCCCTCCCCCAAGCAGAGATTTGGCTTTGGCAGCTGGAATAAATAGATAATCTATGTAGTAGAGAGGCAATGTTAGCATAAATGGATAGAGACTGTAAGACAAAAACAACAAAAAAAAATGCACACCCTGGGGGAATGGCAGAGTCTAAAGACATCCATCACCTTGTATGTCATTGTTGGCTTTGATACTTATGTGATGTTGAGATGAGATGCAGAATATCACTCTGCTTTAACATATCCCTTGATCGCTCTGCAGTATCCTTTCAGCATGTGTAGTCTTTGAATTCATTGATCAAGATGTTCATTAGGAATCCTGCTATTAGACAACCAGTCATCTTTGAGACTGAAGCATTAGTTTAAAAGTTAACAAAACACTGGGTAAAAACAACTACATCCTACATACCAGAGTTTTGCAAAGTTTCTGATAAACTGGATGTGGTTGAATGCTGAATACTTCTTGCTTTCAAAAAGAAACTTGGAAATCTGTAATTGCTTCTAGTTGCAAACCAAATCCAACACTGGCTCACAAAGTAGCTCTTCTAATAAAAAGCTGCAGATTTTGCTCATAGCTGGTGTGGACTGCAGTGTGAACCCAGGCTTTGAAATTGAGAGCAGAGTGTTTTTCTATGACCTCTTTTCTAGGAGCATGGAAGGAAAATACTCAAAATCAATGTAAAGAGAAAGGCAGAGGATTAGGACAGGAAGAAGAAATTAAAATGTGAGTCTGGCAACACGAGGGAGACTGAGATCACAAGCTGTTGAAAAGAACAGGACTAGATGAGCAGAGAGGAATGCTAGTGAACCAAAGGCGTGTCAATAAGAAATCACACAATGGAATCTCTGATTTTTCCACCAAATGGGACTAGTGAATATCAGATTTTGGGGCCTTTTCAATCAGCCAGCAATTGTCATTCTTTCATTGCAGCTCCTTTCCCTACTTTCTTCCAAGGATGTGTGTACCTCTCCTACCCTGGTTCTAGTAACTGTGCTAGGAATCTGTAGGAGAGTTATTGAGATGAATACAAGTACTTGCTACTTCTCTGGCTACATTCCAGCACACTATGTGAAATGCATGGCAGAAACTGTGAATCTCTTGAGTCTTCTCACATTGAATTTGAATCAGTAAGGGTTCAGCTGCTTCAAGGAGGGCATTTTTAATTTACTGAATGCTGTTCTTTGACAGGAGACTTTAGTAAAAAGAGCAGCTAAAGAGGCATAGGAGACAACAGAAACAACTGCAATTGAACGGGTCTGCTTTAGGCATCCTTAGCCCATCCTGATTGAGCTTTCCCACAAAAGTTGGATCTTTCAAATTTATTTCTTTTCTCACCTTCTGGCAGCACTTAAAGTTTTAGTAGTAGCAGGACAACCACAGTGTTTACTTTTTCCTTAAGATATTTTTATCTGCTATGTGTAAATTTTAATTTCCAAATACTTTAAGAAATAACCAATGATATGAAAAATAAATGGGGATTTCTTGGTGTTTTGTTACATAAGTTATGTTGATGAATAACATAACTAGGTAAAAATGATAAATATTTTATATATCAGTGCTATATTCACTGACTAGTTTGGGCTGTACTTGGGCTGTACAAAACTGTGTTTTATTTTTCTGTGAAGATTCAAGTGATTAGATTTTACTGGAGCACTTCTCAGAAAGTAGATTTTAAAGATATTTGTAAAAGATGCATATAATTTTAGATGCACATATGCAGGAATGTACCCTGGTAATGTTTGCACAGTTATGCAGAAGATAGAAGTTATCTGATCAACACACTTGCACAATCCAGTCGATATTGCTAATGAGTCTGTGGAAGTAAATAGCATACAGTATTTTATTTACTCTGCCTTAATGCAGGGAGAGAATTTTTTTTTTCCCCAAAACTTTATAATAGTGCAGTAAAGCTTAATTGTATTCTTAGGTAGAAGACCTCTGGGTGCTCTTTCTGGCTTTAGCCCTTTCTGATGTCCTTCTGAGGTCTTTTCTGTTGCTGTGCATGGATTGTAAATGAGGAGTTTCTCCTAGACAGGGAGTAACTTTGGGTGGCTAGAAAGTAGTCTGACAAATATTATCAGCTTTCCTATCTGAAGCCTCTTGATAGGTTGTCTGTGCCTTAAATCTGAGGCTTTTGAGAGGTTTGGTTTTGTTTTCTTTCTAGAATGGATCTCTTCTGAATCTTTATTAGTTTGGGACACTCTGTTACTGACTCGTTTCCTCTTATTTAAGCTGTTGGTCTTGCATTTCTCCAGTCTTCCCCTCTACTACCTGTGTGAAAGTGTTGTGCTGTAGTGCAACTTTTAGTTACCAAAAAGAAGAGCTTGCACATGTGTGTACCCACGTGTGTATGAAGTGGGGAAGTCAGAGGTTGGCTGGAATTTCCATCTGTGCCCCTGCCCTGAGAGATGTTTTCCTAGTGTATGAACTACTGGTTTAGGCTGTGAATTAGTGTCTCTTGTTGCATTGGGTAGGGGATCTGGAAAGTATGGTCTTCAAAGTCTGCAGTCAGAGTGCATGTAAAGTGATTACATTTATGTCACAAATTGCTTTTTGCGTGTAGATTAACATAAACATGTAGATTTTTAACAGTGCGCTGTCTCCCCTGTTACTGTTTTTTCTTTTAAGACTGCTAATTCCTTTCTTTCTTCTTTAGTATATGGAAACAACTGACAGACTAACCTATCCCCACTGTGATTTATTAGAACATACCTGACAGAAGAGGGAAAGAAATGGAGGATGACCTAGTAAAGCTGTGAACTAGCAGAGAAAGAAACACCACTTGAGATGAAAACAGAGGAAATGAATGAAATGAATCTTTTTAAAGGGGGGAGAAAAGGTATCACAGAATGAAGCATCTATTTAGAATGAACATTCTATGTCCCCTTTTACAGCTTAACACTTCTTACAGCTTTTCTTGCCTGGATATGTCTGTCTGCATTTTTCTTACCCTTCCTACAAAGGCTGCCTGTTCCTGGGCCCAGCTGCCACCAGCTGGCACCCATGTCAGAATCTAGACTCCTCTGTTGAGCATCCATCTGCTAATTAGTTATCCCTAGTGGCAAAATTTTAAAAGACCACAAGCAGCTTTTCCTGAAGAGCAGACAAAGCCTGCTGGGGCTTAACACTTGCCCCTTCCTAAACAAGCACGTCTTAATTACCCTTAAACAGACCCTTCTACTCCCCATCTGCTCCTGTGGCATCGTGTTGCCATGGCAGCAGTTAATGCTAGCATAGTACGATGCAATAGGAAACTGTCACAGTTCCAGTGTCATTGCTGCTTATAATGAAGAGTATGGTATGGGTGCTACATTCCCCTCTCTTCAGTCCATCAGTAATCCCCTGTTCTCACACGCTTTCTAAATATATCTGCTAATGGTTCTTCCATCTCATTTGCTGCTTCTTTTAGAAATGCAGGCTGCATCCCATCTGGTCCTGGAGTTCTTGGCAGCCTTCGCACAGTCTAATTTCTTCAGCTCTTTCTTGGTGTGAGTCTGGTTTCCCCCAGCATTTCTTCTTCCTCCTTGGAAAATTAATCTTGGTTTTTGACATCTGCCTCACTTCCTTTGTAAACACTGAGGAAAATAAATTATTTTTGTTTAGGGATGTCTCTGTCTTTCAGTAAAATACTTGGATCATTCTTTAGAAGCCTGCAGTCATCTTTATTGTCCACTTTTTGTTTATATGCTCTAAATGTCACGTTACTTACCTTTGCTTCCATAAGTAACTTGCTTTTCAGATTTGAGTAATTTTTTCATGTTACGGATATTTAGGTCCCTTTCCTGTTCTTAATTTTATCATGGGTAGCTTCTGACCATAAAGCAATAAGGAATGAAAGAATTACCCTTAGACCCCCTTAGAGAGTTGGTTATCACTTTACATTTTAGGCACAACCATGGCTAAATGCATTTTACAAGACAAGTGTGAAATGTTTGTTTAACCATATCAGCGCAAGAAAATTTGAGGCATTTCAAAGACTAGATACAATTATAGAAATGTTAAGAGGCTAAAAGATGCTTTACTTCTTTTACAAAATTATACCTTCATAAAAAGGAATAAATGTAATTGTTATTGTGTATTTTGTAAAACATTTTGAGATGTGCAGCAAGAGCACATTGTTTACTTTCTTGAGTGATACTTCATAAAAGTGCAGGTAGACACATCGAGTGGAGAAAGCTGCTGAGGGAAAGCAGGCCCCAAATTCTCAAAGCAGAGCAAATACTAAATGTCAGATACCTTACATCTATTATTACTTTTGGTATTATGGCAAGTAAAACTCTGTACTTACATTTTTGGCGTATGAATGATAGTAACCAAAAAAGGATTTTACCAGAAGAACAAACTTATTCATACCATAGAAAAAAGGAGTCTGTGACAGTGATATGTGTGAGGGACTCAGAAGGAGAAAAGGTATACTTTGTTATTCTTTTTTTTAAAAAAAAAAAAAAAAAACAACAAGTAAGATTAATAATTTCATGCTGAATATTCAAAAAGGAAGTTGTTTCAATTCCGGTAGTTACATTAACAGCTATAGAGGTTTCTAAAAATAGTAGAAAGTAGTAAGACGATTCATTGCACTTCATCAGAAATTATGTGGAGATGATGTGTGATGATGTGGAGTAATAAATTATATTTTTAGTTTTCAGATTACAGAAATGAAATATCATTACTTTGGGCCCTGATAGTTGACGTAGTCCCTGATTGGAAGCACTGAGGGGTTTCCAAAGTCAAAAAAAGTCAGGCATGAGCGTTGAGAGTGAAGGAGTCAATATATTTTAAAACTGTAAATATATATACTGAACAAAATGTTTGCAAAACCAACTTCTAATTTTTCACATTTCTTCTAGGTTTGGCAACTCTGCCTTGTAAAGTACCAATACAAAAGCGATTACACTATTATGGTATCTGTGATTAATTTCCTACTGAATTTCTACAGCTACTAGATTCAGACTTCCACTGAACTCAATTGAGTGTATAAAGCATAATCATTGCAGAAGATTTCAAACTGATGACTTAAAATTTAGCAGACTTACCTGGATCCCAGAATGAGAAAACTTAGTTTATGTTTTAACACTATGTTCATATATTGCAATATTTGGTTGCCCAGTGTTGCAAAATCTTTGCATAGAGAAGCTGCTCAATTCTATAATAATGCAAACAGAAGTAGACCATACTCAGTTGGATGCTGTGCTTTATTTTTCTACACCATAAAATAATATGACTATAGAGGTGAAACTATATAGTTTGTCTCTAAATATGTACTGTTTAGAACAGAAAAAAGTTTTTCTGCATTTTGTCGTATTTCATATTAGGATTTTCATTCAAAAGGATCTGTTCGGTCTCTTCATTGTCATAATACTGCTTCATATTAGTAAGGGAAAAGACCGATATTTATAAATAATATAGCTATATCTGTTCAAAAGTAGAAGTGCAAAAGCCTTTATCTCATTTAAATATGGCACCTCATGTAGTGTTAGAACTAGGAAGTGATTTATTTTCAATTTTATAGTAGATTTTATATAGCACTGAGAAGCAGCAATAATAATTTATCCAAATTTATGTTGTAAGAGGCTTAATTCTAAATTGTGTGTATCTATTTTGTGCTCAGAAAAAAAGACAGTACATCAACATCCTAAGAAACATAAAACTCAATAATTTTTAATTTAGCTTCTCCTAAATGTGTTTGTTTTCAAATGCTTTATGACTGCATGTAAATTTCCTACTAAATGCATGGCTCTTATTTACGAGAAGTAAAGAATCATCTCTTTGCGGGGTGGGGAGGGATGAACTAAACAGCTCTGCAAACTCTATCAAAGAGACGAAAAACCAACCACCACACCAAAAAAGTTCTCATCTTCCAAACTGGCCAGGCTCTAAGCTTGCCATAGTCATACTCCTCAGGGGAGGGCTCCATGTGATCAAACAGAGCCACCTACAAAAAGACGGGGGAAGGAGAAGGATGTCCTTTCAGTTCAAAGGTTCAAAGACTGAAAATTGTCCTCTCGGAGTATTCCAGAGCCCTGAACTCCCTGTGCAAACACAAATTGACTGCTGCCTCTCAGATGCTGCAGTAGTGGCTTTATTACAGAGAGGCCCCTAACGATACTAAATCCTTTAAGTTCCTGTAATTTCTGTCCCCAGTATGGCAGGGGAAGGGATGTTGGTAGCATGGTCAGAAGCAGTGTCTTAGCTTTTTTTAACCTGTGATTTTACAGGTGTTCTCCCTTTGCTGATTTCCACAGCATTACATTGATTTCCATAGCATTACGGTATTGAAAGCTGATTAAGAGAAAAAGCAATTGACATATTTTGATCTGTCTTCAGCTTCTATGGTTGGTCATCACCCTAGCTTGTCTATTAATGCTGTTATTGTGTTTGATCTCCTTGAAGAGCAGTGTAATTAAAAAGTCGATTTGTTGTCATATTTTTATTTCTAGTTGAGGTGAAGATGGATTAGGAGATCTCATTTCTTTTAACTTGGCGTTTTTAATGAAAATTCAGCCCATCAGAATAATTCAGTGGCTTTATTCTACATCAGGAGACCTGCAGTTTAAGGTCATGCAAGTGACCCCAGCATATACATGGGTTTGTGTGTACTTGTAAATACAGAGATAAATGTATTGGGAAGTTACCGGTGTCTCTTTCTCTTGCTGTGAGATGCCATATGATTTCCCCAAAAGAGGTATTGTAATATCCACTACTAAAATTTTTTCAAGCTATAAAGCTATGTTGTATCTGCTTGTTCTGCTTTCATATTATAATTGATACAGTTGTATCAGCATTTTAGGTATGTAGAAATTTGCTTTTTAATATAGATGAGTGACAGCTGTCAGATATCGGTAGGAAAATGTTTGTGCTTTCTGACATAGTGCTAGAAAAGTTGGACATACAGGATAGTATATGTTAATCTGCTATATGCCTAAGAAGTGTGGCAGAGAATCAGTATTTGCATTTGATTGGAAAAGCAAGATTTACTTCTTGTTAACATTGCTTTATTTGCAGTAGAGCAACAGCAAAACCTGACTGCTTTTTGATAGAATGATCCTTGCATGTAAAAGTGGATACAACAATGAAAAGGACCTATACAGAATGGCTCAAAACATTGTATACTTACTCTGATGCTAAAGTAGCAAAAGAATTAGTAACACATAATATAGGTAGTCTGCCTGCTTTCCCCCTGTCCTTCTTCCCCTTGCCCTGATAAATTGCCACTTGCTTATGGAGAGAATGGAGGAGCAGAAGCTTGCTTGTGCGCAGCGCTAAAGAGGGGTATGTGTATATTGAGGCAGGAACACAATCCTGACTGCAGTGCAGTGCGCTTGAAGGAAGGGAGGAGTGAACTCTTGTTAACAGTTTATTTTAGATGAGAAATTTATTTTAGAAGAGATGAATGTTTGAAATGTTTTCCTTTTTTATTTAATTGTTCATTTAAAAATAGAAGAAACACACTGCATGAACTAATATAAATTATTTTGGGAGCGTGATGGAATTGGGAATGGATACCTTGTTCTTTGTACAATCAGAACTCATGTTATTTCAGTTGTGTGTGACAGATGGAAGGAAATACACCGTTATCCGAAGAGAACCTGGTTATCCTATGCTTGTTGAAGAAAAATATTTTGATTTTCGTGGGATTTGTTTGCCAGGTGAATCTCAGTTTAGAACCTGAGTTAGACACACCTGTGATCAAGTGTTTGGGTTTCCTTACTACAGCTGCTGTAAAATCTCATACAGTCTTATGGATTCAGTTCTAACTCAGATATACGAGTGAAGGTCTTGGAAATTTTAAAGTTCCTGTATTGATGGTTCTCCATCAAATTATCCTTGTGAGTCTTCCACAGAGAGATGTGTGCAATTTTTCTTTAAACAGCCACAACTATAATGAGGTTACATTAGAATCTGGTTTGGAAACCCTGCTGTCCACATTGAAGCCTTGCCTCACAAACTGCCTGGTCCTGAGAAGGCTCACGTAATGTTGATAGAGTTTAGCAGTTACGGCTTCCTGACCTTGCTTACCTGGGAGAAGCCTTCTTCCTTAATGGTGAAAGTATTCTGGTGTGATAGCTTTCAGAGAGACGACACAATTTTCATTAATAAGAATGAGTAGTTAATTGCTATTAATATGTTGGGAAAGACAGATGTGAAATATCTGTGTATCTGACCTTTACAACCTGCTTCTCTCTAATTATGCCAGTGCCAGGAAGGGCTGATTGCGCAGCCTTTTGATGTCTGTCCTTGTCAGCAGGACAACATGAGCTTTTATTTCCTCAGAGTATTCTGCTACAGATGTTATGGAAGGTTAATTTATATGGAGTAGCATTTCACTGACACTTCCAGGGAGGTAAGTCCTCCCAGCAAATGTGACACTTGCAAAAAGTAAAATATTGTTTATACAGAGGGACCTATTAATGCAGTTACTCTGGAACTATAAATTCAGTCTTCTATACATTTGTTTTGAAGTTACTAGACTAACACTTTTTAAAAAATATTTTAGTTTCTGATTCCTGATTTAGCTGGCTGCTTTGTTTAAATATGGATTAGGGTTTTTAAATACAAAACTCATTTAGAAAAAGATCTTCTTTCCTAACCTAACCTTATTCTGCCATTGTCATGGAACATTTCTGAGAAATAGTATTTTATTAGGTAACTTTTAAAAGTTTCAATTTTTACTTCCTCAGAGTATATGTTAAAAGGAAAATTGAACTGTTATGGTTGAGGTAGTTGAAAGCTCTAAATCTGGCTTATGTGGTCAAAATTTTATTCAGAAAGCATTTATATTTGAAGTGTTTATGATCACAGTGGATATAAACTCTGCTTTTTCCGCCTGACTGTACAGTTGCAAGAGTCATTTTTGAAGGATTTCAAATTGACAACATTTTGAATGCCATTAAAATAGGTTAGTGCCGTTTGCTTTCTTTCTCTTTCAAAATAATATTTTAAGTTAGATTTCATGTGCGTGAATTTTTTATTTAGGGAAGCACTGGTGTATAAATGGAAATGTCAGTGATAAAAATTGGACAATATAAACTCCTACATAAAACATTTTTTTGTTGTCAAAAGCACTTCTGTTGACTGCTAGTACATATAGTAAAGATTATCTGATTAATTCTGTGCAGTAGAAACTACAAATCTCTGAAAGACTCTTTCGAGTGCTTATTTTAACATAACAAACTTTGTAGGAGGTTCTGTGGTGTACCAGCTGATACTTCCCCTAGCCCTTTCAATAGATTATTTGACAAAAGTTAAACTTCTTGTCTGCTGTGAAAATAATGACCAGCAAAGTTTGCTTTGTTAAAATTGCTGTTGGAGGTATGTTGCATTACTCGAGTAGTTCAAGAGACAGCTTGAATTTTATCTGCAACTATGTAAAGCTCCTCTTCTTGTTCCTTTTGTGTAGCAGTAGCCTGTAGGCAAGTGATGTTGAGATCGGTATAAAATGCACTTTTCAAATCAGTGAATGTGAAAAGAAGTATGTCATATTGCCTATTTCAAGTTTTCAATATATCTAATAGTATAGTGTGTTTGGAATAGATTGACACAGTCAAACTCCTTATAGGCCCAAGGTTTTGAGCAGACACACAAAATCTATTCATTTAAGGAGCCTTTGGTACAAAGGTGTTGAAAACAAATGCTAAGAGTTTTAGTAGGAATTTGCATAAAGGTAATGCCTTTGCCTGATGCACGTTCATCTTCCCATGGCAAATGTATGCTAAAGCAGTGCGGAGAGTATAACGCTCCCTTTTGAAACAGATCTGGGTGGCTCCAAAATCCTTTTGCTTTTTGCTTTGCCAGAATTTCCTCAGCTGTTGCTGTGGTCAGATCTTAGCAAAGAAGGGAAAAACAGAAGGAAATACGTCTGAAACTTGCAACTTAACTTGCTGCTCAGTAGGGTGGGAGAGAAGGAGGAGCAAGACAGGAATGGATTGCTGTTAGGCCATGAAAAGGGTTTGAAAAGTTTTTTAGATGTCAAAATTAATTACTGCAGATTTAGGTCTAGAAGTGTTTCCTGCCCTGTTAAGAATGGTAGGGAGATGACATTACCAGCAGAGCAACTAATAAAATTATCTATTTGGACTAAGCTTTTTATTTTCAAATAGGACTGAAATTTATCTGGTGCTTCATTCTCAAATTATAGCTCAAATATTCCATGAACTGTATGATTCTGTATAGTAGCTTTTGTTTATGCTTCAGGGGAAAAATGCTTTGGTTACCAAGCTTCCTAGAATTGCCCTTTGTTCCTTTTCATGCAGTTCAGAAAGGTGTAGTTGTTAAAAGTGTTAATTAGAACCAAAATAGCAGAAAATGAATAGAGTCTGAAGTATCTACTTTTGACAAATTTCTACTTAATTAATGTTTCTGAACTGAGAGAATGAGGGCTTTATTGCTAAACCAGTTCCTCTTACACGAAAAAATATTAAAATAATTGTGAATTGATACTGCTGTAATATAGCATAACAGAAGTTACAAACATATATTGTTTTCTGTAGAATACGACAATGCTGAACTCTGTTGTGTTGCAGTCCTTTAATCCGATCATTGCACTTGAGGAAATATTCCATAGGGCCATCAGAATTTCCACTTGTGCAAACTGCCTTACTGACAGGGAATTTTGAAGGTATTGAATGGAATACTCTTAGATATTAGAGGAGATTTGATTTGATAGAAACAGATTTTTCCCTTTATCTGTCACACCGCACTCCTGTATACAGAGCTTTTTGGATTCCAGGGTCCGTGAAAAGCCATATTCCTAACTTTATTATTATTATTGCTATTTACTACACAATGATACAGGAGGAAACTGAACTACTTTTGGTCTTAAAGTAGAAGTTGTTCTTTGTGATGCAAATCCTACTGGAAACACACAGTGCCCCATTCTGTTGTGCACTATTCTCTTGTCAACAGCTTTCAGATAATTAGTTTGAAGATCTGCCTTGCTGACTCTTGGTCGAAGCTGATTGCTACTCTAACAATAAATACAGCAGGAGAAGAGGCATGCTTTTTTTCTTCTAAATTTAAACCACTAGCTTTTATTATAAACTCAAGTAGTAGAATTTTTGAAGCTCTATTTAGCTTTTCCTACAGAATGTTTTTATAAAGAAATACAGAAGTGAAGATGTAACCAAGCAACTAGTAATAAGTTAATTAAATTAGAAGATCTATTTGAATGAAAGCAAGTTAATAGAACTGTAACATGGTAAATAAAATCACATATCCCAAGTTTAATTTTAGAAGTCTTCATCTAAAATATTTAGCTTTAAAATTAAAAATAGTTGCATGAATTTTAATATTTATTCCAACGTTTAAGCTTTCTCTTAAGAAGTTAAATAGCCTCATTAGATCTGGTCAAAAAATATTTTATCTGGAGGAAATGTAATTTAATTTAATAATGACTGGAATTGAATGGGTTTATATATTATAGGATAAAACAGAATATAATTTATGCTTCTTAACATAAAAGCATTAAAATCTTTAACCGGATGCTGTGCTACACAGCAGGGAATGTTTCTGCCTATTTAACATAGAATGTTGCTTTAAACTGAGAGAAAATATTTTTAGTGAAATCTTTATTTTAATTTGGCCAAAGGACAGGGAATGCTGAATTAAATGGATCTGAAATACCAACACTTTCATTATCAGTGTCTTCTTGGCAAGTGTTGAGAAATGATTTTGAAAGTCATATAATTGGATCATGTAACAAACGAATATTATGAGGCAAATAATGGGAAGCTAAATTTTGTTGTTTCTCGTGCACTTGCAAACTGTTAGTTAACAATGTTGATTTGATTGCCATTTCTGTGTAGTAAGTTTTTTAAATGGGCTCATCTTAAAATGATGGGTGTTATCTATTTAATTCTATAATCTGTAATTAAATTTTGAGTTTTATCTTCTGATGTTTTTGTGTTGTATACTTTATAGCTGAATAAATTGTAAGGGTAGAAGAGGTCACAGTACATGAATTTATTGATTTCTTAAAGTAGCAGCCCAAATGGCCTTGATCGTGAATTGAAAAACTTCCTTTGGACTTGTGGCATATAGTCCAAAGTATTTTTTAAAATATTGGTGATCTGGTGTTGCCTTTGTGGTGAGCAATCCATCATGCTCATAGATACAGTATTCCAATGGTTAATAGATCTTACTAAAAATCAGTATCTCAGTCTAGATTTGTCTAGTTTTGGCGTCCCACTATTAATAGCTGCTTATGCTTCTCTTAGTTGAAAAGCTCCACTTTGGTTTTGTTCACTGTAGGACATTTTGTTGGCCAGGGGTTTGATGTAGAGCTATCCAAGCGTTCTACTGTAATGAAGTGGGTAGAGAAACTCAGTATGCTTTTAAAGCTGGTTTTTCTTGGAATATAAAGTATAAGAGTTACCTTTGACAATGGAACTAGAGAAGAGAGGGTAGACATTTTTAAAGGTTTTTATATGAATCTTCTCAGAAGCCTGGAAGCTTTGTGGGGAATCCTTGCCAGCTTGCTTCCCTTGGTAATTTTCTGAGCGGCAGTGCAGTGCTCTCTTTCTCTCTCTCAGGTTCCTAACATGGTTTCTTCTGCTCTGTGCAACCCGGCTCGTACCACCCTGCCCGTACCACCTGCCCCCTTCTCAAGCTCTGCTCCATGCAGACCCTCTGTCCCACCTCTTGCAGTCCCAGTGATCTACCAGCTTTCAATAAGACCAGTCGCTCTGTAAGAGGAAGCTTATCTGGGAGCGGCTCCATTTAACACAGGTGCTTCTTAACGCACGTAGCACCACACAGAGCAGAAGAAAGAGACCCTGCTCATCGGATCTTTTAGTCTATGGATTCTGTGATTTAAAAGATTTTAAAATTCTAATTTACATGTTAGAATTCTGATTATAGAAGCAGGTTAAATTTGAGTGTATTTATTCTGAACTCTTTCCCTGAATGAATGATTTGAGAATATAGAAAACAATTGGATCAGATATATTGAAATATAAAAATATCAATTAGCTCATTAAGATAAAATAATAATAGTAATTTAAAATAGTAATAACAATAACAACAAAATATCATTCCCACTGCTTGATTTAATGAGAAGTAACCCTGTATTCCTAGGGTTGTACAGTGATAAAATTTTGAGTTTCTGCAAAGCTTGGAAGAGAGTATATATACAGACTGTTGTCTGTTAACTTAGTATAACAGATCTTAAAACTTCATACATATTATTAGGGCAGTGATTATTTAGTGAAATAGGTAAAAAGAAATGTTCGTCTGAAATCCTGCCCTTGTGAGGCCCCATCTGGAATACTGTGTCCAGTTCTGGGCTCCCCAGTTCAAGAAGGACAGGGAGGTGCTGGAGAGGGTACAGCAAAAGGGCCACAAAGATGATTAAGGGCCTGGAGCATCTCTCCTATGAGGAGAGGCTGAGGGACTTGGGTCTTTAGTCTTGAGAAGAGAAGACTTAGGGTGGATCTGATCAATGCATACAAATACTTAAAGGGAGGGTGTCAGGAGGACGGGGCTGGTCTTTTCTCAGTGGTGCCTAGTGACAGGACAAGAGGAAATGGGCACAAAATTGAGTATAAGAAGTTCCACCTAAACATGAGGAGGAACTTCTTTACTGTGAGAGTGGTAGAGCACTGGGACAGGCTGCCCAGAGAGGTGGTGGAGTCTCTTCCTCTGGAGATACTCAAAACCCGCCTGGACAAGTTTCTGTGCAATGTGCTGTAGGTAGACCGGCTCTGGTTGGGAGGGTTTGACTAGATGATCTCCAGAGGTCCCTTCCAACCCCATATGATTCTATGATTCTAAATAAGGTAAAGTATGAATGTGCAGGGCTTTGGCTATTCCAGTAAATTTCCCATGAGCACACTACTAGCCATCAAAATGTTATTTATCCCTTGGGGAAATGACGTGACCTGCTTGTCTGGATTGTGGGGAAAGAGAAAGCACACATGTTTATTGTGGAGAAGCTGACTTCCCTGATAAGTCAGAAATCTTCATATTAAATTCAGCATCTGGCTGATCCAACAGGTAGCTTGTGCCTTTTCCTCAGATAATCTTGCATTAACTTAATATAGGCACAGCTGCATAATGCTTGGTGCTCATAAATTATCAGTTTTGCTTCTGGTTGTGTCCTTCTACATCTCTGTCAGGTAAACTATAAATTCTGTGGAATAAATGATAATAAACATTACTATGTGTAGTCCATGTGAGCCAAAGCTTTGTGAGCAAAATACCATGCTGCAAGTTTTTAGTCTAATTATACAGTAGTTTACAGCAACAAGCACATTTGCCTCTGGCCATTCTTGCTGCTTCACAAACCATAAATATGTGTATTAAAATATATATATTTTAAACCAAGTTGAATATATTCATATGTGTTTAATGTGGTTGGAAAAAGTCTGTATTGTCTAATGTTAGACTACAGTGTCTCAAGAAACTTACTTTCCACAAAATATTTCATAAAGTAAAAAAAAAAGTTCATTTAAGGATGACTTTGTGACCTTTCAGAGGGCTACAGGACAGGAATTAATAGGAAAAAAACCACAGATGCCGTATCGTATTAAAAGTACAGAGGATTGGCAAGTTTGCAGAAGCAAGCTTAACATGTGAATTCCTGATTTTTCTCAAAGTACTCTACACGGTAGTGTTGAGTAATATGTTTCATTGGCACAGAAGGTAACATTTTCTAAGTGTTAGTGTCTTGACTGTCAAACCACTGAAAATCATGAGGGGAAGTAGTGATTGAAATGCCAGCAATGAAAAGAAAATCCTGTTTTGTATTTATCTCCAGAATGAAAGTGTGAGGAATGAAATAAAAACTTGCTTTTACACATGTGGTTTCATATGGTCTCATCTGATATAATATTTACATCGGTTTTGGAGGGCTTAAATTACTTTGTGTATAAAGATTTCTTCCTCCTTGTAGTAGTAAGTCATTCTCCAAATTATATTTAATGCATGCTCTTCGTTTTTACTGTGCCCCTGATTTATTCATGTGCAGTAGTTATTTCGCTTTACACATTAGCCTGTTTTCTTCTATATAGCAGGCATAAAGGTATGTGCACCCCTTTGGTATTAGGTACGGAAAATGTAGGGATGCTACGTATTTGATATAATTGCTTATGGCTAAGGTTTTCAGTGAGTCAGTTTTCACACAGTTGTGTTTGATTTGAGGTTGTATCATATTTTGATATTCAGTTTCAAATGAAAGTGCAAACTACTCCTGGGAAGATGGCTCATTCTGGAATGGCTTATTCATCCTTGAAACTTTTTCTTCAAACACTTTGAGGGGCTCTGTAACAGAAAAATGCTCATTATGTGCATGTCAGTACAACAAATGGGTGTTTGCCCATAAGAAGCGGTACAGTAAGCTTCAATATGTTGCCAAAAGAAACTTTTGAAGCTCACTGGGCTCAAGCTCACAAGACTGGACCTGCAGAAATCTGAAGCTGCTCTTGATTTATGTATTCTGGTACATAAATTCTTGATTCATACTCTTTGCAAATAATATCATCAGATGCATGAAGGTATTTAAGAAGTTATATGATCTCAAGGCTATCACTTCATATCTATGGACAAAGCATTTGGTTGAAGTAGCTTGCCCGAGGCCAAACAGCTGGTCACAAGCAGAGCCAGAGTTAGGAGACAGACATGTTACCCTGTGAAATCTGTTTGTTCCTCTGATGTTACTTCCAGTGTTGCTTAGTACATGAGTATTGCTGTATCAGAAATATATGTGCTAGGTGTCCTGTGTATGACTTATTGCTAGTGGCATAAATGCTACAGAGGAGGACTTAAAAGTTGAATTATGATAAATGCTGTATGATGGAGAAGTTCAGTACTTGGCATTCAGTAATACGCATAAAATGCTAGGTGTTATTAGGAAAGAAATACAGAACAAAACACAATATTTTGTTACATATGTCACAGTTTAAATCCACATGTTGAATGCTGGATGTAGTTCCAGTTGCCTCATTGGAAAAGCATAAGAGAAAGGTGATGGGAATAGTGATAGGTATAATGAGTCTTTTTCTCAAATAGGATAGTTCTAATTTTATAAAAGGTATTACTGGCCTGAAATAGATCAATAGGGCATAACTATTCTTAATTTTTCTTAGCAAAAGATGTCACCAAGTGAAATGGCAAGTTTTAGAACAAAGGAGTTATTTTTGGGTCAGCTCATAATGACATCATGGAACCTGTTGTAAAGAAGTTAGTTTAACCATTTTTTTCATGTGAACTTCATGCCTACTGTTTTGAAGCACCACTAATGCCTGTCCTGTAGCATCCCTTAGTGTTTTGCAAAATATATTGCATCAAGTTGATATTGCAGAAATAATCAAAGCTTATCAGAATATTAGTGATAATTAAACCTTTTCCCAGTTGTTTGCCAGAGAGGTCATGTCAAATGAGAAATTTACAGAAGAGCGTATGGATTCATTACAGATGATTTCATAGTATTAGGGTAGAGGCTGCCTCCTCCTTGGAATCCCAGAACGTAGTATTTCCATTTGTAGATTCATGCATGGTGGGTACACTCTCTTGATGTCATTCATTGAAAGAAATTCAGAGGCAGAGGTTATCCTGAATACTGAATGTATGATTCTTTTTCTGAAGACACAGAAATGACAGAAAGGCAAAGTTTCCCCTGTTCCTTGTTTCAAAAGTAATTCACCTTTGAATTAATGAGATGTTCGTTCTATTGAAGAACATAAGAGTCTTCTGTGATCCTGCATGTCTTTTATTTATGCTTTGTTCAGTGATCTGATCAGTCAGATCAAGACCTGTATAGATACTTGACCTGTCAAGGAAGTCTCTAGGGGTGACCCCTGTATGGAATAACCAAATATGCTTAAATTTTTTATCTCAAAAGGCAGTGTGCCTACCTCAGATACCTACCTCAGACATGAATCTTTATCTAGATAGTTAGTTTTGCCTGTAAGCAAAACACAATGGAATCACTTCAAAGGATTTGTGATACTCTCAAAAAAATGTATAAAATGTAAATATGTGGAATATGTATATAGATATATTATTCAAAGAAACATGAATAGAATTATGATAATCTTTTTCTTTCACTACATTCATTTTTATGTTCGTTTTAACGCTTACATGTTAAGACAAAATGGGAGGAGATTAAGCAGTCATATTAGTTAAGGCTGAATGTGTTGTGGGCAGAGTGAACAGCAGGACTGTGTGTGATCTGGCATCTCTCTTCTGTTTTCTTTCTTCTTGTTGCAGCTGAGGGAATGAAATAAGCCAGTGCATTTGTTTTACTTATTAGAAAGATAAGCTTCATAAATATAAGCTTCATAAATATTGGTGGCTGGCAATCTGGTTAGTCCTTGAAGGCATATTCTTCCATTTGTGTTTTATATCAATATGTGATATCTTATTTTGCGGTTCTCCACCAGCATAAGCTGCATTATTGTTGATAATTTCCTGTGTTCTGTACCCTAAACACTTCTTTCTTCACTCAGTAGAAGGAGGAAATGGGAGATATTTGGCACTCTCTTGATTTTGTTTTGAACTGTATCATTATACTAAAAAGTCTTAGTGCTAAAATTCATGTCCGGAAAAAACCACCATGAATCTTATCATTGATTCTTATTCTTTTGAAGGATGATGTTCAGTACTGTTGCTCTGAGCATCATTTCTGCTTTAATGTAGTGTTATTCTATTTGAAAATTTCAGTCATGCAAATGAAAGGCAGATTCTTCTTGCCTGCAAGGGAGTGTAAAGGGGAGCCTCATGTGGCTCTGCCTTTCCCTAGTTCCTGGCATGGCTCTTCAGATCTGCCATAGCATGGGACCACTGCAGCCTTTTTTAAATAGCTGTGTTCTACTGGCTTTCCGAAGGAATAAAGCGTAATCAGTTGAGAAATTTTTTGAATTGTAAATTTATTTTTGACTCTTCTCCAAAGTTTTGGGAAGTATAACTCTTCCAGCACAGCAGGGAAGGACTCCTATATCAAATATCTCGCTGTAGTCCTAAAACTGTGAACAAAATCATAGTGAATTTCCCAGGGCACTGTTGAAACAAAGTGACATCATAATTTAGCTGAACACAAAATCACAAATTATCCTTCATTAATCAGTCTACTTATAAATTAATTATTCAATCTGGTGTATACAATATTTTTGTTTATGACTAACAAGGAAAATGGGAACTCTGTAAAAGCTTAGTAAGGAAACAATAGCATGAATGTAGACTGTTTCGAAAATCAAAAGTGAAAATAACACATACCCTTCTAAAGAGGTTTTTCATCAATAAATTTCAAATTGCTCTGCAAAAAGGTTTTGTGTTCACACTCACATTTTACTGATAGTCTAGCTGTATGTGTAAAGCTATAATTAAATAAAGCCAGACACTTCGATTGGAAAGGAGTCTGTCAGAACCTGGAGTCTTTGTTAGTGTGACCCAGTCCCTAAACTTTCATTGAGGTTTTGATTCATGAATAGGCAGAATAAAAAGAAAGATAAGATGATCCTTTATCTTTTCCAGTACAACTGGTTTTGATGCTACAGTAGGAATTTCAAAGTACAACTCTAGCTGTATTAAACTCAACATAACATAGACTTAAGATTCACCAGCTTTCTTTTAATAAATTGGGTGAAGGGAATGGTTTTGAAATGTGTAGTCCTGGATGAGACTTTTTAAAATTTTTAATGTGATGAGAAAGCAGCCCAGATAGTGTTTTATTTTAGCTGAAATCTGAGAGATTCACATAATTATATGATCACAGATGTTGAGACTCCTGCAAAGAAACAATGATGATTAAATAGAAACTGGTAAGGTTGCTTGCTGTTGCGCTTGATGTTGTGATGCTGTTGCAATTCCTACAATCAAGTGTCCTTCACCCCTGCCTTTCAGGAGTACAGCAAAGATATTCTACTAGGCTCTGGCCTCAGCCTCCCTTTGCATTGCAAAATTCTTTCCTCTTTGGTGGAGAGCTTCTGTAAAGGCTAGATCTTAAAACAGTTTTATTCTTAAAAAACAGAAGTCATGAGAAGGCCAGGAGAGCTTATTTTTTGTGACCTGAACCCTCAAAATTACTGAAAGAAAAAAAAAAAACAAAAAAACAAATGAAAAAAAGGAGAGTCAGGTCATGAAGAGAATTAAGCTAGTTTATTATTCCAGGTGCAAGATGACATCTCAAATTGTGAGTTGTTATATAATTTTAAATAATTGCCTCAGAGCACAGCTAATTAGTTTTGTAGAATTAGTTTAGGACTATGATAACATTTAATTAGGAAGGCCTATTAGCATTTCTTCTACTGATTGCTTTGTATAGAATATCAGCTTTGACTTCTCCAATTAATTCTGCTAACTCCATGTCATAATAAATCAATTGGCTTTGCTTTTTGTTTAGGTACTAATTCTTTGTGGCTCTAAACCTTTTGGAGCTTAGTGGTATTAATGCATCTTCCTGAATTCTAGGAATATTTTATCTTGTTTGTATGTTGTAGTTAGTAAGGTGAGAATATAATACTGTAGTTTTAAAGCAGCATTAAGTTGTCATAGCCCTTCAGTGTCTAACACTTGCCCTTAGTCATTGGGTTAACTGCCTCTTATACTTTTTGCCAGTAGTTTCATTCTTCTCCTGCAAGTACATCACACTGAGCCCTCGGAGCAAACATTCAGTAGCTTGCTTTCCAAGGAAACTTTTAATGTGGAAATTAGACATACTGAATTTCATGAATAATGTATATCTAACTTCATGTACAGTTTCATAGTGTAGTGTTGGCTGTCCATCATAATCCACAATGACCACTCCTTCAAAGTGTTGCAGATATGTTTATCTTTTCTGCTGTACTTGTGCCAATGTTAGAAAAGACTGATTTGTGATAAAAACATTAGGCACACTGAACTTTTTTTTTAATGTCTGTTAATGTGTTAATTGATGTTTTTATGCCTCCATACAATATAGGAATGTAAAAACAGTTGAAATCTTGTTCTCTTTCAAAATATGCAATGGGCATATAATTTGATGCTTAGATATATCAATTGGGAATTTTTCTATCAAGTAAGGTTTAGGTTGGTGAAGAGGGAAACTACTCAAATTCTTGTTTTTCATTTGAAAAACACAAAAAAGATCCAACCACTTTTGTTTTAAGGTTACCAAAAATATTTGTAGAGAATGCATTGATGGAAGACAACATCTTCCGAGAACAGTGATCAGAAAGACTGTAAACTATGGGCATGCATGTGGAAAAAAGACGCAATAAAATTTTTTACTAATTTCACATAACTCAATGGGAGTATGTATGTTACATGGCAACGTGAACACTGAATATTTAAGGTGGTCACATATTGAGCACATGTTTATTCTTAGCCTCTTACTGCTTGGGCCTTTCTCTTTCCCTACATATTGAGATTTCTGTCTGCCCACACTGGGCCAGGTTTTTTTACATTTAAAGCATTAAAATGATAGTTAAGCTGATGTAATCAAGGTAATGATTGTTTTGACATATTTTGAAAGGAGGCAAAAGGAGTAATTAACACAATGAGTAGCTGGTATGGAAGATGCTGCTTAAATTGTAATTGTTGTTTAAAAGCCAAGTTATATGTATCCAGAATTTCATTCACCCTTTTTTCCCTTAACTTGTACAAACTTGTGTTACATGATATTCACAAATACTTTTCCTCTTTAAGATACCCATACCTTCATCAAAAGGGATTTAAATTGTTTTAAGACTAATAAGAGTGTGTGATAAAAGTGGGAGATAAATGGATGATTTTGAAAAGACTGGAGAAAAATAGGCGAGAATCAAGTCTAGTTTTGATTTAGCTTTCTCTTACAGTGTGAGACTCAGATTAAAGTTGTCAGATTAAAGAATACTCAACTTCCTTCTTTAAATGTATAAAATGTTACCATCCATGTAATTGTATGACAGGCTGGAAGTTCTTGAACATCTAAGTGATATTTTTTTTTCTTGTTTACCTTTTGCAGTGAATAATAATAGGCTGTTTGTTTGTTTTTTTTTCCAGATAACCTTTTTCATGCTGCTGTCTGCAGTGTGCGTAATGCTGAACTTGGCTGGTTCCATTCTCTCTTGTCAGAATGCTCAGCTGGTGAAGTCACTGGAAGGGTGTCAGTTGGTGAGTAATGAAAAACAAGTCTCTTAGAAAGGGCAATGGATTTTATTTTTCATTTGTTTTCGTTTTAGACATAGAGTCCTTCAGTTTTCAAAACAGTATGTGCTCAGTACAGCCATCTATAGGCCTTACAACATGAAAAATTATGGGAGAAGTTTAAGTGCTAATGTGTTTACAGTGTTTTGTTACCTCAAAATTAAGCTGTAGTATTAGAAAGTCTTACTTCTTAGTGTCATGGTACAAATGATACTTAAACAGAATTGGTGGAATACAGGCCACATGAAGGCAATGCAGTGATTGCCATTTGATGTCAGCAGTATCAGGATTTCATCTAACAGCTCCTTATACAGCTACTGTATTTCACAGATGTAGGGATTTGGTATGTGTATGTTAATATTTTATTTGCCAACCTTAATTAGTTCTTTTTTTAATTTCCAAAGCAAATTAATGTTACTTTTAAGTAAAATACGTAATATACAGAATAATAAAAATTATCACAATGTGGTATGCTCTAAATGATTAAAAGGTACAGTATACCTAAAGTCTTTATGATTTTATCTCAGGAGAAAAGTAGATATACATTGAACTCTAACATATTTTCTGACTTAAACATATGAAGATGTCTACAGAACTAAATCAATGGCTGAAATCTCTGATTTAAAATAATGAATAAAACAATGATTCTCCCTCCTCCTCCCCCACTAACTTCAGGAAACAAACGACATTCAAGTGTAAGGTTGACAAATGGACTGGAGAATAATTAGGGATATGCATCAGTGCTCTTTTTAGTATAATCTGGCTGTCAGTAGACCAGTCAAACTGTTTAAACTATATGAGTTTATGAATCATAGAATTTGTTAAGTAGTGAGAGTACGTGCACATATGCACCCCAAGGCATTGATTTGAATGATAAAGAGAAAAGATATTTTCACCTCTAATGCCAACAGATGACTCCACAAAATGCACCTCTTCTATCCAGCCATTGTTTTCCTCTTTTGTTCTAAGGATTTTGTTCAGTAAAAACCTTTCAGGCTTCCATTTGCAAACAATATAGTTAATAAAACTAAGTTAAAATAATACAAAATGTTTTGGCAAATATTTTGAAAGGCACACAATGTGTACAAAAAGGAAACCATTTGGGTGTGACCTGTCACATGCCTTCACCTTGTTTCATCAGCTTTGTAAGCCTGTGTTTGGTTTTCCTGTCACCACTCCTGTACGGGGTGTCTGTAGCTCCATCAGTTAGGTGTTCTCCAAAGCTTTCTACAGTGCTTGCGATTTCCAGGTGTGATTGGAGTAAAGGCTTTGTAGAAACTGGTGGATGGAGCCAGTTAGCTGATTTTCAGTGGAAAACCAGCAGTGATCCAAAGAGAGGAAGGGATGGTTTTCCCTATCAAATATTTGATCTTGGAAGCTATCGACAAAGTTCCTGGCTCTCATTTTGATGGGGATTTGGGGTTGTCCTGCAGAGCTGGAAAAATCAACTGGTGGAACCTGGAGCTATTATAAGATGCGTGTGGAGTGCTATGGGAAAATAGCATTTTTGTTGTGGGGTTTGTTGGGTTCTTTTAATGAAAAAAAGAAGTATCATAGATGGAAGATCTTTGAAGTGAGTGTTATTAATTTGTTTTGAGATCTCTGCTTTGATATTTGGACTATTTAGAAGTTACTTCCAGGAACTGCATTTATATCAGAACTTCCCATGAAGACTTACAAAAATGGTTTCATATCTGCATGGAAGAAAGAATAAATAGTCTCTTGAAATGAATGCTTTCCTAACCATATAATGCAACTATATAACTATATTATGTGATCTATCTGCTATAATTTTCAAACACAGTATTTTGACCTAGAACAACATTGTGATGAATATCTTGGCTTGCGTCCAGACATCCTGCTCTGCTGGTGGATACATTGTGTTCCATGATCTCAAGCAGTGCCATTTTGCTGCATTTCTCATGTAGGATAGTAACAAAGCCCTAAAAAAAAAAAAAGAAGGAACATTGGAATTTTGGAAACAGGAATTTATTTTCCTTGTTCAATAGCTCAATGGTTGGCAAAATAGCCTACAATTTTTGTACTGTTTGATACGTAAATTATTTCAGAACCATCATGTTCTTAATTATGTACTGTTTTTGACATTTAATTGATTATAGTAATAAATTAAATAAATGTGTACATATGTATATCTGGCAAAAGGGAGCCATTTGTACTTGTGTGTGCAGTCTTTCTGCTCTGACTGAGGAGTAACCAGCGTCATTACTGGCACTGTTTTGACAGATGTCCAGTAAACTGTGAGAATAGAATTTAAACAGCAAATCCTGTCCCAGATGGAGAGGAATGTTTGTAGCAAGAACAGTGCCATTGGTGCCATGGTGGCTTAGTGCATGCATGGCTTTTGCTGCGTGTGTGTCTGCTTTTCTAGTTCCTTTGAGGCAGCCATTAGCAAACAGAGCTACTCAGCAAAGCCCACTGAAAAATCCCTTAGCTGACTCAGTTGCTTTCTCAGACTACTCATGACTCATGACTGAGATTCTTTGGAGTCTTGTGCTTAAACATGCTGACAGGATTTATCATTTAACATACCACATAGCCGTATGTGAGATCTGTTCTGGGATGTAATGTGATTATCTTTCTGTGTTAGGATTCCTCATAGGCCTTTGAACCAGGCAGAAAGATTCAGACTAAGGGAGCATTTTAATTTCTCTAATTCAAGTTATAATAGAGGTGTAGGACAAAAGGAATAAAATCAAGTTAATGAAAATCAACAAAGTGACATTGAGGGGACAGAAAGTTGAAATAAGTAAAATTCTCCTTAATTAGCACATTCACAGACAAAGAAAACATTGGCTCCAGCCAGTGCTTAGATGTTAACTCAAGAAGAAGACCTAAGTCAGCAGACAGTCATTTTAGTCTTTTAGATGTTCATCTTCAGTGACCTTTATTATGATTACGAAGCCCATGTTTCCTCTTCAGTTTTGGTCAGAATGACCACCTCTAATAGGAAAACTACTGCTGCAGAAGTAAGCAGTGACTGAGCTGTGCAGTTGAATTCTCGGATCATTGATGAAACCTAAAAGGAATAAATTTGCTTTGTATAAGGTGATATTTAGAGGAAAAAGGAAAGCTGGTTTAGGAAAAATTGCTTTTTCTATATTTGGCCCCCTTCTTCCCTCCTTTGTCTTGCCTACTGTAGTCTTGCTCTAACCACCAGCAAGGGAAGGGTGTGGTATCAAAGAAGTGCTTTCAGTGGGCAGGCAGAGGGTTCGCAGATGGAAGCAAGCATGTTGTTGGGTGCCATTTTGGGGGTAAGTGGTGTGGTGGGTGGCCATGTAGGACCCACCTGAGAAGGTGCTTTTCCCATTTCTTTTCTTGTGGCAGAATTCAAAAGAAATCTTTGTTGTTGTTGGAAGGTGTCACTTAAGCAAGAATCTTGCAAATATCATTTTTTCCAAAGCCAGGGTACTTGGCTAGTAAATTAGAAAACAACAGTTATGGTTCATTTGTACTTCCCCGAGCTTTTAATTCCTCCTGCGTGAATGTGTAAATTTTCCTCTGCACTAGTGAAGCACTGAGACAGCAAAAGAAGATAGAACAAACGTACAAACTGCTAGTTTCAATTTTGAGACCATGATGAAATACTAAGTAGCTTTGCCACAGTGTGTTGTAATAGGTGAGGGCAATTTAATTTCATTGTGACTGTTATATCATATCACATCATATCATATCATATGTTTAAAAAAAAATTACAGTTTCTTCTGCCCAGACCTTCCTTTTTAGATTTTCCTTACTCAAAACCACATTTCAGTCAGGTTGGGGATTTTCATGAGAACAAATTATATTGCCATATTGAAGTGCTTATACCTATGGAATTCTAGAGTTCTGTTCTTGTGGATCACCCAGTGTAGTGAACTCAGAATTTGATAATGTATCATGTTGAACATGTTTAATTATTTTATTACTGCTTTTCACTCAAAAGGAAAAATACCAGTTTCTTAACACCTTGTTCTAAACTTACATTTCATGTTAATTCCTCAGATGTCTAACCTTGAGAGTTGTTGATCCGTGCAGTCCTGCACCATGTGGGTGTACACCGACTGGGTGTACATTATCAGAATGCTCCAAATCCTTTGATTGCCTTCTAGGATACAGATTTACTTTATGGCGATGAAGTTCTGGAAGTCAAAATCCAGCGCTTGTAGATATGCAGTTTGAGAAGTAGTTAACATCCAGTGGAAATTGTACCAGACAAAAAAATTCTAGTAAACTTCCAAGCAAAATACAGTACAAAAGTCAAATTCAAAAGAAACTGTTTTTTATTTACGGTATTTCCATCAAACTCATTAATGAGTTAATGTTAGCATTTTGAATGTGTAATTTGTCAATTTAGTATTTGTGCTCTTTATCCTGCAGCTTAGCAACACACAACACTGAGGAACAAAAAAATACCGGTAACTTTAAGCTTGTTGTGAAAACTTAATTGGAATTTTTTCCCCTGTGATTAGCTGTAGATCCTGCAGCCAAAACCTCAAGATACTGTTTTAAATCAGTGACAGTAGGATGTGTACAAAGAAGTTACACACGCAGGCTGTTCATTAATGTGTGTATGAGAAACAACATATTTGTCATATGCATGTCTTTCTCAAAAAATTAATCTCTGAAAATTGTGCTTAAAATATGTGGGTAGATAAATTTGTATATTTTAATTTATATTCTATTACTGCACAAGATAGAATTTTGTTAGTGATGTTTTATTCCTTAGTCTTTATTTGTCTTTACTGGGTATACCTGCTTATTGTGCGTCACTTATTCATTTAAAAATAAATGCTCTAGTTTTAATCAA
This sequence comes from Gallinago jamesoni, assembly GCA_025769975.1. NCBI lineage: Eukaryota > Metazoa > Chordata > Aves > Charadriiformes > Scolopacidae > Gallinago > Gallinago jamesoni. The sequence goes on along the minus strand of JAOQGH010000069.1, from coordinate 25,218,324 downwards.
ATTTACAGCTGCTTATTATTCAGAAAAGTAGTGATAGGATCTGTCTCACTATAGAAAGATTGCTATAATTTATTTTTCAGTTGTACAGCTGAAATTGGCTTGTGGGTTGTAGTCATGAATAAAGGAAGACTCCTTTTATCCTGCATTATTTTTAGTTGGGATAAACAAAGTAAGGAAAAGCAAAGCAAGTGCATGTTCATGTAGAGATGAATGGCATAGCCCAGTTCCAGAACTGAGGTTTCTTTGTATTCCGTTTTGGTCGGTAGCTGTGTTCAATTCTGTGCATATTGAAAAACAATTTTTAAAATTCCAGGAAAATACATGCACTTTTTTTTTTGTTCTTATTTGCTTGTCAGGTTTTTCTCTTGATATTTCCCTACCACTCAACTTGATCCCTTACTGGATCCTCCTGCTCTTTCTCTTTGCATAAGCTGCTATAATTGACTAAAATTTCTTCCCATAAACATACCAGCGAGGCTTCCTTACATACACTTCACTGCCTTGTTTTCAACTTCTGAACTTTTATATTTTGTTTTGAAGTTTTGTCCTTCTGTATTTATTTTCCCTATAAAAAACCCTGAAGGTTGATTTAGAAGAAAAAGTAAAATGTATTACTACTTTCACTAGGTGTTTAACATTTGTAATAAGGAAAGGGTAGAGTGGAAAATTACACTGTTGCTTCATGGTTTTATCACTTTTGAAGTAACAGTACCGCTTTTTGGCAAGACAAAATAAGCTTAAAAGACAACTTATACATATGGGCAGGTCAGGCTGATGTTTGAAATCTTAAATATGGTTTGGATGAGGGTGACTGAGCTGCTGTCACAAAAATGAAAGTTACACAAACTATACAGTGATTGCTGACTACACTTACTAGCATGAGTAAGAACCACAAAGTGGAACACAAATATATGCAGGATGGTGGAGAGTATGTGCAGGGGATAAAGTGAATGATGCTTTGTTCTTGAGCTCTGCCAGCCAAGAAGAGATTTAACCACAGCAGAGATAGGAGAAGGAGCACAGTTTTGGAGGCACTGCTGGTGTGTCAGGCTGGCAACACCAGCCCTGCAGCTGGAAGGAGTAGTCCCAATTCCTCCCTGTAGCTCTATTGTTTGTGCTGCTCTCTGTATTTATGAAGCCAGATAGTGAGTGGCATTTGAGTTCTGATCTGGACATAAGGAAAGAAAAGTTATTTTTGACAACATTTAGGTGAGAGGATAGCTGTATGAATCCTTGATCCTGTCTGCACAAGTGTGAGATAGCAATAGGGCACTGATGAGCACAAGGGCTCCAAACTTCTTCCAGCTGCTGCACTGCTGAAAGCATGGATGCGATGAAGTGCTCAGCCTTTTGCACCCCTCCATTAAAGAAGGACAAGCGAGCAAAGATGTCACTTCACAAACGTTTGAAGGAAAAGGTGCAGAGTGGGGCAAACTCTTAAAAGCTCTGAGCAAATGTATGCCTAAGATTAAAATGGAGTTTCAGTTTGCTGCCTGGTTGCAAATCTTAGAAGTTTTTGAATGTGCTATGATTTTAAGGTGTCCTTGTGTTTTGCAGGAACTGTCACGTAAGCCATACTTTTTTAACTCTTTTTAATAATTGAATTTAAGGGAGAGTTACTGTGCTGTACAAAATAAGGGAACATCTTTAAGAATTAATTGAGAATCTCTCATAGATGAGGAATCTTGGCCAAGAAAGTAATTCTCATTTCATCCTTATTTCTGTGACACCTGTTCATTACATGAGATAAAAGTAGACTTGGGATCTGGATTTCATGTTAGAAATGTCAAATAGATCCCATCGTGAGTCAGTGATAATCTTTCATTAAACAAGGCAGCATAAATCAGAGAATAAATGATCTTGTAGAAGATAGCTTTGTCTGAAGTCCCTTTTCCTCATTATAAAAACTTTTTAGCAGCTGAAGACTATTGATTTGCTGTGTGCCTGCTGCTGGTATAGCAGGTGTGCTGTAGCATTCTGGCTGCTGAATTTGACACAGCTCTAAATGAAAAGTGTACATTTTGAACTTCTTCTGTAGCATTTATCTAACTGTTGACACCATTTGTGATGTTCCCAGAGAGGTTTGGGAGCATGACCTCCCCAGGGAATTCAGTGCTTTGTGTTCTGCATTGATCTGATAATAAACTATGGTCATTGGGTTTTCCTCAGATCTTTCACATTTTAAAAGTGAGTATTGAAAGGTGACAAGAATTGAAAAAAAATGCTGTATGAAATTGTTAAAGCAGCCTCATGAATTAAATTGTATGCTGATTATAATAGTTGTGTTATTTATTTCTAAGTGTACTCAAACTATATGGTTTTTTCTCTTTATTTTTTTTACAGTGTCTATGGCCTAGGATATGACCAGTCTTTTTGAGTTGCCACAGACAATTATTTCCAGTGCTGCCTTTGAGTATACGGGAAATAGTATCATTTACATACCCAGATTTTTTTAAAGCCTATTTACAAATTATACTGCTTAGAGGGCCAGATGAGTCTCAGGAATTGAGAGGAATTGAGTCTCAGCCCACTGAGATAGCATCCTGCCCTTAGCACAGTCATCTCTGTGTATGACAAGTATTCATTCATCTCCATCTCATCGGGTAAATTTTATTATGTTTCTTTAATGGACTCTTATTTCTTCTTTTGCAACTACCGTTCTGGTGACCAGCATGTAAGCAGAGAGTACTAGATAAGCCTAATAGAGGTGACACTAAAAAAAATACATATACTTAAATATGTAGCTATTATTATTACAACAATTTAAACATTCTTTTAGGTCTGAAGCAGTAAGAAAATATTCTGTTGAAATGTTTCTATGTATAAGGCTGTGTGAGGTCATTGTACAGGGACTGCTGCTATCTGTCTTTGTTCAAGAAATTGTCAATATCCTAGGGACAATTTGAATTGAAAATAGTAAATGTGTATTTGTTAGGAATTTTGGGGGGATTTGTGTCTGGAAAATTTAATTATTTTATTTTCTAAAAGCATAAGTAACATGGTGATTCAGATCTCTCACCATGCAGCGACAGTGTTTTCATCTTTACTTGGAGGAATACAGGACAGATTGAGTATGCCTGAACAGTACATTCAATCTTTTATTCTTTACGTGAGGAGCCATGGAAGTTTCTCATGAGTATCATTCTTACTACGGATTATTGGAGTATAAAAACCTAGGAACTGGGATTTTTAAACTCATAGTTCAAGGAACTCCCAGATGATGCTAATTACTTTTCTCAATGCTGACCTGGATTGAATTGCAGTGACCTGGAAAAGTAAGGTGTTGTATCCCATTGTTAGCCCTTTAAATAACCTGCAAAAATGGGAATGAAGAGAGCATCGAAATACCCAGTTGAGAAAATCTAAAGCAATGACAGTTCATATTAACAGGCTAGGTAAAAGCATGTAGAAAGTTAAATTTTGTCTTTAAAAAGTCTTTGTTGGAAGGAAGCAGAAGAATAAACATTGGTATGGTTTTGGGGTTTGGATGGGGGTGTCTTTGGGTTTGGCTGAACTGAACATAGGAAAATAGAGAGCAAACCTTTTCCAAAGTAAAAATATGAGATGACATGTACCTTTTACTTCCTCTACTTTTTCTTCATGCTATGTTCTCTTTTCTTAAGTATATGTCATAGTTTCTTCTGTAATTATTTTTCAATATATGTGTAAGGATAAGTTACATTTGTGATCATGACAGCTTCACATATTTTCCAACTTTTTTCTATTATTTTTTGTCTTTCCCTATTGGGTATGATTTGATGTGGTTTTGGTTGAGTTACTCTGGTTTCGTCTGCCCCTGTAAAGCAAATTTTTTTCAAAAAGAGACATAAAAAGTAACACTCTTCTTTGGTATTGTATCCGCTTTCTATATTTTACTTGGTTTTATAGCTTATATTAACCAATGGAAGGAATTCTGCTTCAAGGGATTCTGCATAGAGATTTTCACTTTGCATGTAGTAGTTGTTACGTCATAGTAAGTGTAAATATAAGTTTTGGGAAGTGTATTTATGTTGATTTATACTTTCTCTGACCTTTTTTTTTTTTCCCCCCCTTTACAGATTAAATTCGACAGTGATGGTGTCTGTGTTTGCTGTGAAATGCAGCATCAAACATCGGGCTGCAGTAACTTGGGAGAAACACTAAAACTGAACCCCCTGCAGGAGTGCAATGTTGTGAGGCTAACCCTAAAGGTGCGTTATGAGAAGAATTAAGTCTATTTCAGTTTTAAGTAGTGAATACTTAGCAAGACAGAAGTGTGTGATGAAAGGAGGAGTAGCTGGTATTCTCTGTGATTGTACGCTCTTACATGCAAAAAAAAAATTATCTTCATCCAACAGAATTTAGTGCTTCTACGCATGAAAATGTTACACACTGAATATCTGTATTTGTATAGGTAACTGATTTGTTAGAGGTTATTTAAGAAACAGAAGTTACAATTGGTTACGACTGATGCTGGAAGGTGTGAGAACAAGTATCTTTCATGTTGGTATTCAGGAAAGCTAGAATCAAAGGTGGTGGTTGGTGGTGTTTAGTAATGTCATGGTAGACTACAAAGAAACACAAAGCATTAGCAGAATGATCAAGTATTTCATGATGTACTATGAACAGAAAAGCAGTATTTCAGATGGAAGTTACTTTGGGAGAGAATAGTAAGTGTTCTTTTGGGATAATGCTGGCAACATGCTTACAGACCGCTCTGCAATATTATAAAAAGTGTAACTGTTACAATTACCCAGATAAAAAATTGAGAATTAAGAATATTGTATGATTGAATTACATCCCAATGTAATTGCCCACATCATTGCTTCACTTCATTGTCATCAAACTAGCAAGACATGGTGTTAGGTTGGTTTAGAAAACAGTGATGAGTCCATGAGAGAATTGGTCAGAGAAAAAAGAACCCTAGCCTGAGAGAAAGATGCTGATTCATTTTAGGTTTAATTTAATTTAATGATCCACAGAATTAACTCTGCATCTGTGGCACTCAATTTCAGAGTATTTTGAATTAAGTATTTTGATTAAAGTAGTGAAATTCAATGTCATAAGGATCTTAGGGATTTAGATTATAGTGTGAGGCCGCAAAATGCTACGTTGTATTGCTATTTGAAACTAAGTTCAGGAAAGGTGTATAATAAAGGTATATAATAAATACCTAAATCTTCTTCAGCTATGTTCGTAAGAAGGAAAAAAAAAAAAAGAAAACTGACTACTAAGTAATAAGGAATCAGGTAGAATATTGTAGGGCTCCAAAATCAAGTAAGAGATCTGCCTTAGGCTTTAATGAAGATGATAAAGGAGACTATGGGAGCAAAGCCTGCTGTGTTTATACACTCATATGAAAAAATTTTTTTTTTTTGCCTAATTTTTTTTTTTTGCATAAATTCCTGGGTAGCAGGAATTTAGTCAGGAAAAGAAGCCTCACTTGACATTGCTGGTCAAAAATTAATAAGCTACTATGTGGAATGCTAAATTCAGGACTGTATTCAGAGCTGCAATTTCAGTGAAATGTGTTAGAAGGCGGCAGTGCAGGAAAGCTTCTCAGAAAGACATTCTTCAAAGTATGACAGATGCAAAAACGTGAACCTGTCGTACAGAAAAAACTGACTTGCTGATCCTATAAAAATAAAAATTGAGGAAGCATATGGTTGCTTGCTGTAAATATGTCAGTAGAATAAACTTTAATGAGAGAGAAAAGAACTGTTTATCTTTGAGGACATTCTCAGCATATGAAATGTAGAAGTGACATATGCTGGAAATCAGGGTAAGGTTTTTAACCAATACAGCAAGAAGAATAGAAGCACAAAATAGAATTTCTTTTAAAACGTAGCTCAGTCATTTCTAAAAGAAGTTGATGGCATAGCTGCTTGCACTAGCAGGGGACTGATTTAAACACAAGAGTTCCTGTGAGTATAGTCTGAGTGCAGCTTTAATTAAGTATGTTCAGAATTTTTAATTTAAGAAATGGTAGTTAGGAAAATAACACTTTCAGAAAGTTTCTTAAAATTTTTTCGGTTTTAGTTCTATGTTGGTTTGGCTTTGAGAGCTCTGGATTCCTGGCTGTAAATTTAAGAACCTCATTCCTCTAAGCCCATAAGAAAAAAATATTGCAGCTCATTAAGCAAACAACTGACAGTGATGAGGCTCAGTTTCTTTAACTGCAATTAACAACTACAATGTGATTTTAAGAGAACAGATGTTTTAGTACCAAAAGCTCAATTGTGCTCATTGTTCATGGAGGCAGGGGGGGAGAGAAAGTGCAGAGTACAAGAGTGAAAGCGCAGAGTACCAGAGTTTTAGTACAAAACACCAAAAGTATACCTTTATGTACAATATTATGTAGGTTTCACACTCCTTCTTTATATTGAGGGTGGGGTAAAATCTCCTGTTTCCACTACATCATTTATGCTTTTTTGGTGGTAGCAGCTATGGGAGCTGCATTGTGAACAGAACAATTTGCACACATATCGCCTGTCTGATCTTGTTCCCAGTCAGTCAAACAGGACAAGGAAAAATAGCAGTGGCTACCAGTCCCAAGTCTGCTAAATTGTGCCAGGATCATGCCTTGCATGATGTCGAGTGGGGGTTTTTATAGTTGCTTTGAAAAATTTCTGATCTTTTTAAAAATTTGGTTTTTTCATCTCTTCACTCTTGCCAATTGACTGTTAGGTCCACTTTCATGAATGTAAATAACGGGTTCAGGTGAACTCTGATCTAAGGAGATTTTGTGTTTATAATCAAAGATACATGATAGTTTTACAAGTGTAGGAGAGGAAATTTACAGTTTAAAAAAGGAGAGGAAATTACAAGTGTACAAGGAAATTTGCCTCAGAATATTCCTTTTAATATATAGTGATTTTTGAGAAAATACTTTTTATGGGATGAAATATAAGAAATCATTTGTCCTCTGTTACTTAAATTTTATACAGACTGACTTTTGTCTTATGAACTTAATCGAAGAGGAAAAGATAACATTATTACAGTATAAAGATAACTTTTTTACTTACAGTAAAATTCCTTAAAGAAAAATATGAGCTGAAGCATGAAGCTATGGCAAAATGTTTTATTTTATTGATACAGAGTCTGCCTTACCTTACAGTTAATTGAATCTTACTGAACTTGACATTTTAAAATCTTAAAAGGTCCATATGAAATCTCTTGGGTAAACATGAAAGGTTTGTTGTTTAAATATCTGAAAAACAGTCACTTGAGAGAAATTTTTTGCCAGAACCAATAGGTTTTGTGCAAGTAACAATCTGTAACTTTACCTTATCTTGTGCTTGGAAGCAATTGAGCATTTTTTCACTTTCTGAGAAGGACTTCACTTGAGCCCATTTTGCTCTTACCTACTGTCCAAAAAAGAGAGGAGTGATTCTAATGCATAAAATAGAAATTTATGGCCAAAGATGCCAGGGTTTGTAGACTACTACGGGAACCATGTAACAGGACAGGAGCACAAACTGTTAGGTTTGAATTAATTAAAAAACTGTAGCTCTACTAGAAAAGTTCTTAGAGGCTCAGAAACTGATGAAGATGCAAAAGCAGTGTGTTGCATAAACCACCCAGTTAATGGTATTATCAGCCGTGCATAACTTTATTGAATGTATCTGTTATCTGATATTGCTGGGCAAGTTAGCTTTCAGGTAAAGCCAGAAAAAATGCAGGAGGGTAAATCTTTTTTATACATACACACACATATGTATCTAAAGGAACATGTAGAGACCTACTTATAAAATCATGTAATCTCTGGATTACATTGTTGATTATACTTTGGGCAACAACCCAAGTCTTTTCCAAGATGAGATCAAGGTGAACGAGATGGCTTTTTTAATAGCGTTACCTCCGAGTGAGCATAAATTGCTGACATAGTAGTCTGCTCTGAGTGCAGAGGTTTGTACATGAAATTTTAAGGAACTTTGAGGAACTTTTAAGGAATTCTGACTTTTTCTTGTAATTAAAATATGAGGACTGAATTTTCCTGACAGCTTTCATCTCTGGAAACTATTCCTTCTTTCTAAATGCAGAATAGCCTGAACTTACTGGAGACATTCATGCAATAAAGATTATCTTCCTGAGATTTGTTTTGAGAGGATGAAGTTAGGTATTTAGAAGATTGAAGTATTTTGTAATGTATTATTACTGTGCGATATTTGCATGTAAGAGGAGAATGTTACGCTGCTTTGGTTCAGTAATGATCCAGTAGGGTGTTTTTAATTACTTTAACAGCTTATACAACCCAGAATACCTGCAGTCATGTATACTAATTTATAAATTTGCTATTTAAATAATTGCTTTCTACTTTACTTAAAGTGGTTCTGTAGAATGGTTTTGTGACTATACAGGCTAGGGGAAAAGCTGATTCCCCCCTCAGCATAAATATTTGGTTTGGAGCTTCTAAAATTTAAGTTCAGTATAAGCACTAAATGTCTTTTACTGGCTACTGATTCCATTAATTAGTTTGTAAGCTAGGCATCAGTATTAGTGATTTATGTAACTCAGGGTTCTTGCAGTCTTCTGTGTGAATCTTTCCTTTCCCCTCCTTTGAATCCAAGTTTATTGTTACTGAGTTTCCTGATGACCAAGCCTCCCCATATGTTCCATTCAGAAGAATGAGCTTTGACTTGCGAAACAGAGGAGGATGACTCCTAATGTATTTTTTAGAGTTATGAGAACAGACTTCCTTAGATTTGCTGTATGACCAAATTCAAAATATTTTAATTTTCCTGCGTGACTTATCTAAAAGACTTCATAATCTGCTTAAAATCGGATAAAGCTCAGTGTAGAATGAGTAACTTCCCATCAGTTTTTTAAACGCTGAAGTCATTTCATGTTCCTTGACAGGTAACTGAAAATATTTTCTATGCTCAGAGCATACTTACCACCCTAGATATCATCAGAAATAGAGCGGTTCAGTGTGGGATTTGTAGTTTGAGTAGTTGAGCAAAAAGTATTCCAAAGTTCTGAGTCACAGTTGTGTAACAGACGTAGTCTGCTTATAATTTTCCTTCCTTGTGGATGTCTTTGTTCCTAGCTTAGGCAATGTGTGAATACAATTGTGAACTTCTCTCGTGGCTGAAAAGCTGCCTCTCCGAGTGTCTGCAATCTGATTATTGCATACTTGTCTAATTATTTTGTGGAACCTTAGTCTGTCAGGACTCTAACAGATCTCCAGTAGTAAATTTTAAGTATAGACACCTGAATTGGCGAGAGGTAAGCAAAATCACATCTATCTGAGGTGACCTTTTAGAGTTTATTTTTCTTCAGTAGCAGCTCTGAACTGCTTCTTTAAAAGTATAGTAAATATTTTAGACCCATATAATATAGTGTAATATATTATATTTTCATACCTTAAATCTATTTTATGAAGCATTGGCCATTTCTCCGTATACAGTCCGATGTACATTTTAGACCTGTATGGTTTAGAATTGATTCTTTGGAAGTAAAGATGGTCTTCCTAGTATTAGAGGAGCTATTTTTTCTGGTGTTTTTCAGACATATCCAGCTAGAACAATTGAAGTTATAATTTGAGTTAAAAGGCTTGTTGTCCTTGAATTCACAAATAAAAGAGGTACACAGACACTAATTTCATGGGTGAAAAAGCTTTACTGCTCATTATCTCTTTTCAGATTATAGTAGTATAGGAAATGAAGCACTGGAATTGAAGTCAATCAAGGAGAAAAGAAATTGTCACAGAATTGCACAAGTGAACCTGGTTTTAGCCCTTGATCAGTGGGGATGCGTGTTCAGGGCTACTGATGAGAGTGTTCTTTTTACACATCAGCAAGCTTATTTTACTGTTTTTATTGTATATTGACTGAGCTCTCTAAAAGTGCAAAAGATACAAGAGCATCAAAGACTATGAACCTTTTATTTCCACAGGAAAATAATCTATTGAGCAGGCAAAATGTGAGTGTGTTGTAAGGAGAGTTGCCAGCTCAATATTGTTGCACAGATTAGAACTCTGAAGTACTAGGCTTGTGCTGTGTAATGTAATGTTTTTGGTAATATGGATGCAAGCAACACATTTCACAAAAAGTAATAAATATTCTAATCTTGTAAATAAATGTGGAGACGATAAGCATTCTGTTCTTCTAGAGCAAAATAGATTTAAATACAGTTTCTCAGTTGTGTGTAAGCAGCACAGCTGGATGATTTTCTATATAATATTTGACATAGAGAAGGAATATTTTTTGTAATAGTGCTTCATTTGTGTGGTATGTGTCTGTATTGAATGTTAAATTCCCTGGTTTGATGTTCATGCATGTAACTTGTTACAAACAGTACAGTTCATTTCTATGATATGAAGAGATAAGGGAGCGATTAAATATTTAACTAAGTCTGCATTTGAGTTGAGTTGTGAAGATGTCCAGAGATTCTTGTTTTATTTTGGCCTACTTGATTTTTAATCTGTATTTAGTGGTATGTAAAAGGAATTAGGGAGCTTCTGAAATAGTTTGGTAAAAGGAGATGGATTAAGCAAGGCCATTGGTATTTTTTCCCAAATAACAATTATCTTGAAGCATATAATTTTATTGGGTTTATGCTAAAGTCCTTTGGTGTGATCATCAAAACTTGGCTTCCTTTCAAGGCCTTACAAAACAGTAGTTTGTGGTAGGTGGTTACATAGGGAAAGGAAGTTACAGAGTACCTTTCTGGTTTTGGACTTGGTGCTTTATGCCTTTGATGAATAAAGTATGAACAATATGAAACACTCTCATTCCAAAGGTTAATCTGTTTTTTCATAGCTATGAGTTTGAAGATGTATATATGGAAGCAAACTTCTTCAGGAATTCACCTTACTGCCTGGTTTTGTATGCAAGTTACTCTCAGTCATGTAGTACTTCCTTCCATACCGAAAATTACATTGAGTTTTTTGTTTTAATGTTGAATGCATGTATTAGTACATGTTTAACAGCTGGACTGCAGCTATGGTTGACTAATATGGCTTTTCTACAGCTGATTCTGGAAGGCAACTGATAGTAGAAATAAATTCAGTTATAACTTTGTTTATGAGAGAACTTTTTGGATATGGCTCACCATTAGAGCAAATTGTTAATATTTCAGTTTTGCTTTATATTTGCTGTGATAAAGGGTACAAATCAGTTTTGGAGCCAAAATTGCAGAAGGGTAAATACACCTGCAGTGAGTGTTCTTTGGTTATAAAGGGTCCAGTTCTGCCACCTCTCTCATCACTAATGGGGGGCTCACACCATTGTCATTTTTTGTTTTAGATGATATCTAATTCCAGAGATTTTCTGTGATTGTCAGGTAATTGCATGTGTGAACATCTGTTCTAAATGGCTTTGTTAAATGGTTGTTTCTACAGTTGTGAGTTATCGAAGTGGTAAATCAATCACCCTTTTTTTCCTTATTCCAGTTTAATACCATCTGACTGCCTTATCACTCAGTAGTTTGATGGGAAACAAAGAAAATGAGTTTTTATGGAAAATTGCTTTTTCAGTATATTACTGTAAGGTTTTTTTCCTTACGATGTTCCCTCTAAATTATATTCAAAAATTAGATTTTTGGATTAAAGAATATAAAAAGATATTTCAATTAAACATTCACATTTTTAAAAATGCTCATATTTTCTAATACAGCTCCTATTTTTATATGTCTTTATGCATTTGGCCATAGTCTTTGGTTTAGACAACATGCATTTTTATATAGTCACTTTTCAGAAAAGTGGTACACTTGAAAATGTAGGTTGTGTCTTCCTAAGATTCTGCACAAAAAAGATACGGATAACATGTAGCAGTGCTCAGTGTGATTTGGTTTTATTTCATTTTTTGTAATTTATTTTAAATATTACCCGATGGTAATCTTCACTTTGATAAAATTTTAGAGACACTTTCACCAATGTCTCTTCCCTTCAGTCGCTCATCAGCCACAAAAAATCCCTGCCATTTAGTTATCTCAGCAGTCATTTGCAAACTGGTGGTGGAGAGGGATGTGGAAAAGAGTAAGGATGTGGGAACATTTCTGTTGATGTTCAGAGTTCTATCGTTAACATTTCATGGAATTCTGTAGTTAAACCATGTGGAATATCAGAAATGGTACAAACAATTTCTGCCTTCTCTTTGAAATAGCACTTGGTGCTGTTTTGGCCAAATTACTTGTTGATTGTTGTATTTCTTCTTTCATTTATAACCTTCATTTCTCCAAATATCTCAATGACTTCTCCACAGCTAAAGGATCAGCCTCTTCTCTTTGCTTACAGTATGTTTCATAAGAATCTTACTAATAGGAGACAAAAAGGCAGTCAACACACCCACCATTTAAAGTGGACACCTCCTTTTCTTGTCAGTCTGCTTTTCTCAGTTTGTTCATTTATATGAGAAGAGGGCCATACCTGATACTGTTTACAATTTTGGCTAGGCAGAATCAGTTTGATAAGTTACTTTATTGAATTTAGTAGCTACTTGAGTTTGGCGCCAGTGTGCATTCTCGGGGCTCAATATATCTGAAAACAATGTTGTTTATAATATAGTCTCTCTGAGAAATATTGACATGGGGTAATAATTCCAGAAAGGCCTAAATCCCAATGTCCCCATCTTCTATTCCACACACAGCCACATTTTTGTGCAATTCATCTAATATAGCTTTCAACATTTTGGTAGGTTAAGAGGTTGGTGCTCCAGAGTCTTTGTATGGCTAAAGAATTACATTTATTTTGCTCTTATGCTCTGCTGTCATTCTGAAGATCTCCTGTTGTTGTTGAGATGGACACGACACGCACATAATTCTATGAGCAAAAGCCCAAAAGACCCAACTTTGTTGTTTTATATCTTTCTTTTTATATTTTTTTATATCTTTCTTAGGAATGCGTGTCCATACATAATTGGTTCAGTCAAAGATCAACAGTTCATAATTGGATAACTTTTTCCTTCTTTTTTCTCTCAGTCTGACAGCTCCTAAATCTTGTTGACTCCCTTCTTCTCAGGACTCTCAGGCCTCTTCAAGGATACACTGGTATCTGCTCAAGGCCGATATTAAGCTCACATTCCAATCCCTCGGACCAGCGAGGTTTCCCACAATCTCTAGCTGAGGTGTTCTACAGAACCACAAACTCTGTGCAACAAGCATTGTTTCCTCTTCAATCAAGTTTTGAGTATGCTTGTTTCAAGAATTTACAGGATCATAAAGGTGTGACTATTGTGGAAGAGAAAGCATAGGAAGTAGGGTTTCTGTGAGAAAGTAATCCCTATTGAAGATGGGATAAACTCTCAATAGATACAAAGGAAAGATTTAGTTCTTATATACTTTTTGCTTTGTGATTGTTTATTTTGAAAAATGTGTATTTTTAAAGTTTTTGTTGCAAAGTATTATTTTAATTTTGCTAACAAAGGCAGAGCTTTGAGGAATAGTATCACAGAAACAATATCAGAAGAGTAATACTGAAAGGAGCTTAACTTGGTGGAAGAGTAAGAAAAAATAGATGTTCTCTTCTTAAGACATATGGATGATAGTGTGAAGAAGATTTGGCCACGCATAAGTATCTTTTGTGGGACCACAGTGTAAGTCAAAGTTGTCTGTTATTAGGGAGGGAAAATATGATAAATAGTTATGTAGGTAAAGTCACAATTAATTTGGTAATTATTAAGCTGTAATAAAAATGGAATACTACAGCAATGAAATCTCGCTTTTTTCATAAATCAGTATTAAATTCAAATTCAGCTTTTGAGATTTACCAAGGGACCTACTTGGGAAAAACAATCGGCCACAGAGAAGTTGCTGACAATGCTGTCTGAGTCCTGTGGGTATATATCTGAATTGACCTTGGCTTGCTTCCACTCTTAAAGGCATTTGTGACCTCTGTGATTATTGAGTTAAGGTGTGGCCAGATAATTGGATACATAACCTGCAGAAGAATAAGTCTACTTAGTACATTATTCTTGTCAGTGCATTATCATGAAAACATGCTGAAGAATCAGATAAATCAAAAATAACTGGAAAAATACTGTGTAAGAGAAAATTGGTTCAGCTGCTTATGGAGAGCAAAGAAGCATATTTCACACCATTACAGATTTATGTGTTGTGTTTTCTGATTAGTGTAGTTCTTGCAAACATTAACCAAAAATCTGTCACTAAAGCTCTTTGCTTTTATATTTAGTGCAGACTTCCTATTCCTTTAGACCCCCTATAAATGTCTGCATTTTCACAAACATCTCCTAAAGGACATCTTAATTGTCACCGTGTTCCAGCTGGAATCTGCATAAGCATCGACACTGTCTTTCTGCTAGCATGTTGGCTATGGAAGATCTTAGACCTTGAAAGTCTATTCCTGCTCACTTGCTATATTTAATTGAATAAATGAGTGTCCAGTGAATTACCTAATTACTTGTTCTACAGGGTACAGGGAAAAAATTCCCTGAAAATGATAAATTGCCTGAGTCTGATATTTGCTTGAGGGTGAAGGGGGGTGGTTAAAGAGGAGAAGGGTTGGTTGTTGGGTTGATTACTTGTTTGAGTTGAAACATACTCTCAGAAAAAATACCCGAAGAAGTAGTCTTGCTTTAAGAAATACCTAGTGATGTGAGGATACTGCGATCATTGCTCAGTATTATATTCACTGTTAAAAATTTAAACGTAACATCTCTTCCAAATTCATTTAGCTTTGCTATCTTACTATGGTTTTGGCTGGGAGTTGTCTTTATTGAATTTTATGAAATAGATAAAAATTCTGCGTCACTGCATTTGAAACATTCTAGTTGTACCTTCACCTTCAGACGATTGCAGTGGGAACAATAACTGTTGTATGCTTAGCCTGAGAGAGGAACCAGTGGAAAGAGGGCCATTGTTGTGGACAGCAATCCCTGCCCTACGTAACCAAGGTAATGCTGAACAGCAAACAGAGTTCAGCTTCCCTGTGCCACAAGGAAGAAGCTCAAACCATAACAAAGAAGTTGTTACCATTGCGAGTGTTCAGTCTGGGACACTACTGCAGCTCAGGGTACTTGCAGAGTCTTTGTTGTTTCACAATAGTTAGCAATGAGTAAAAATTAAAGCAGTTGGCTTGACACCCTTTGGAGAGGTTTTCTAGAATTTCTGGCAGAGAAGAAAAAAAACTAAAGATGAAAAGCACTACTTTGTTTTACTCTGCTTTGGAGTGTGGGAGGAAGGAGTTGGGGAGAAAAATACATACTTTTAATCTATATATCCACGTGGTATGAAATTGGTTTTGTTTATTCCTTATTTTTTATAAATGTAAGTGAGATAAGTCTGAGAAGTTTTGGTTTTGGCTTTTCTCCAATAAAGGTTGTTTTGTCCTTATGATGTTGCTTCTGTCCTTACCTAGTAGCAGGATGAAGAGTGTAGTAGTACTGCAGGAAAGGATCTGGGTCTGTATTAGACAAAAGATAAATCAATGATGTACGTTGCAGAAGCCTCAGTCATCCCTGCAGAATGTGTAAGGATGAATAAAGTACAAGAAATAAGCCATTAGTCAGTGCTTAGGAGGCTGGTTGTGACCAGTTTGGGATTCTGCATTTGGGAAAAAACGTAGACCAACTTGAATGTGAACCAAATGATTAAAGGCTTAGGAAATTGGTCTTAGTCAAAGACTGGAGGAAATGGGGTTAATATGACATGCAGTAAAGGAGGAAAAGACTTCAAGCATGATAATAGAGTGTAAAGGTGTAAAAGTCTGTTGTTGTATTAGCCTGTTCTCAAAAACTATGGAAGAAAGGAGCAATGGTTTTCAGCCATGGAATGGTCATCGTGGAGACACTGATGGTAAAGGTAAACGTTGGAATAGTGGGATCTCTAGGAACAGAACAAAGAAACATCTGTTGTGAGTGATAGAGGCATAGTTGAGTCTGTCCTGAGGCGTGTAAGTTGTATGAGGGTCTTAAAGACACTTTGGATCCTAATTTACAACTTTGACCTAGATCTTATTATTTAGCATAAATGGTATTAAGTTATACATTTGGATTAGTTAAATCTTTTGGTTCTAAATGGCTGTAGTAAGCAATGAATTAAGTATCTTATTGCTAGGAAATTGTCCTGTTTCTACCCTAGATCTTGTCTCTGCCTTGCTGTTCTTTGTCTGATTTTACATATGGAAAGCAGAACGTGCAGGATCTAAGTCTCTTTTGTGCCACTGTTAATTAATTGCATCTCTAGGGATTTACCTGCCCGTTTACCTCCACTTGGATGCTCTAAGTGGGTCTATAAGACTTCGTATTTGAACGAGTCCTCTATATCATCTTCTGTATGTGTTAGAGATTGGCCCTTCCAGTATTTTGCTGTTGATGCTGTTGATTCTTTATTCCCCTGGCTGAGGGGCTGGCCAAGAAGACTGAAACTACTCACTGGATCAGCAAGAGAAAATCTGGCTCAGAGTAGGCTGTTAAATGACTACAACTTGTTGACCCATTTAATGTCTGCCTGACATTTCCCTCTCCAAATGAAGGTCACTTAAATTACAGTGGCAAGAGTACTGTTGAAAAAAAGAAAGCAAGCAATGCATTCATTTTTTGGCATGGAAGTTATTTTATGCACTAGCATTGACTGAAATAGTCTTTTAAACTTAGATCCTTCAGAGTATTCTTTACAAGTGAGTGTTTTTACTCATGGTATATTAACAATTTTGAGTTTGCTTTTCATCTGTTGTCGGTGTTACTTTTTCTCAAGTACTTATACAGGCTGTTCTGTATTCAGTCTATTCAGTCAGAATACTGACTGAGCTACATAATTGTCACAAGTGTAACAGCTGTGCAATTGCTGTAGAAGGGTTGTAGTAGTTTTGAAATGTCACCAGCATGCTAAAGCAGTATTCCTTTTTGCTGGCTGTGAGGAAAATAAATAAAAATCCAGTGATTGGAAGACGGATGCTTTTCTATAAAAATGTTTCAGTTTTAATTAATTTTTTTTTAATTCTACTTATTAAAAAGAAATACTTTGTGCTGTTTCAAATGTTTTGGGTTTTTTAATAAACAGCATGGCTATATGCACTTATTTCATCAGCACAAGGTAAAATGCCCATATGTAGTCGTCGCTTCTTGCTATCTAAAATTGTTTCAGATGCATAGAATATTTGACATGAGATAAAATTCTCTATTTCATACTAGAGTTTCCATTTAATTTCTTAACACAAAACCATAAGTTATAAATTTCAACTCTGAAAGCAATGAAATTTCTGCATCAATTTCTTTTAATCAGAAGTCTGTTCCACAGTATCTTTCTTGTGATAGCTGTGAGTGAGAAGTGGGGAAGGGAAGATGTTTGTTTCTGTAATTGTTCCCTTTGCAGACTGGTTTAAAAAGAATTAAGAGTTGAATGAGTTCTACACAGTTGAGACCATATCCCTTGATAACAGTTGACAGTGTTTATTATCAAATTGCTAAAAGTGTTTCTTGTCCTTTGTGTCTCTGAGATAAGAGATGATATTCTGATACATGTCTTTTCACAGGACCTGTTGTTCAGTGTGTGCGCTCTCAATATCATCTCCACCATTGTCTGTGCTTTGGCAACCGCAATGTGTTGCATGCAGATGGTTTCTTCTGATCTTCTGCAAATGGTGAGTACATTTCAGTGACAATACAGGATATTGTCTGATGTAACATATTGTCCTTATCTGTGTGTACTCGTTTGTACCTACTCTTTGCTTATAAACTTAAGACTATTTGTGTGTCTTTGTGTGATATTAGAATGTGTGTGTACATGGGAGTATTTTTTTATCTGCATGCGTGTATATAAATATAGCATGTACAAAATGCATATAATATATATGCATTTACTGCATATAAATATGAAGTATGAATAGCCGCTGTGTTTAAAATATTTGCATATTAGGGAGGTATAATCAGGATTTTGCTTTGGGGAGTATGTTGTTTTTGTTAATGAGGTTATTAATGAGGTTGTTTTATATGCACATTAATTTTTCTGTCATTATATGTTTATTATCTTCAGTTCCCACGCTATCCAGAGCACTTACTTAGCTTTGAGATACTCTATAGTTGTCATACCAGAAAAGTAGTGAAAAATAGTATCAGAGTTTATGAGTTTAAATATGAGTTTAAAACTGGAACTTTTCACAGCCCTGTGCCAGTAACAGTGTTCTCATAAGGAAAACATGTTCAGGATCAGAGTAGCAGTTGTGTTTAAAACAGGAGGGAAAAGGATCGTTAGTCTTCTGCATATCCACCTGCATTACAGGATACTGTCTTGTTTGGGTTGGACAAACACAGCTTTCCTGTCCCAAATAAATGCTGTGATTCTCAAGGTTTCAATTTAAGTTGAAACAAAAAAGAAAAAAATTAAAATCCTTTGTATCTGTCAGGCCAGGGATAGTGTTTCTAACCCATCTCTATTACTGGCTAATCTAGGAAATTATACTCTGTTTAAAAGAGAGAGAAAGTGCACAAACCTAATACCAGCCTAAATCTCTCCTATTTTAAAAGTTTGTATAGTTAGAATACCGGCCCAGCAAGTTAACTGCAAACCACTTACTCAACAGAGAGATGTTGTATAACCTGCAATGCAGGCATGTGGTTGATGTAAAAATAAATAAATAAACAAAAATATACTGTGTGCCATGGATATTGATTTTAGATAAGTGCATGCATTACAGAGATAAGGCTGTCCTTTCTAGACCAGTGTTTCAGTCACTGGGTTACAAACTTAAAGAATCTCTTCAATGTGAGATCTGATGTTTACTTCACATAGTGATGGATATAATAAATTAGGCACATAAGTCTACGTAATGCCTACGAATGGTACATAAATGCATTTTTTCATATAGCACTCTTGTTTGTATTGTGCATGCTTGTAGAGGCTTATAAACAGTGCTTAATAATAACAGTGCTCAATAACTTTGTTTTGGATGTCAAAGAGAATTTTAATAAAATTATCATTTCAGCTGCTGGCACATATTTTAAATTTTAAAGAATTTTTATCATATTGTGGGTATTCTTTCTTTTCATACACTTCCCCCCGTGATATTTGCTGCAAGAATATCCATTGAGTGAAGATGTATTTCACCTTGCAGCAATGACAGGGAGATGAAGTGATCATCACACCTAGAAAGACCTGTCTGCCTAGTGTAACAATGGTAGCAGTGATCCAGAAGTGTAACCATATATATTCCAGGAATCTTAACATACAGCTAATTTTATGGTAAAAAGTGTAAGAGGAGTAAAAATGTATAGATGAAAACGAGCCAAGAACAATATTAAAGTGCTTCTGACTGGCATGTGCAAGAAGTAGCAATCTCAGTAGGAAGTCAGGTACCTTAAAAACACGATTTTTCTCTCTGCCGCATCATTTTTCACCTTGCCTAAAATTATGTCTTTCCACCTGGCAATGCTGCCACTATGTCAGCGTCTCTTTCCTTGCTATGCTTTGTGCTTCCAGCTTTCTGTCTTCCAGCTTAGTTTTCTGTTCTTGCACCTGTTCAGCTCCATTGACAATAATTTTCTTCCCTCTCCAGAGAAGCAGAGAATTATAGATTGCTTTCTGCTCAATCCCAGTCTTTTCTTGTTTATCCTCAAGTTTTTGCCTTTCTTTTTTCAGGTTGCTGAGCCAGATTCCTGCCAGGCCTAAGTGAGCGTAACTTCCCTGGGGCTACGCTGACTTAGACCAGCTGAACTCTGACCTGAAGATTTCTTCCCCCCCCCCTCCCCCCTCTATTTTCAGTCTATTGTCCCATGATCTGCAGTTTCCTTTTGCTCTATTTCACCCAGAAATCTGATTTACTTCTTTTATTCTTGCTTGTTAATGCTTTTTGTGCTTTTTCCTTTTCACCGAGGTATGCATCTTCTCTTAGTAGGGTTGTGCCACGCTGGCAGTTTAAGATGGTAGCAGCAGGAGAGACCACCCCTCTTAGATGGAAGGGTTTTAATTACTGATTCTTTTACTCTGTTCTTATAGTATTCAAGACCTACGTAGGCTCTCCTGTAGAAAGAAATATAGTCCCTATCCAGCGAAAACATTATGCAATAGGGAAGATCCTCCTGGGTCATCGCTAGGTCATCAGTTTTGTGATTCATGTGCTGTGTTAGTGTTCTTGTCTCAGTAATTAATCAGAGTTAGAATGGTGAATTTTTGCAAATTTCAAATAATTTCACATTTTCTTCTGGCATGAAGCTGTTTTATGTACTTCAGGTTTTATTGCCGAGCAACACAGAGCTGGTCCATAATACAGTCATAACACAGTCTGCAATAAATGTTTCATGAGTATCTGCTTTATTGCTAACTTTTGCATACAGTGAGTATCTGATTCGTATAAGGATGAACTCACGGTACTTTGCTGGGAACTGCTACCTTCTGATGTATCGATCTTTTAGTAAAAACGCCCTGAAAAATATAAACACAAGCTGTCCAGTAGTAAGCATGGATTAAATTTTCCAGTGAATATGAAGGGGGGAGGAGGGGGGTTGGTTAAAAATAATCCCACCAAACAGTTTCAAGTGCTAAGGAAAAAAAAAATCTGCAAAAGATCACAAACTATTTTTATTGCATTCTGTTTTAGTTTCCTTTAGTTTTTACCTTTGTACTGTTGTATGGGATGCAAAAACATATTTTCCTAGATTATTCCTTGAGTTGACTGTTCCAGAAAGTCCCCCAAATTTTTCACCTTACTTTAACCTTTCTCACCCTCTTAAGTATACCCAGTTGATCAGGAAAAAAAAAATAATCTACCAATTGTACTGAAGCTGCAGAGTAAGCAATACCATAGTTAAAGATTGAAAGAGCATGTGTGATGTGTTTCACTACTTTAGACAGTTTAAGGCTGCACTCCGTTACAGGGCTTCCCAGAATTGTTCTTTCTATGTATACACCCCTCCAGGAGATAAATGTGAATCAAATCAGATTATATCAAGGTTCTGTAATATGAAGAAACATCTCATAATAACCAAGCTGTCACTTCAGTGATATTTCATTTGTTGCCTAAGGCAGTTTCAGTTTGCATTTGTTTGACTTTGTTTCAGTCTGATGAATGGCTACTGCAAAAACTCATCCTGTTTTCTTCAAAAGGTAGCTGCCTGAATTAAACAAAGAAATACAAGGAATGATGCCCACTGTGGCCCAGCAAAAGCATGAAATAAACCTATTCCAGTCCTCCTTCCACTCCAAATATGTTTATATGGTAGTCACCCTAGAAGCACTACACTGGTCTCATTCAGTGTATTCTGATTTTATCATCATCACTATTAGTAACTCTTCTTCACATTATGTGATATCTAAACCAATCTGTTATTTTGTAGAGGGAATAAGGTAATGACACATGCAAGCTGTAACATTTAATTACTGTTTTCATCAGCCATAATGAAAATTCAGCATGTCATTAACTTAATAGGCTGGAGCTAATATTTCTACTCAAACACCTCAAACAAAGCACCTCTGTATGAGGATATCTTGCTGGCATTGTTTAGCCCCTTATCCCAGGGAGACAGTAATAAAAAACCCCTTCAGCATGAAGTTTCACAATAAATGAGAGTTGATATTAAGGTATTACATAATTTTTATTATTTAACCTAATTATATCAAAACCTAAATATTTCCTTTTTTGGCACAATGCTCACATAAGGGTTCTGTAAAGCCCAGATGACAGTCCTTTTAGAAATAAGCATTGTGAATGATGTACATCCATAGAAACATCCTAAATGAAATATGATTGGATAAATATTTCCCTCACCCCCACCACAAATAAAAAGGTAAAATAGAAGCCTTTGGTGTAGAAAAGCTTCTGATATTTTTAGAAAATGTACCATTTTCCATTTCACATGCTAATGGTAGAGTAAAAATATTTAATAATTAAGACTATTTAAAATACGGTCAGTACTTCAAGAAAGATGTAGTGTCACAGACCAGTCCTCCTGAGACTATGGAGCTAACAGCTTGTGATGGTTATAGGAACAGCAACTGGGAACAATGGAGGAGAAACATTTGAATCCATGTTTTCCTTCTCAAGATATCTCCTGTGTTGCAATTTCCCTTTAAGATCAGTGGCGAATTAGGAGTCAGCCATGATCCTTCTGTTCGTGTGGACAGTTAGTACCTACAATTTGCTCCAGGAGATACAGATTCCAGTGTTTCAGAAAAGTAAAAAGCAACCTGTGCAGGAGCAGGAGAGTTAATTGAAGACAGAATTATATACCCGAGTAGATTGCAAAGAGCTTTTACTGTAGAGAACATACCAATATTTAATTATATGCAATTAGACATTTTTATTTCCCATCCCCAAGAATTAGCATGACATACAGAGACTGAAATGAGGATAACAAACCCTGAAGTCTCCGTAAGACTCATTTCAAAGTTACCCAGTAAATTTACTAAATGTAATATGGAAGGCAGAGGTAATTACATGTAGATATGGGAAATACTCTAGATAAGAAGATTCCCTTAGAGCATAGTCATGTACCGATGTATGGCAATTACTGGTTTAGATATGTCATAGTTGCTAGGCAGTGAATCCTAGCACTGTTGTTTGCATGGAGTCAGTAGTGCTGATCAGCTCTTAGGTAGAAGGACACAGGGTAACTGTTCCATTAGAGAATTATATTTACAGTCCTTATCTGCTGTTTCTTCAATTCCTAAATTGAGACTCCTCCATCAATTTTTACTTCAATATACTTAAAATATTCAGAACATTAATAATAAACTTAAATCATTCTGGTAACTTCAGTAACGTCTTGGTGAAGAGCTGGAAATTTGGTCTGACAATAAAAAAACAAAGCAAGTTTTACATTCTTGTTCATGTCTATCAACTTCCAGCTGGTATACGTAGATATCTACGTATACCTAGTAAATATGTTCAAAATTTCTATTGTTATATTTGTAAAGATATAGCTATAAAGTTAGGCAAAGCTTTTAACACTGTTGGCTATTTGCAGTGTTTACCAGTGGTGCTATTTGCTGTTTATTCATGTCTGCAACCATTTTCTATCTGTGGCTTCTGCAGTGGCCATTGGTTAAATCCCCAAAGCCTGGTGAGGAGACCTGCTCGGTGAGCTGTTTGAGTGTGAGCTGTGGTTGTTGAAATGACGTTGAACACAACTTGATCTCATTTGTACCTGTGACCAAACAGGCCACCCCTGTTTTTGGTTTGGCAGTTTTTGTTGTTGCCTATCCTACTTGCCACCCACATTTTGAGACTGATTATTTAATAACAACCGTCTTATAATACTAAAAATGTGTGTTTCCTTGTGAAAGCATTTGTCAGTGTTCTCCACCGAGTCCAGCTTTGGTAGCTGCTTGCATTTGCTTACCGTGGCTTTTTCTTACCTATGGACTTTTGTTTAAGTCTCTGCTGAGCCCCTGCCAGCTTTCACCATTTGAGACTAATCCTTAAAGATTTTAAAAATATGTGTTACTGTAAGAAGGATAAACTTTTTCAGGCTAGTAGAGATGAGTAGAGAGGGTAGTATGGAATAAGGTATGATTTAAATCCCACTTAGTAGCTTTCCGATTGTTTTCTCAAGGATGTCTCTTCTTTGTGATAATCCCGTATATTTGCTATTGTTTCATTTCCTGCTAGTCTCCCTCTTACAGCCTTTTTCACTTTAATTTCTGTGCCTTCCAGCAGGACGATATCACACAGGTAAACTGTTGTTTATAACATCCCTAACCCCCACCTCCCCAACACATGCATCTTTCCTGTCCGTTTTGCCTCTCATTTTCAGTGTTGGTCACTGAGTTTGTTGCCATGATTTGTATTCACAGTAAAGGTTCTTGAAAGGGATGCAAATGATTCTGCTGTTAAACTGAACTGCATCTAAACATTAGATCTCTTCCTTCTTGAACCACAGCCTCTTCTGCCTATGTAAAACCTTTCCTTTCTGTCCCATCCCACAAAATGTGTGCTGATAGTTCACTCTCTGTGGAAGTGCGATGTGTTTAATTGCCTTGCTCTGAGGACTAGTAAGAGTATTGTTCCCTATATATGGCTGAATGAAACAAGCTCCAGGAACTCGAGAAATGAAGGGATGGAGCTACATGTTCTCTGGCGCAAACTGAAGCTTGGGTTCCATGGCAGTATATAGAAATGGTCTGGGAGAAGGTCAAGAAAGTTGTAAAAGACAATTGTTTAGTTTCCAGACTGTAAAAATGGCCCAAATTGTCAACTCTACTAGAAAAATGAGGGTAGTCCTGAGTTTGATGGAATCAAGTCACATACAAAAAAATGAGCCAGACTATACAGATATTTCTCTTCATTATGATAAATTTTTATACACTTTTTAGGTCACTTAGTTGAAGTTTGTCTTGCTTTCTTGTTTCCTCCCTATAACAGTGTTATTTGGGATGGTAGCAGACTGATGGTTGCTGATGGTTGTATCATTTAGGGCAGAAGTTTGGTGTTTAACAGTTAATATTAATGTAATGTTACAGTTCAGGAAATGGCCGTTGAAAGATCAAGTGAATTTAGACTGAATGACTGCAAAAACGTAGTTTTATTCCATAAGACAAACTTGTAGAAATGTCTGACAATACTCAGGATACAGCATCACATCTCACATGAAAGAGAGTCCTTAACAGCATCAGACATTTTATGTAACAAAATGCAAATGAGGTAGATGTCATGTCTTCTATTCCTGTACCATCAGTAGACTACAGTGGCTGAAACCCATTGATTGGCTGTAAGGTGTGATGATATAACATTCTGCAGAGGAGATTCTTTATTTCATAGTTAATTGTGAAAGTATCTCTAGAGAGAAGATTAGTAAGCAGCTAATAGTTGATTTTCACAAACGCTTGAAATTGGTGTTCCTGACCCTCTGTTGTGTTGCATTATTACAACTTTGACCTTTGAAACAACAAACATAAAGTGTTTAGTGGAATCAAGATGTGACTCAATCTCTGAAACACCGAAGATTAATATAATTTCTATGGTAATGTAAATTCAGCGTAACTGCACCAAGTTTAATTCAAAAAGTGAAAAATATAAAAAAAATTTAAAGTAATTTACTGTCTATTTGCTGGATCTCTGAAGCATAAGCATTTTCCCTTTTATTCCAAGGCTGCTTAAGTCTTTATCATGGATTTAAACAAATAATAATGAAATGAGATAACAGTACAAAGGCATATATTCTCTTGTTCCAGTATAAAAAAGAAATGTGCCTTCAGCAAACTTTTTTAGCTCGCTTGTTTAAAAAGGCAGTAGCTAAAGAACAAATCATCTACTGATCCAAGAAAAGCAGTATGACTGCAGAAGTTTGCCTACAGAAGAAAGAATTCTTCTTGTGGGTTTGGATTGTCTTTTATCCATCGGGACCATATAAAGTCAGGTCAGGGTACCTGGGTTCCATGTCACCTGTAGAGTGGTCCATATTTGATCTTGAGGTAATTTAAGCCTTTGCTAGAAGACTTGTTAAGTTACAGTGTTTCTGCTGTTGAAGGTGCCAGAATGGCTTCTTGATATCTCTGCTCCACTAGAAACGGCTTAGGTTCCTGTCACAAATGTTGACAGCAGTTCTCAGTATTGTTACTTTCTGTCTGCTATTCAGTGTAGTTATTCTCTTTTGGGTTTTGAGATGTTTATATGAAATAAATGCTTTTCTTGCTTTCATACCACGTTTAAGTGTGCAGTGTCTGCATCACCAAACCACAAATGGCTATTAAGAATATTTTATTTTACAAGAATAATAATTATAAATGGTCCCTTTTGTTGATGTGAAAAATAGTTGGGCTATTTGTAGTTGTTGTATTCAAAATTTAATGAATATGTGCTAGCTTGTTTCTAGTTTGTTCTATTTGGTTGTGTTTTTTTTAGGCTGGAGTTGTTTTTTTTTCTCTATAACAAAAGGCATTTCAGATTGGAAACAAAACCATGTAAATAGTTATTTAAGTAATTGTATCTGTTGTTCACCAGTTATTAAAATACAGCTGATTATGCAGTGCTAAAATAAAATTGTACAAAGTAGAATTATTTTGTGAAAAGCTATTTAATTTTACATGTTCATGTTCTCCATCCTAAGAGTGAATGACTTTGAGGCACAGGCCTCTCTGTGTCTTTAAACCTTGTCTTATATTTTGACAATTTGACTCACACTCCTCACTGATCTCAAGTATTCTTATGCTTCCAGAAACATCTCTTTCATTTCAGTATGGGTATTAATTAAACTGGATATTGGTCAGGTTTGCTAATAGTGTCCTTTTATTAAAATTTTTATTATTGGTGATGATGTTTCTACCATCTGAAGGAACTTGACCTGTTCATTTTCAGTTTCTGCCACAGAGGCCACATTCTACCAATCCTGACTGTATGACTCCACATGGAACTATCCTGCATCAAACCTTGGATTTTGATGAGTTCATACCACCGATACCGCCTCCACCTTACTACCCACCAGAATATACCTGCACACCAGTGATAGAGGCACAGAGGTGATTCTTCTTCCCTGTAGTTACAGTCGTTGCATAGTTCTGAGCTAGAGACTATGAAGCTCTTCCTAAGAATAGGAAGCCAAGCAATGTCCATCGCTTACATTAGGTGGTTCTTTTCCAGAAAGATTACATACGTTTTTTGCAAATTTGTTAGAATGCACCTGGAAATATTTGTGTTAAAGCACTGATGTAATAGAGAAGTGATTGAATTTAGCTAAGACAAGGATAACAATATTTGAACTTAAAGCAGAGATCAGCTTATAGGTGATCTTTTCCTAATTGTTAACATTGTACACTTTAATTTCTATATGAGATTGAATTTTCTAAGGAAATCATTGCAGCTAATGTGTATTAATGTGGAGTGGTGAAAGACATTAATGACTGCAAAATGGACTGGTAGAGATGGCTGACAGCCAAAATTAAATACAATTTTTAAAGCTACCTTATGAATGAGGGCTTCTTTTAGGTTGTCTAATAAATTTCTTCAATATAATTCTTTGTAGTATATTGGCTTTGAATTAAGAGAACACTCTTCATCACTGGGGTGAAGTTTGCTTGTTTGTGTTTTTAAACAGAGGTCTCCATTTGGACTTTCCTCATTCCCCATTCAGTGCTTTATATGAAGTAACCATTAACAGCCCAGCAATGCTGTATCCAACAGAGCTGCCCCCTCCTTATGAGGCCGTGATTGGAGAGACACCTGCCAGCCAGGTAAGGAATGCCAAAGGAAATCCTTTATCTTCACATTTTCACGATGCAAAACAATTTAAAATCAATTTAGAAGCGTTTTATTAATTGTACTGTGAGGGAAGAACAATTGGAGAATATTTATATTCTTTAAACACATTTTTCAAACCTTTATCTTTAAAAAGGATTTACCTAACAAATTTTACTTAATGTGTATTCTCCTTACGTTCTTGTGCATGTTTGGGCAAATGCTTATGAGAGTAGTAATATTTCAGCTGTTGTCATCCATTAAAAACGTTGTATGATACTGGACTGTCAGTACCAAAACCTAGAAGAATGGATTGGAATCACAAAGCACAGTGATTTTGCTTATTTGGAAAGGATAAGGATGTCTTAAAATGAGATTACACTTCTTAATTTTGGTAGATAATAAATTTGATTAGGAAGCAGGTTTATTTCCTTAAAAACCCTTACAGTTCTAAAATATTTTTTTTAATTTCAGCTACTGATGATAGTGGATTTGCTGCACTTTAATATACTACTTTTTAGTTGGAGCTCAGTACAACAGTGCAGGTTTAATAAGGAAAAAGAAAACGGTATCTTGTGATATGTAATGCTAGTAACTTCTGTATGTTTGTGTATGTGCGTATCTAGCGTAGAGCTCATGGGACATTCACTATTGCTCTGCATGTGATCTGAGCCAACGTAATTTACAAATTCCCATTCTAGACTCTATGCATACATAGAACATATACTTGAAAATTCCTAACAAAAATATCTGTAAATAGCCTCAGATTTACAAAGATTTGAATAATTAAAAAAGGGTAGGGATGTGTTCTTCCTATGAAATAGCAAGGAGTACTTCTCTGTCTATTGCTTACACTTCTGGCTGTTACAGCTTTTAATAGCTTCTGCTGTCGTATGGCAGAAACAGGTACTCCCGAGAGTGCCTAACACATTTACTCTGAACTTTGAGAAAGGATCCAGTATACTTCAGACAAATATTTACATTAGATTTTTTGCCTTATTTTTGACTATACAGTGTCAACTCAGCTGAAACTAGAGTTATAAAGTATCTGTATGTACAGCCAAAGCTAATTTGAGCAAAGTTTTGCTTGAAGTGCTTTGTGATAGTTGAATCAGCTGTCAGTGGGAAAATCGTTAAAATTGCTTTTAGAAACTGTAATTTCTTGCAGGCTTCAGTAAAAATTTAAAGAGTAAAACATTCTAGATATTACTTATCAGTTTTTCTTAGCACACTGTGGAAACATGTGTGCTCAGGTTGCCAAAATTGCACCCATGCTACAGAGGGGAGTACATTGCATTTAGCTAAAACATATAATTGAAAAGCGTGCCAGTGATTTTTTTTTCACATTGGAGAAAACCACAACTTAAACCACAAAACTAAAGAAATTATAGAAGTTTCTTCTTATTATACACAAGAAGGTTATTAAGATAATTAATAAGACAAGTGTCTGAGAAAAAATGTTTAGATTCACAGTCCCTGACAGAAAGCAATTAAAAAGCTCTAAGATATGCTGTCCTGGTTTGAGGTAAAACAAAAATCAGCTTTCTGTTCAATAATTCTACTTCTTAGCTAAGCCTCTCCTAACTGTTGGTTCTGTTTTACCTCAATCCAGGACATATGCCTAAATTTGCAGCTTCTGTGACTGACAAAGCAGCTTCTGATAACTCTTCTGATCTTTGCCTTGTAACGTACCCTCCACCACCTGCCACAACAAACAGGCCAAACATTGCACTACCTTTGATTTATTTGGCTATAAAATGAGTCAGTATAAACTGCTGTGAATATAGTTCTTTTCTGAACAGCAAAACTGGAGTATCCAAGAGCATCTCCTTTCTAAAACATTTTTTATCTAAGTTGCCACCTCCTTCCTTTACAGTAACTCAGTGGCACCTGCAAGCCCTGGAGGAGTTGTTATTTTTCAGTGATTAAAAAGAATTGGCAAAAGCAATATGAATTATACATGGTTTGAGGGAAGAGGAGGATCATATCTGTGACAACAATTTTTAAGTGCTACTAAGTAAGGTTTTGAAAAGTGTCTATTTATACTTAAGCACAAAATCACATTGAGCACTCTTTTAATGGGGATTACACTTTGCACGAGCATCAACATCCAGCAGCACAATAGCACCAGCACATAACAGAAATATAATTTAACAAGACATAATTTAAAGCAGCAGTCATGCTCTGGCAAGAAGCACATGAGCTTCAATAAGTAGATGTATTGACTGTTATATGTTAGCATCTGGGGTCAGTGTCAGTGCCTTGCCTATTCATCTCTGGCCACCTGGGTTCCAGAAGTCTTTGTTCTAACAACAGGAGAAAGTGAGTGGTGATTTTCAATTTCTAAATGGTGATAATTGCATAGTTTCTTATCAGGAGTGAGTTATATATATATACCTGGTAGTTGCTGGTTCAGAGAGCTTGTAGGAGCAAAGTAACACCAAGTGCTGGGCCTCAGAAGTGAAGTACATCAGCAATGTTGACTGAAGCCTACACAGTGATGTTGCAGCCATAGACTTTTCTTGACAACAAAAGCCCTGACGTATTCTTTTTCCAGTCAGTGTCCCAGTTGATCTGTTAATGGAGGAATGGAGCCAAAATCTAAGACAGTTTTAGGTTTACAAGAGGCATAAAATTCTTATATGATGCAAATGCTCCCATGTAATATGCACCAAGCTAAAGTACAGTATGAACTGAAATAACTAGATTTATAAATCCCTCAAAGGCAGACTTTGCAATGGAAATCATGGCAGAGCTTTAGCTATAGAAGTGCTTCTGGGAACCATTATGTAATAGTGTCATAATTGTAAAACCTAAGAATAAAGCAAAAGGTTTTGTTTGTTTTTAAATGGATTTAGGACCTTAGAATTTTATTAAATTGTATCAAATTAGACTCAATATTTCTTGCCTTTCACGGTCAACAGATGAAAGTGCTAATTTAAGTGGTGGCGTCTAAGTAAAAATTGCCATTGGCATCTGTACTGGTTAGGAATTCCCATTATGTGATTATGGGGGAAAAAAGTGTTTTTCACACTGTTTTCTGTGTAAAGTATTGACTAAAATATAGAAAAGACAAGAACAAACAGATCGGGGTTCTGGGTGAACTATACCAGTAACTGTTTGCTAAGTTTTACTAACCTGTAGACTGTGCAGGCTTGTTAAAAGCATGGGTTTTCTTTCCTTTTCCTCTTGATAGCTTAGTGACTGTCTTTACTGGCTTTATGTCTGAGGATGTGCAAGTCAATAAGGTTTGTTACCCTGGGCTGTGCAGGAACCTGTAGGAAATCATGTGCTGTGCTGATGTGAACCAAAACTCTGACCTGACTAAGAATCGGCACTGTTACCACCTGCAATTAAAACCAAGGTTCTTCTTCCCCCAAGCTAAAGAAGGTTAATCAATTCCAAATGCATCAGTGATTATTCTTGTGAATGGAGAAAGAACAAGGGAAGGAAAACAAAAAATGAACACATTGATCAGATAAGTTCAAATGGCTTATGTTTTCAAAATATAAGTAAACACTGGAAAAAGTAGGAGAAGCCAAAATTCAAATTATATCCCTGATTTCTTCTGCATGCCCAAAATCTTGAAATCTCTTGTTTTCCCACTGTGAAAGATGCTAGTTATCAATGAGGCCCTTAAGAGATAAACCTTAAAGACGATGACTGCTTTTCTCTATGTGGGGGATTTGATATAGAGGAGCATATTCACAGTCTTCCATTTGGTCTCAAGAAGCAATTTCGGTGTCAGTTTGTCCTATTTATTTGTCATGTTGTTGGGGTTTGATTATGAGGTTTGTTGTTCTGGTTTTTGTTGGGGTTTTTTGTTTTGTTTTTTAAATTTCTAGCAGTTTCATTAGGGTAAACTATCATGTAATATAGTCTGCAGTAGATAAGCAATCTAGAAGTTAAACTGAGAGGCCATCTCCTTGATTCACACAGTAATGAGTCACCTCTAAGAATGGTATCTTGTTTATGCACGTCCTTATGGTATATCACTGCAGGGTTTTCAGCCTCTGTAGGAGCCTCTGAGATGGAGGCACAGCCTAATAAGGGGTGTGATGTGTGGTGACTGAGCTTTTGTGTCCCTCTGAATTCCAAAGGATGTGAAAGACTGATACAAAAGTCACTGAATGGAGGAGGGTGCTGAGAACACTCCCTCGCTGTAGTTTCCCTGAGTAAAACACAACTCCTTACCCTCAGTGGGCTGAAGGACTCTCAGTATTAACACCTAACGACAGGGTAAAGCAGTTTGTCCCCCCCGTGTTGGAATACACCTGGGGTCCATGATGTGTTCTGTGCGAGCTCAGTTTCAACGAGGTATCAAAGCAGTATACTGATAGCTGCTCTGTGCCTTGTGCCAAGTGACCTTAGCTGTTTTATTCCTAGGTCAAAAAATTCTGTCAGTGCTCTATTTGTTCCCTTTGGCAAACTAAGCAGAGAATAAAAAGAAAAGGACATTAAGATTGAAGTGTTGTAATCTAGAAGTGTTTGTGTAATAGCAAACTAAGATATGTAAATGCAATGTACGTATTTCTTCCACCTGTAAAATAGTGTTGGGTTTTTTGAGAGCAGCAATATTTTGATTTTAGGAACTACTAAACCAGCTTTTTTCACAAGCTGGTTAACTTTGCTTCATATGCTGGGTAATAATGTTATTATTTTAAATTTACTAGATCAAAGCTACAGATAGTTCTTTGTCATTAGTGCAGGTTTGTCAAAACTTCAGCCTTGCATATAGCTCGTTCTAAAGGTACTAGACAATGTCACTACAGCTGCCAGGTGACTGGGAGATGTAGAAGGTCAATAAATATTTCAGCACAAATATTACAGCATTTATTCTTTTCCTGTCAGAGATTAAGAATTTATGAAACCACCTAGATTTAAAAAGAACACCTAGACTATTAAAAAGAAACAAACACCCTTAAAATGTATTACTTCTTCCAAAATGTAGTTAGTCTAATTGAATTTTCTCCAGCAACAAAGAGCATTTGAGAACACTTCTTACTTTTACAGTTAGTTCCCAGCACTTCCACACTTAGTTCCCAGGAATGGTCTGCAACTTAGACTGACACCACTAATTTATTTATTTTTTTACCACAGATGTGATATTCGTTTCCATAAAGAAAGATCCTTTAAGAAATTTCCAAGCAATTTGTTTAAAAATATGAGTGATTTCACCTTTGCTTTCAAGTCTTCTGTCCATTTGTTGCTGAGTTAAAGTATTTCTGGTACTGTTCTTTGGTTAGTTGTATTTGCTAACCCTTAGACTTAAAATCAATTTTAAATGCTAAATTTGTATCAGAAAATGTTTCCTGATCACTTGATCATAGTGAGCTATGGATATATAGATTAAAAAACCCACATTAGTGAGCAGATTAAGTTATGCGCATATATATGTGCATTAATCTACACTGGCATGTGTACTGGAAGCTCTTTCCTTAATAGCTTCAGAGTAGTAGTGTCATATTCAATTTTTTAGAAAGCCAGACACAAATTAAGCTCTTGACAAAAAGGTTTTCACAGAGGTGACTGGTTATTTCTAGAGTCTGTCACCAACCGTGATAAGCTTTCACTAGTTAATTGTGGCCCTACAGTCAGAAGAAGATACAATGCTTCCTGCTAAAGATGGCATCAAACTCATTCCCTTCAACTTTTTATATTTTTCCTATTTATTTTTACCAGCTATTTATTTGAACCATTTTAAAAATAATAACGATCCCAAAGAACTGCTGAAAATCTAATGAGATTGGCAACAAGGTCCCATCCAAAGTCTATTAAAATCACTAAAAAGAAAATCTCCTAAACTTCAAGTGTTTGTGGATCAAGTCTTTCCAGC
This sequence comes from Gallinago jamesoni, assembly GCA_025769975.1. Lineage (NCBI taxonomy): Eukaryota > Metazoa > Chordata > Aves > Charadriiformes > Scolopacidae > Gallinago > Gallinago jamesoni. Next base: position 25,185,448 of record JAOQGH010000069.1, on the reverse strand, counting down.
AGGACTGATTCTGTATTTTGTTCACATGATTGTCAAAAGTGTACTCACTAAGATCTGTCCTTTCAGAAAAAAAGGTGAGTCTTGGTATTATCTCCTCTCGGTGATCTCTGAGGCTGGAGAGCACCCTGCCTTGGCCACCTTGGATGGAAACGATGTTATAGGGCTTAAAAATATATCAGGTGTTAACGTCTCAGCAAAGAACAATAGGAAAATACTGCTCTTATGCTTGTTTTTTTGGTTTCTCTTTTTCTCTATCCCATTGTAGGGTGATAACATGTCGTTGGAAAAAAGAATAGCATGGGAAAATGCAGACAGTAGAAAAAGAGATTGCTTGTAAGAAAGCTATTAGTTTTAAGTATTGCAGACTCAGTTTTGTAATGTGGGCCTGCAGCCCCAACTGCCTTGTGAATTTAGCTTGGAAACTGGAAAAATGAAAAATTCCTTTGAATATTGAATATTCCTTTGAATAAATGAATATTTCACATTGTCAGTTGTGTTCTTAAGATCATCAGCGCTATACTTTGTTTTGGTAAATTGCAGATTAATGTGCTGTATCGTTTAGGTCACTGGTACTGATCAGCAAGTATCCGAGTCAAGCTTGGGTGAGAGGAACATGACCCTGGACTTCAGCACACAAGGTGATCACAGCATTGTGTTTGTCTACTTGAGAAAGATGTAGTAAGGTTTTTGAGTGGACTTTTCCTTCTCTTCTGCCCTTCCCAATGGAGAAAGAAGGATTTGCTTTTAGATTGTTCCTGGCAAGAAGAACCTTTTCACAGTTATAAACTGATACAGCTGGAAACGCAGAGCAAGTGGAAATATGGCTGGAAATGCAGAGGAGAGTTTTGCTCAACAAAGCATGCTCTATAAAGCCCTCTGAGGCAGATACAGCAACTGACATTTCTCTTTGAAGAGTCAGGCACGTAACGGGCAGTTTGTTTCGCATTGTCAGCAGCCATGGTGCCCTCCTGATAGTCTGCAGGTCTTCTCCATATAGTAGTTTCCTCCACAGCTTCCAGAAGCCTTAATAGGAAACTTTGTGGCCTGAAGTGTAGATGCTGTGAAGGCAAGTAGCTGAACAGCAGCACAGAGCCTGTCTGTTTGAAGTTTAAAAGTTACTAGAATAGGCCTCCTTACAATATCTGTTGATATGGAGGGCTTTTTCAACACTACAGCCTCAGTGGATCAGGAGATGTTGAGCAGCTTGTATGCAATAATTATTTCAGTAAAACTTCTGTTAAATACTGTTTCCACATCATAGTTCTATTGTATTAATGAATAGACTGGCAGGTGTTCTCAGTTAGTACAATTTCGGGCAGAGAGGTGTAGGCACAGCGGTCCAAGAAGCAGAAACAGTCCTCCCTGACCAGAATGGGACTGGGAGCCTAACAGCCTAGTGAGGAGCATCTCCTCCTACGTACATAGAGCATCTCTTCTGTGAAGTAGGATTTCATCTTCCAGAGCCACCTTTAACTACTGCTAAATATATTTTTTTCTTAAAATCCTGGTGTTTGAGAACTGCAATGAAGTCTGACAACTAAAAGTGGGTAGGTTTTAAGTGCTGCTATTAAGAAGGGCATTGTCAACAGACTAATTCCTAAAGTTCCCAAGTAAATGTGGACTTCACATCCACATATGTAAGTCTAAATTTTAAGGCCAGTGATAGAGTTTTGACTATTAGGAAGCAGTGGACGAGCTCCCAGGCCAGGGTTTTGACATTCCATGTTGTGCTGTGAGCACATGAAAGGGAACTAGGAAGGTCCTTGGGCATGTTTTCTTCAGGTAAAACTGGTCAGATGTCACCATTCTGTCTTTCAAGCAGTGATTGCTTCGCATCTGCTTTAGGCCTCTCCTTCTACTCCTGTAGTACCAGAAAAAACATGTTAGTGGAAGAGTAGAAGCTGTAAAAGTACTGTTTAAGGCCCTTGAGTCCAGGTACGAAGTGGTACAACCAACCGTATTCTAGTTATCAATTAAATTGAATCAAACCAGTAAGGGGTTGGAGGGTGAAGATCTGTGCTTTGAAGACAGGCACAAACTGGATGCTTTAATTTATCCACACATGCTTTATCAATACTTCAATGCTTGAGTTAAAGGAATGTATTGCAATGAATCATCTAACTAGGTAGAAAATGTATGGGGGCTCACCACAAATACAAATGGTCCAATAAACCACCTCAGCTTTGCACCTAACACATAATAAACAGTGCATATTATGCATTGTAGCATAATGTAGATGTATAGCTGTATTTCCATTATTGATTCTTATGTCCTTTTTGGCAATGTTATGATTGCCTTGTAAGTGTTACAGATTTTTTTTCCTGGAAGTCCCAAAAGAAAACAGTTGTTGTGATTCATTTTATGTAAGAGAAAATGCCCTCCACAAAATCCAATCTCATGAATATTTGATTTTCATTTTGATAGTTAATTTCCTGATACAATAGAAAGCTTTCTGCTTCCTAGTCACCAAAACATGGGAGCACTTAACAAACGTTCTCTAATTCACTAAAAACTTCCTATCTTTCTATTCCTAAACAAAACAGTTAAAATATGTTTGTCTCATCAGTTGTTGCTAACCATATTGTTATGCAAAAAAAGGCATCGGAGGCTGCTGACCAGAATAGAATTATGTGATCTGTATTCTGTAAATATTTTGATTTTAGATGTAGGACTTCAAGGAATTCCAGTCTGAAAAGCGTTGACGATATTTTTGGAGCCTGGAGACAGGATTATCTAATTTTAATTTCTTTATTTTAGGCATAACTTTAGGAATAATGCAGAGCCAGATACTTATGTTCTTACAAGGGGCCATTTTCATCCATAACATATATTTGTACACATGAAAGAGGAAGTGCTAACAATCTCAATTTTTAATACAAATGGCTTCAAAGATGATGTGACCTTGCATAGAATGTTTAGCTTCTATCTGAGGTGTGTGTGCGCCATGTATTTTGTATGCCAGAGATGTCATATGATGGTGAATTCTCTTTTGTATATAACTTATCTATCAGCTTCAGTGATAGGTTTAAAAGGAGTTTCCAGCATTTGTGTAAAGTTTTATTTTTTCTAGCCCAGGCAATCTCTTACTGTTCAGCAGAGAAATGAGTAGTGAAAGAGCTGTTCCTGACCAAATGTAGTCACAGGTAATACTGTGGTATTAGTGCTCAACACGCTTATTAGTTGAAGAACATACTCGAGGGCAGCATAAATTGTCTTTGCTGAAGGATGCTAGAAACAAGTAAATGACTTCAGTCTTTTTTGCTTTGGCGTTCTGTCATCTGAAAGCTTTTGAGTATTATTGCTGTACTTGCCAATTGCTAAATTTGAATCAGTGTGTTGAAAAAGAGGGCTGGGGGGAAATGGGAGAGGGGCAAGAAGTCTTTATTTTTCTCTGAATCTCTTGTTTTGCAGTTTCTGTTGAGAGCACTTCTTTGATGGTCTCTGAGGCTGTTGATATCCCAGATGGTAGCTACTCCTCTGAAGATCTTTGTTCACTGGAAGTTCAAGGATCTTTTCATTCTGCAGATCTTTCTCCGTACTCTACAACCCCCAAAGGGGCTACGGAGCAGAGCTGCAGCACTCCAGATTCCAGTGCCCGCTGCAGGTTCCACAGAGCTCGCTCAGAGGGTTTTCCTCATGAGGACGACAGTACCCACAGCCGAGCCTCTACAGATAGGTCTCAAGGACAGGAAAAGAACTGTGACCACAGCAGATCCTTGGACTGTTCCTCAGAGAATTTCAGCCCCTCCGAAAGAGAACTGCAGCATTCTCCTCAAGAGAGCAATGCCACACCGCCTTTGAAGCAAAAGAGAACCTGCTGTGTGGACTTCAGCCAGCCTCCTGTCCCTTCTCAGACCTCTCCCTCGTTTGGGCCCACAAATACTTCATCATATGTGAGCAGCCACGAGAGGGCTGTCCAGCAGCATCACATTACGAAATGCCGAATTTCAAATATAGTCCGATCAACTAGTGACCCTCTATCATGTTCATCTGACACAGAAGGTAGGTGTAGTACCGTGAGGCTGATGGAGCTTGGAACAAATGACTGGTATGTGATTTAGGCAGCAACTGCTGCTGCTGGAAACTATACAAAACATTCCAGTGAGGGTTGACTTATGTGTGAAGGCTTCAGTTCCATATCCACTTTCTGGATTTGAAAATTTTTAAGAAGAATGGAAATGCGAAAAGTGACAGAGTGAAATTCTAAATTGTACCAGCTGTTCTGCGCTGCTCAGAAAACCGTCTCTTGAGTAGATACTTCCACCTCTCTCTTTCTATTATATTGAGAACTATGAAGTTGAATAGTAGCTGGGATCAATTTAGGAAATGATTAGCTGAGCTGGCAGGCTTGGTATACAGCAGGTTATGTTTCCTGGAGCTGACACTGACATCGACTGTGTTGGTGCACGTCAGAGGCAGGCGGAGTGTGACTGTGTAGTGGCAGCTTGGAGTGTACGGTGAAAAGTTTTACAGGACAAAAAAATGAAAGATGAGGCACACGACAAGATGATAAGCTTTTGGCTGTCATGGATAAGCATCTTCCGCTATGGATCTCCTTTTAGACAAGTAGGGAAGAAGAGAGGAGACATTGTTAGCTCAACAGTGCATCTTCGTAAAAATCTGCTTGTTAGTGGAAAATAAATGTTTGATTTAGAGAATGGCTCGATCAAATAATAGCAGGAATTTAGAACTGTGTGAACCATTTGAAAAGTGCAGGTTTTACAAAAGACTATAAGTTGTTTAGAGAGATTCAAAGGGGCAACTTGAAGTGGTTTGAAAGTAAAGATTTAAAAGCTTTGTAAGATTGTGCTGTTACACCTGTGTTCACTGGGCTTTCTAAGGGATCTAAGGAAGAATCCTGTGACTAGCTCAAAACAAAAGAAGACAAAATGCTGAAATAACCAGTTTCATTTAGGAAGATGATATATTTGTTCTATATGCTTTTTGCATCATTGTTCTGTTTCTGTGAATTTTGGAGACCTCGTACTTAGCTCAATAATTGATCATCTTTTACCTTTAGAAATCTAGCCTCAGCATCCTGTCCAGGAAAAGTGAATCTTTAGAAGTCTTTATTTTATGAAATTTACTCTGCTAGGATATACGTGCTGTGAAGCTGCTGTGCAGACAGTAAGTGGGAATTTCTGAATCCTTTCTTCTGTGCTATCAAGAACAGCTCTTTCTCTTCTGGATCATGCTCTGCAAGTTTTCTGTGTTGTGCCCCATATGGTCTTGGAGAAGTGTTTGAGAGATTACTGTGGGCAGCCATATCCACGTGTTGGAGCTGAGTGCTGGGACACCTGGTAGAACAGATGCTCTGCCTTCTTTTTTAACGTGACGTAAATACAGCCATCATCTTTTCTGGAGACGTAGCAAGATGGGAGTTATTTTGACTGATTTTCAAGTTCTTGGCCCTACATGAGTTGAGGGACATGGGTTGAACATTACTGAGATGTAACTGGGCTTAGCAAAGATTGTAATAAGGGAGCAAGGACAGTTCTAGAGATACTGATATGGACAAAGCAGAGGGGGAGCAAGAGCAGAAGTAACTCAGAGAGAACGTGTTTGTGCTGGCCTAGTTTGCCCTTCTTTTGCTGCTACAGAGACTAATTAAAATGAAATCTTCAACAGAAGCACTTGAGTCTAGATGTGCATATTTCTTTTATTTATGTGTTTGGCAAACTACAGTTTGCAAAATTTTACTCTGTGAAGCTTTTCACAACTTCACTTTCCCTTTCTCTACTTTTTGTTGAAAGTTATTTGGAAATCATGCATAGGTTAGAAGCAGCACAATTCTAATAACATGTATCAGCTGTTTGTAGCAGCCCCCAAGGTTATTTTTCCTAAACTGTGACACTCAGCTGAAGTTCTTTGTACTCCTTATAACTTTAAAAAGGAATTTGATCTAAATTTTTCAGGACTGGCTATTGGTATTCACTGCAGAATTTAAAAAAAAAATAATAATCCACAGAGTTGAATGATAGGCAAAGATAAAGGGAACTGACTGAGCTCCACCAGCTTTACAGAAGAGAAAGTATTTTGGTTTTTTTTTTCCACTTTTTTTTTTTTTTAATTGTCCTGGACTAGAGGAATTGGTCAAATAGATTGACCATATGAGAGACAGAACTCTAACTATGTATTGTTAATACTAATAACTCGTGTAAGAGACACACTGTGGATTTCAGAGAACTGAGGGGTGGGAGAGGTTCAGGCATGTTCCCAAATGAGAAAATACAGTGGCCAAAATGGTAAGGAGGGGGTTGGTTTTGTCTAAGGACCCTGTCTTTCTACTTCAAGAAAAATTATTAATTTATCTTTCGCTTAACCTTTCTATACAAATCAATGAAGAGATTTAGAAGTGCAACCTTGAAATTTACTGCATACAGTTTTGAACATACATTATTTGACATAAGGGGTACAACAGCAACGAGATCTAATACATTAGTAATCTGGGAATTTTTACACTGCATAACACTCTGGGCTTTTAGCTCAATAAACCACAATTCATGTGCTTCAAGCACATCTTGATATGATGGGGTCCTTACGGTATGTATAGACAATAATTCTCCCAATAATCCCTTAATGCTGAATGAAAGTGAGCTTTTTTATTTCTTTTGAAATATCTGTCATACCTAGTAGAGAAATTATAGATGAAAATTTAGTTTAATAGGTGCCTTTATAGTCACTGTGTAGTCCCTGGACAATGTAAGTATGGTGGGTTCATGTGTAATCTCTGACAGAAATAGTTCCCTCTTACAAAAAATTGCTCATAAATGAGTGGTTTGCACATTTTTCTGTTTATCATAGCGAAGGAGAACAAAATCAACTTCTAGCACTGATGTTTGTTACAATAAATTTAATTTATAATCAAATATGATAGACTATGGGGCTGTATCAGTTAAGTGCCTGAGTGATTACTGCAGTGTCTGTGTTCCAGATAATTCAGGATAATGTCTAGTGGTGTAGTTCTGACTCTGCCATGAGTACATTAAGCAGTATAATAATGGTGGGAAGACAGAACCTCTGAAGTGTCTCCTCTTAAGAAGCATGTCATGATTCATGTGTTGCAGTACTTCAGCATAATAAAGCAAATTAAAGACAGAATAGAAGGTATCTCTCTTAACTTCCTACAGATTTTCTATGTTTGTAGCATCTTACATTTGTTTTTCTTCATTTAATTATTCACTCTATCAGAGAGGATTATACCAGCTTTTCATGATAAACTTTCCCTGAAGTTATGGAAGAAAACCTCTTCTAATCTGCCTAGAAGTTCAAAACAGTTTTCAGACTTGGAAACAGATGTAAACAGCCTTAGCATAAATGTGAGGGTTTACTCCATCTTGACTGTTACAGGCCTGAAATTAAAAAGACTGCAGTGGTAATTACCGTATGGTGTGATATCATCATTGATCCTTGTGCTGGCATCCCAGAAATTAATCATTAGAAGGCAACTATGTCCAGAGCTGTTCCTAGATGCTCTATAACCACTTATTAATTGGATTATCAGTAACCATAGTGGGCACCTACCTGTTAATTTGATCAGTAGCGGATAGCATTTGTCCTGCAAAGAATGAGAATCTATTAACAAAGGAGGTAGAAATACTAAATATTTAATATTGCTGGTTTTGTAGAAATGAGACAGATTCGTCTTTCTTGGGTTTCCCTTTTTCTAAGATAAACTGTCTGCCAAGGAAATACAGAGAAGTCTAAGGTCTGCCTCGTCAGGGAGCCTTCCCCAGCTTCAATACTTAGGCCTGATATATTTAGGATTTGATACCAGTGTAACAGAGAGGAAACCATCCAGCAGGAACTATATCTTTCTATTTGTATTTATTTAACGGCTGATAGGATATTTCTGGATATAGTACCTTCTCTTTATGAATGGACATCTTGAAAGTAGTATTTCTTCTGAGAAGTTCCATTCTGTGAAGGAGATAATAAAAGATTCCACTGTATTTTCCCTTGTTTTGGGCAGAGGATAGGCAGGGGCTGACTGTGTTCTTTCTGTCTCTCTCCCTTTGGCTAAAGGTGATAATTGTGCCTGGACTCCTGTATGTAGCCAGCATCGAGATGCAGGATTATCTCCAGCTGCATTAGAAACAGGTGAGAATCAGTTTTCTAAAGCTGTATCATAAGGGGTTTCTTCTTTTGTTTTAAAAATAATTAAAAGTTTCTGATAGAGAAAGAAGATCTAGAAAATTTGAGGCAGAAAAATTACTTATTAACAGCATACATATATGATGTACAATGCTGATGGAACCAGCTTCTAAGTGAAAATAAATGCTGTGAATTAAGTCCTCTCAGTTCAGCATTTTTTCTTTCTCTGTATTTCTTACTAATCTCTCTTATAATGTTCACTGCTTGTTAATTTCAAGGCCTAGAAGTAAAGGAAACTTTATCTTTAGAGCTGGGGGAGAGGATGGGGCTGGGCCTAAAATATTCCAAGTTCCTTATGTATCACTGAGTAGCTGGTATTTCTCCCCTTATCATTAATGTCAACTGAAGTCCCCAAAAGTAGAGGTAACAAAAATGTCTGTGATTTATGAAGTACTTTAATTACACACCTACTCATCCTTCTTAGTCACGGGAAAGATTCTTACTCTTGACCCCTGGTTAAATACCATTCTGCAATGTTTCCTTGATTGTATTTTTTTGTTACCCTTCAGAAAAAAACAGACATGACAAAAATATTTGTGACAATATTTGTTCTGCCCTTTTTTTTCCTTTCTCTTTTTTTTCCTTCCTTTTTTAAAATTATTACTTTAAAGATATTCTTCCCCCCCCTTTTTAGTTCCTGATTCTGGTTCTCATATGGCTGCCTCTGCTTGTCAGCATTCCTTGAGCAGTTTCCTACCAACTGGAAGACAGAGGGATACAAGGAAAATTGATTTGCACCTAAAGCCAAAGGCTTGGCACACAGGCTCAAAAGAACGACCACGCTCTTTAGTGGACCTTAAAGCCTATAAAGACACAAAAATTTTAGTGGCAAAATTTTTGGAACATTCAAACTGTAATCTTCCTCCAGAAGTACGTCACGTAGTGAACAGCATACGATCAGTAATAAAATCCGATGAGAGACACATGGAAGAAGCCATCTTCAGTGCCAATATTATAGACCAGGTAGGCCATTTAAGTTCTAAAGATTTGTTCAACTGTGATAGACACATACCTTATTTTAAATGTTTTTACAGTTTTAAATACTTCAGACAATTCCTACAGAAGTTCTGTTATAGTAACATGGCTTTAGTAAAAAATAATATTTATAGGGTAGCAATGCATTTTACACTGAAGCATTCATAAATGCATTTAAAATACTTCAGCTGGACCCAGCAATATTCTAGGAGATCTACAGAGAGCTGATACTTACACATTGATAATCGACCTCTCTTATCTCTGATGTTTTCTGCACCTGTGACTGTTCCATACATGAATTTGTGTTTATATACACAAAACTGACTTGGATCTGTTATTTCTTCAGGCAGAAGTATGTGTACAGCATGAGCTACAAGCTGAAAAGGATGGGTAGATAAATGAGCAGGGCCACAATCTATCAAAAGAGAGCAGTGCAGTTACCCTTACTCCTAGCTAGGAGAACGATAATGACCCTTGCTGTTTTTAAGAAAAAGAATTGAGAAATTATGCTTTTCCAAATGAAGGAATAATGCGTCTTCTCACTTTGAGAATAAAGAAACACAAGGTTTGTAAGGAACCGTGTAAAACAAGGGAATTAGTAGTGGCAGGAACTTTTATTAATTAATAAATCTTCTTTGCAAGAAGCAAGATGGTGAATCACCTCTTGCTAGTACTGTTACCAGAGTGGTATCACTGTAGAAATTACGTTCCTTTTACGTTGACGGATCTGAAAAGCAGAATGGTGTTCGCACTGACTGGCCACGCTCTGGGTGCCTGTCAGGTTTCATGGAGCAGGAGAGACGGTGAAGGATCATGTGTGGGGTCTGGTCCCTGCTTCTGAGATACTGTCACTCCTGTGGGTTAGCTGAGCCCTAAATGAGGGAAACTGGCCAAGTATTAAAATAGGATTTAATAACACTTAAACAGTGAGATAGTGCAATGGTAGCATTTATTAAAGCTTGCTGCAGGATTGGTTTTGCTATACTGGAGTAGAAGAGAGAAGCAGCAGCCTATCAGTTACCTCTGTAGTTATTATGGGTAGTACTGTCATGACATACTAAACACAGTGTCCGTAGGGAATTAAATCTTAACATTTTTATTGCTTTACAGTTTATAGGTCATTAATTCCTCAAGGTTAGAAAGCTGAAAAAAAATTTCTTGAAATGAAACACACTAGTTTCTCACAAAAAAAAAAGTATAAAAAATATGAGTGTTTATGTAGATCATAAAACCAGAAAACAATGGCCTAGTATTCATTTCTGTGTGGTACCTGAGAGGGGCCTACAGGAAAGCTGGGGAGAGTCTGTTCACAAAGGCCGGCAATGACAGAACAAGGGCTAATG
>JAOQGH010000069.1:25139180-25174876 GCA_025769975.1 Gallinago jamesoni | reverse complement strand
AGGGGGGTCGGACTAGATGGCCTTTGGAGGTCCCTTCCGGCCCAGATGATTCTATGATTCTATGATTCTATGATTCTTAGATTGGGGGAGACATACAGTTTTTCCACATTAACGAAATAATTTTAGTATGGTTTTTTTAGACAAAAATTATTATTAATTAGTGAAAAGTCAGAGCATCCCAGCAATCTACTTAAGAAGGCACAGCATTTTTGGTAAAATAGTTGTATAATTAAGATTTGTGAAGTAGCTTGATAGTTCTATTACCACCAAGTGTTTGTTCACCAGGCTTGCAAGGTTTTAGTTCTCTTCCACCCTCAGCAAAGCACAGGTTTCCTTTTCAGTCCTCTAGAGAGAACCAAATACTTGTTTGTGCCTCTGCAGGCTCAGCTTCTGTGGCCTCCAAGGGGAGGCCTGACCCCTCTCAGGCCTGGCTCTGCCTTCCAGCTCGGGGGGCAGGAGGAGCAGGGGGGTCTCTGGATGGCTGCAGGGACACACGGCTCCTCTGGGAGAGCTCCTTCACTAGATAACCTACATGAAATGATTCTCAGGGACTGAACCTTTTAAATTAAAACATTTCTTACCCTCTTCTTCCTTCTCCATTCCTACCCTTTTAAACAGGTAATTACAAGTTCCCAGCAGAATGTGAATACCTCTAGAAAGCGACTTCAAGAAGATCTTCATCTTCAGAGCTGTGGTGCTCTGAGCTCTCCTGTTGCCTTCTTACGTAGGTCCCACATCACTCGCAGCTTAGAGCGGGACAGGCCTCACAGTTTAATTGGAGTTTGCCGGGAGACCATCCTTTGATAATATTCGCAGGTATGTGTTTCAGCAAAGAGATTTAAGGAAGAAACCAGGACTGGGAGAAATACAAGTAGTGGATGACTTAATAAGGAAAAAGTGTCTTCTTTTGGAATTCCACTTTTTTCCAACAGCAGGAGAAGAACACCTGTTTTTCTGAATGTAAATTTAAGCCCTGATTTTTGCAAAATTTTAACTGATTTATTAGTAAAGTCATAACAAATGTTTACCCAACCAGAAATGCATTTATTTCACTGTACTTACAGAAATGCTACTGATGCTGCCTAGCATTTCTTGAAAACTGTTGCAAAACTGCCAGAGACCGGCTGTACAACTTTAAAGTTGTATTTATTTAATGTACCTCAAAGTGTTTTAACTATGATCAGTGTTTTAATAAAAAGTATTTCTTGACTTCGCTTTTTCAACAGCTGATTTGGAAAGAAATGTAAAGGTGATTCATATGCACATACAGCACATACAGTGCTGCTTCTAATTCATTTCTCCAGTGTCTTTCCTGCCAGCCTTAACTGAGCTGCTCTATTCAAACTGCTCCCCCAATATCTTGCCCTTTTAAATTCTAGTAGAGGCTGGAGTGCGGTTTATCTATTATTCTGAATGCTCAAGAGTCAATGGAGTAGCGTATGCTATTGAAAACTGACATTTAAGTACTCTGGGAATTGTGACCAAAAGATGCATTAAGGAAGAAGTCTTTGAAATTCTACGTTTCCAAAAAGCATATTCACAAACTTTTTACAAAGGCCAACTGATAGGAATTTAGATGCATTTTTATCTAGCAGAGCCTTGAACATTTTTTCAAAAATAGTTGTTATTCCCATTAGTAGTTTTGACAATTGTATTATAAAACATGTTCTTGTGGTTCTGCTGCATTTATGATTTATTTAACATTTATCTTAAAAATAAAAAATAAAAAGTAAGTATCATTGACACGGATTTGATTACCAGCATAAACACAGGTCTGCCAGCAACGTCTTCCAGTGCAAGCTTCATCCTGGCTCTCTGAGGAAATTGGAAAGGCCTTAAACAAAAGGTTCTCATAAAGAACCTACCACAGGTTGACGTTTCAGAGTTTTAATTTTTTTGCAGCAGTGCTTGTCAGTAGCATTAGTTTCCATTTGAGGTTTAATCATATAGTGGTTTCATTTGTGTCACTCTGAGCTGGGCAGATATCCTGTGAAAAGGTCACAAAGGAACGTAGCTGAAGATGGGTAGTTTAAGTTTTACAGGATCATCCATTTTAATGTATTTTAATTATAGCATGCTTCTGTATTGATGTGAAGTTACAGTGACATCCAGTGGCAACAAGGTATGCTAATTGAAAGCATCTGCTCTCCAGATAATAATGATACACAAATTCCTAATTCAAGAGCTTAATTCCTTTTAAAAAAAATAATCTATGACCTTTGCAACTGCACTTAGATGAAGAATTAAAGGATATTCTACTTGGATTTTTTTTTTATTACGTAAACTTACACAACAAACAAAATAAGCAAGCTTCCTTTATTTCAGATTTATTAGTGATGATATATTAATTCTTTCCTAAGGTCAGTTGCATGCAACACACTACTCCTTGAAGTACAGTCACCTAAAGCTCTGTAGTTACTGCATGGTAAGGCTTCTTAAGTCACAGTGTATTTAATTTGAGGCCTTGGCCAAAAAAAAAAAAAATCTAGACGAAAAGTTACACCAATTAACATTTATCTCATAAGGAATACAATTTTACTACTAGTTTTTTTTTAATCTATACACATTCTAATACTGCTGATGGTGCTAGGTTATTTGTCAGAACAATTTACATTCAGAACACATTGCCTTAGGAATAAGAATGCTCTATAAAAGACAGAAACAGGTAAGCATGGCTTTCCCATTTTGAGCCAATCTCAACAAAAAGGTAATATGCAAAAATTAAAGAAAAAAAAAACCCAGCCCAAAACATACATTACACAACCTGTGCAATAAGTTATCCATGAAATAACTCTGTTAAATCATAAAAATCACAAGCATTAAAAATAAATATGTATCTAAATAAATATTTTGATTTTAATCTTGTGGCAATTATTCTTTATTTAGCATATGAAACACTTGTTACATGTTTATGTTCACACCTTGCCAAACAGGTTACACTTGTCATAACAATACCAAGTACTACAGTGGTTTTCTTTACATTAGAATCTAAAAATTTTAACTGCACACATTCCTTTCCACTGAAATACCATTTATTCAGCACCAGTTTTAAAATTATGCAAAGCCACCAATATTGGATCACTTTATGGGGACTGGGATTTTTTTTAACTTGAGGCAGCCATAACTTGCTCTAATTGCTTCTTTTTTGCTATTTCCTGCAGTCTCATTCATCAAATGCTCACATTCACCGTGTTATCAAACAAGACAGACATACATACATCACTCCACATAAAGGTTACAAATAAATATGTTTTAAGTTTTATGAGAAAAGAGTTTAGAAGATGTTGCAAAATACTTAAATGTTTTACAAAGATTTTTGTCAGTGATTATTGTCCTTGACCATCCTTCTCATCACTTTTTGGCAAAGAAATAAAAAGGAAGGAGAGAAAAGGCAGAGACACCTGTCTGTTCCTTGTTTTGGAGTCCTCGGGTCAGCTTCATTCATACAAAATACAAAATTCTCTTCAGCTACGAGGGCTTCGGCTGTGATGGAATCGTTTAGTTATTTTGCTGCAAGAGTCGCATGCTAGATGTACAGGGGTGTCTCTTGCCCAGTTAGAAGCCTGAACATGGCAGCTGGCATAGTCTTCATGTGAATCTGTCAATTGATTTACACAAAATTAACAGAATTGTTATTAGTTTAACGCAATCCATAAGGCCCAATCTGTCTCCCCCTGTGGTGTCAGTGCATTTGTCCTGCTTTCTGTAGATGTGAATGTTACCAAAGTCTCGAGTTCAAAGTTCTCTGCTTCTAATAAGCTACTTTGCTGTCTTTGCTTTTTTGTGTGGCTTTAAAATGACAACGTCAGGATGGAACATCACACAGCTTAACAGGACACCTAACTCTTTCTTTTGTGATGACCTACTCCAGTTACAGCCCTTAGAAGAGCACAAACCTCTCTGAAAATTCACTCTGCTGTTGGTATTAATTCTATCTCCTTCTCTGTGGGAGTGTCATTTCATGCATATTTTCTCCTACTGGGAGTTTGATCCTCTGAACACAAAACTTGGACTTTATCACCTGATGTTTAAATGCCAGTCAAGAGTTTGGTGGAACACGTTCTTTCACAATTAGCGTACTTAAGTTCCTTCTACAAGGAGTGGTGTCAGAGGGATTTTACAGACTGACAGGTTAAAGGCATCGAGCAATAAGAGTTGTATCAGAACTGTAGGAAGAGCTTTAAGTCCCTATTGGACAATGCAAGAGAAAGGAAGGTAAACTTTATGAACTGGTAACACAGACCCTCACCAGCTGCCTGGATAGCTTGGGCTCTTCATGCTGTCTTCACATCTTTAGTGAGATGTTATGCAGCAAATATCTACCATAAAGACATGGAGGTTCTATTGGAATCTACGGCTTTGTTCCTGCCAATATGCGCATACCCTGTATTACTTTTCAAGTATCATTTTCCACAGGAAAACAAGTTATCTTTGATTTTTGGTGAAGGAACTAGTGGAAGACCTGGCCAGGGTTGTGTATGATACTATCACTAAATTCAGTAGGGATTTTGATAAACCGGAGGATCTTGTTAATTCATTGCTGCTTTCTCTGAAAGTACTGGAGAGAGATACCTTAACTGATTCCAAAGGTAAGTTGCAAGTGTTCCCTGGAAATGAAATGATTAAAATAAATACCATTTGGAATCTCTCCGCTCTTTGAATGTTATTTTATTTCTATGGCAGATGCTGTAGTAATAAGCCAAGAGACATTTTCATAGCTAACATGCTTATGCAATTTCTTCCCTTAATTCATTACTTTAATTCGAACAGTAGGTTGAAAGTTCAGAATCCTGAAGAGTGGAAATCAGGAGCGGAAAAATGCAGTGAATGTACATGTAGTTGTTCAAAAAATGTTCTGTTAATTGTTTGTTCCTAGTACTCAACTCCAATTCGCTGAGGTGATGGTTTTGGTGTGTTTTAATGTTAACATACTCTTTTCAACTGAAACATATATTCTTTCAACATTTTTAATTCCTTGATAAAGTATTTAATTGCTTTCTTACCTCTCCCACTGAATTAGACAATGCTTGTACTATCTTCTCATGAGCAGTAGCAACAACGCTTTGTCCATTGATCTCAATAATACGATGTCCTACTCTTACACCTCCTCTCTCAGCTATTCCACCTCGCATCAAGCTGCAAATCTGCCAAGAGAAAGCAAAGTTTACTAAAGCTTAGAAATCTCATAAAGTAGTCATTAGTAGGATTTAATACGTAATAATAACGTGGTGACACCGTAAAAATTCCAGAAGGTACTTGTGAAAAGTATTAAGCAATACTGTGAGTTTTTAAATGTTGGTTTGTGGTTTGCGTTTGGTTTTTTTTCTGAATTTCTGCAAATTACAATTTTTATTTTCATTCTCATGGCCTGGGAACATATAAATACCTAACACAGCGATGCAGGTAGCAGCCATGCAAAAGGAGTGGAGTTAGAGGGAAGAGAGAATGTTATGTACTGTTGGAGTAGGAGAAGGAAGTGATTTTTAAGTATTTCTGACTTTGCCACCTGCGCTCTTTCTGCAAACTACCATGTTATTCTTTCTGAATAATGGGAAACATAAGAAGTGCTGAAGTAAATACTAATCTACAACAACAACTTTTTCATATACGTGGAAAAAAAACTGACATAAAGCTTAATCCTTAGCCCTGCCTAAGTGCTAATTTAGACTGAAGGAAAGAATGATGCCATACAGACATTCTATATTGAAAGCTGGGAATCTGTCAAAAGGCTCACGAAGATATAAGGAAAGATCTAAAAGATATCAGGAAGAAATTCTTTGCTGTGAGGGTGGTGAGACACTGGCCCAGGTTGCCCAGGGAAGCTGTAGATGCCCCATCCCTGGAGGTGTTCAAGGCCAGGCTGGATGGGGCTTTGAGCAACCTGGTCTGGTGGGAGGTGTCCCTGCCCAGGGCAGGGGGGTTGGAACTCGATGATCTCTAAAGGTCTCTTCCGCCCAATCTGTTCTATGAAATGTGCAAATTCTGTTTCTTTTTACAGGCTGTTCTCAGTGCAGTGAAGTACTGACGACTTGTTTCCTGTGCCTCTGCAGGTTGGAAAAGGGCACTGCTCTCCAGAGCCACTGCTTGTCTCTGTGTTTTCCAGTGCTGCTGGCCATAGGGAGTTTAGGATGAAGAAGGCAAGTCAGGCCCCTGCTTCAGCTGGCACCTGCAGGTACCAGTAGAGTTACATACACCAGGCATAGCCCAGTAGACACTGCTACTTAAAATGCAACCTGTTGTACAGGCAGGAAAAAATCTCAATCCAGTATGGGGAAATTAAAAGTAATCCTCCTCAGCAGTAATACCTGTGCTGCAACAGGGCCCTTCCTGTTGAGGCCCTCCCAGACCAGAGAGCTGAATACTAGATAGAAATTGCTGGGAAGTTATTTCAGAAGATAGCTCATGCAGCACATAAAGCAGGTAATGTACAGCTTGAATTTCTGGAACTGAGCAGAGCTTAGCAGTGCTGAGATTTACCTTTGCTTGGAGGAGAAGAAATGAGTGCTGGAGCATGCAATGACGGCTGTTTCTGCAGTTACTGTCAATGGTTAGAATCACATGCCAAGAATTATTATTTGCTGAGATCTGCTAATTTGCTCAGAGCAAAATACAAGTATGATACGATGTGGCTTGTGTCCCAGTGAGTTTGTAAACGAATTCAGAAACACAGTATGGGGGGCGATGGCCAAACTGGAACATATTGAAGGTGAAGCATTGTCTGTGGCTGACCAGAACCTTTTCTGTATGACACTAACTGTCTTTTAAATTCCTCTTCCCAAATAACAATGCTAAAAATGAATGCAAAAAAAAATTAAATCTCTTCTTATTCAAAGTTCAGGTTGTCTTATACAGGGAGCGAAAATACAGAGTTCGGTTTTGTTCATAAAAGGCTCTTCTCAGCCTTCTGAAGAAAAGCCAACTTTCTCTTGTGGTGAGTCTTACCTTCCACCACGCTATCATTAGTGGCTTTACCTACTGTGGTTCATAAACTGTTTCTGATGGACTTTTATGGAGAGAGGCACCATCAGGACCCTTCACAGAATTGCATTTTAAATTTCAGTCACATACAGTGTATTGTTTTGCATGTAGTCTACCTTCTAATCACATAGCTGACAAGATAAGCTGCACTACATAGATCTTCTCTTTTATAGAAAGCTTCTCAATTCATCTGTTATAATAACAGTTTGCTCTTTGCTGTTGGGGATTGTATGCAGTAATCTGAAAGGACAAAAAGCAGAATGTGCCAAAAGAAACCCTATAAATATATTTTTCACAGTATAAAAGAAAATAAAGAGACAGTACAGCCAGCTGAAATAAAAGCCTTCAGAGCAAATGGAAATGTGACCTCTCACCTCAATGGCATAAAGGAAAAGATAATGGCTTGCATATCTCTCCAGAGCACCTTTCACTGTGTTGCTCTCAGAGCACTTTTAATATCATCAGTGAATTTCTTCTTTCTAAAAGCCTCAGACGTAGGAAGTGGTCTCTTATCTTCATTCAAGAATGTGATCCTTCTCCAGGGAAAGGGAGTCAGCTTCCTTTTTGTGCACATTAACTATTTTAATGAGGTAGAAAGAGAAACAGACACCGAGCCCAAGTGGCTCTGCCTGGCCTCACAGATCCTGTTAAACGAGAGACAGTGTGCAGATGTAAAGGAATACGCTGTATGTAAAGCACACATTCACCTGCCCCTGTATTTGCCAGTGGCTGACTCAAAGCAGCCTCAGGACTTTTGACTCCAGCCAGTGGAGCTCTGGCAGATTAGGCTGCCAAATTTAAGCTCAGCAGTACCTCTAAGTAAATATGATTCTATTCAACCAGAATCGTTTAGCCTGCTATACTTGTTGAATACAGTCACGGCTGTAATATTATTAAATAAAGCATGATGGATCTGGATCTTCTTGTAAGCAAGAGTCTATACTCTATTTACTGTGTAAACTGAAGGAAAAACAAGGGAAAAAAAAAGAAGAAAGGTGTAAACCCTACTGGTTCAATCCATTCAGCTGTTACAAATTCTGCAATATCTTAGACAAGCTGCAGTGCATCAGATGTGAAACTTCAGTAGCTTCACGGTTTTTTTTTTTCTTTTTGCAACTGTCCATTGTGTAGCAAAACATTAAGGATAGAACAGTGCAAGGCAAAGTAACTGCTTACTCTTTGTAAATGCCTTAAATGTAACCTATCAAACGAGGTTTCTCCTCGTTTCACTCCTCCATTACTCTATTTAAACCCTGTATATTTTTTCCCCAGACCGTTTGAATAAATATAAACAAAGGCAAAGAAGAAAGAATAAACTCTTTGTTCGGTTAAGTTTTACCTATTTTTACTGTAGTTTTAGATATAGTTGTGCTAGGCTAGGAATATTGTAGATAGACTACTCAGAGAAAGTCTCTGAGATCTGAAATATAGACAGAAAAGTGGTGTGTTGTCAGCAGTAGAAATACAACTGGCAATACACAGATTTTTTTCATAATCTAGGAAACAAGATAATGATGTCATACAAGAGGACCACTTGTATTTAAATATAATTTTAAAAGATGAATAGCATAAGGATTTTCAGAAGGTGGCTGATAGGTCACCTTATGTTCACCTCATCACACAAGATTCATACTTGTTTCATATATATGCACAATATTTTTTCTTAATGTTTTACAGTTCAAATTTTAGATTCCTTTTATATATATGCAATTAAACTACATCAGTAGCTTTCAAGAGCCATGAAGAGTATTTGCATTACTAGTGCAAGAGGAATATTGCAAAATTAACACTCTGATTTATGCTGCTGTGCCGTTCCCTAACTAAAACTTCCAAAAGCTGGTGCTACTCATGCTGCATAAAGCACAACTTAAGGCTTTGCATTAATTAAACTATACTGGATACACCAAGAAAGCAGTCACCTGCAGCAGCCCTGTCTGTGCATCTTCCTGATACCCTGTGCAAGCAGAACTCAGCTCAGTTACTACTGTTGTATGCCCAGGTTGTTTATGGGCTGTTCGTTAAGGCAATAGCTGTGCATCCTGCAGGGATGAGACAGGCAGGGTGAGAAGGCACCACCGCACAACTGCTCTCAGAAGAGGCCCAGCAGTAAGTACCAGCTGCACGCCTAATGAGGTAATGGCATAGCAGCAGGAGACATTTAATTATACCCATTCAGGCAAGCCATTTATTTCTTCGCTGTGCTAATGCTAGGCCAACAAAGAATAAGGATATTATTTATGAATCCTGTCATAATTTATAACAATTGCTGGCAATCAAAAAACGACTTTTAAAAAGATCAGTACCAGAGAGATGTACTTTGAGGAGTCCTATTTTCAAGTGTTAAGTGAAGTAAGAGGGAGTTTATCTGAGGAAGGATTTACAGGCCCAGAAGCCTGTGTATAGAGCAGCCTAACAAATGATGTTAATCTCTCCTATCTGTTGGCTTTTAGATTCAAACACAGAACTCTTCATAAATGAAAGAGAGCTGTTTTGTTAGCTGAGAAGGATTTTTATACTGAATTCAGTAAACTTTCTATTGCATGTCATCTAAGTGTTGCTCATTTAACTGGAATGAATGATCACCATCCATTGAGTGGTGAATATGACAAATGACCGGTAGATGGAGTGAGCACACTAGGAAAGAAAACAACCAGTCTGCAGAATTTCCTAAACTAAGGCTCCAATTATGTAGGAGATGATTAGCTGGGACAAGACGAATAGATTGTCTCACAGGCTCTGTAACCACCTCTGTCCATGTAAGGACATGATACACTGCTTCTAATTCACCCTGGCCTGATTTTTTTCCCCAGTCCTGACCCAATGCTGACAGGCCTCCTGAAAGGGTTAATAATCACACCATAGTATTGCTCCTTGTTCCTTAGGTGTATTTTCTTCTTTTTGTCACAGCAGCAGCTGAACATACTAGATTTACAAAAGCTAGCGATTAGGAAATCAATCAACGCCTCATACAGTGTTACATGCTGTTCTCAGCACCCTCTGTGAGATCTTGTAAAACCAGATCCCATCCTTTTTATACCAGGACCTGGGATTTGCTAACGCAGTGAACTACCAGCAATAACCATACCCACACGTGCACATAAGGGGATTAAGCACAGGGAAAAGAGGACAGAAATATACCACACTCCTGATCTTTTCTCACAGACCTCTCTCTAGTCTAATGTCAGAGCATTAATCGCAAACATGACAAATAGTTTAAACCTCTGCTTCTAAAGGATGTCAACCTGGGTCCAACTTCCAGCTGGACCAAGGCTTGGAGCAGTGTTCTTTATACCAATCTCTGCTGTGACCACCACATGATACGTGATCTTAGGTAGGAACACTTAAAACTTAGGTACAGTAATATCACAGATAGCTAGCAGAGCTGGGAATCCACTAATAAGCTATCGGTTTGCTAAAGCACAGTTAGACCCATAAACCATATCCTGTAGAGTTACCTGCTGCTTTTCCAAGGGTGGCAAAGAGAAATCTGGTAACTTCAATTGACGCATTTCATAGAACAGGGGACCAGAGCCCACAGTCCTTTGTGATGCAGTTTTCTGTGTAAGCAGCCTGATTATTTTTTTTTCCTAGACTGGAGGAAGAGGAGATGGTGATGGTCCTGCACTACAGACAGTCCCTAATGCTAGTATCAGCCCCCAGGAAGGCCAGGTGACTACCTGAGCTAGTTATGTTGGGAGTTTGCTTTGGAAAGGTGTCAGAGAATGGCTTGGGAAGGAAAAGTTGCGAGAGGAGGACCCTGAGCTACACTGGGTAAGTGTTACCTGCCATAGTTATTCTCCTGTTTGCTTCTATTATTACAGCGTGCAGAGAAGTACAATCACTTGTAGTGAGCAGCATGTAGTTTTAACTGGAGGAGGTTACAGTTACATTCCCTTGCCCGCTACCATTTGATTCAAATAAATTATGCACACTGGAAGAAAAATTAAAAGTCTTAGTCTGTGCTGAAATTTAAAAAAGAAAAACAGGATCAAAGCTAAGATCAGAATGTTATAATTGTGAGAACCTGTTTCAGCGTAACTGTTTTCCTTGTAACTCTGGCACACTAATGACAGAGTTATAAATTAATTAGCTGTTCCAATACTGCACCAAACAATCTGGACTATAAATCTTGTGCCTGTATTACGTAGGAAAATCCCTCAAGAATGGCAGTACTTGTTCTCCTGGTGTCGTCCATTTATGCTGTATTACTCAGGGATGTGATTATAAGGTTTTGATTAATTAAGGGATCACAGTAAAAAAGGTGAGGTCACGTGCAACATTTTTTTCAATACTTCAGTGTGTTTTTTGAAAGAAAAAAAAGAAAAGAAAAAAACCCCAAACCCAAAACAGTCCCTGAACACAGAAACTTACAATTCCATTCTGTACACTGAAGCCCAGCTGGTATTTTAAGTCTGGCCGTTTTATGAGGACAGTAGTAACAGGAGGACAGCTGACAATGTTCAGTTTGACTTGTGTCTGATTCTTGAGACCCTGTAAGATAATCCAAAAGTTAGTATTTCTGAAATGGATTTTAATTTACTCTTTCATTAGTGGGTTACTAACTGCAAGAGTGTAAATCAGCTTTCTGAGAAAGAACAGCTAGAGTTAATAGAAATCTGTTGTTAACTTAGAGATACGTTTCTCTGTTTCTTTTATTTCCCAAGCTATTTGACCCAACAAAAAATATCAAAACTTTGCCTTTAATTACTATAGAAACTTCAGGGACGTTTTCAAGATAAACCGAAACTGACTACTGCTTTCCCTTTACCAGCTAATTAATCTGCTACTGCTGCTCTTGGTAAATCTGCACAGACATTAGATTTAGTCTTGGTGATTAAAGATAATGCATTCTGGGATTCCATCGTATCTGGGGAACCTTCACAGACTCTCTTGATCTGTCCTGCAGTCTACCAGCCTCCGTCCATTTCATCTGCCTGGAGTCCAAAGAAGCATAGTAGATTTTAATCCTCAGATTTTAATTTAGAGTCTGTGAGGAAGCCTGAAACTTTGAAGATACCTAAGTAACTTAATTTAGGCAAGTTTTTCAAACTCTTTTGTTACAGTCCAGTAACAGAGCTGCAGTCAAATTCTCCAGCCCAACATTTCTGTACATTATAATCCTCTACTTTTTGTTAATCAGAGATATGAAAAATTGTATCTGCTGGAAATCTCCAGGGTTGTTTGTCAGAATATTATATCTATGCTGGCTTACAATCTACAGCATACAGTTGTAAGTTTGGGGTACCTTTATGATCCCTTGGCATGTTGCAAGAGGTAGACCAACTAAACTGGTCCCATTAATGGACATAATTTGGTCTCCGATGCTTAGTTTTCCTGAACGGGCTGCAGGGCCTCCGTTCATCATGTTAGCCAGGATAACAGTGGGTAGAATCGATCCCCATCCGGATTCCACAATCACCACCCCAAGAATTTCTCCCTTCTGTTTTTCTAGCTGAAGCTGCAAATGAAAAGGAAAAAAAAGTTTTTTGCTTTGATTCATCTAAATTTGAGCACTAGCGTCTTAGTTGTTCCTGGATAACACCTACAAAATACAAAAATAATTGTATTCTGACTTCAAAAACGCTGTTAAAACTGTGTATCTTTTTTTTTTTTCAGGGATATCCTTCATTTGTTCCGTGAAAGTAATTTAGATTCTTACAATAAGCAAAAAACTAACACACTGGTTAACTCTATAGAAAGTGTTGGAACTGAATACCCAATGAATGAATGCCAAAGAAGCTTTTATCCTTCTTGGAACCTGGCTGCTAAGGGAGGCTGTAAAATTTTGTGGCAATGCATGGAACACAGGTTTAAGTTCTGCTCCACTTCTGCCATCACTGTTTAGGTTGTCTTGACATCTCAGCATTTCTCTGTCCTTATTTTCAGGCAAGGATCTCTTGATTATTATTGTGGTTATTATTATTATTATTAACATTATTGAATATACTTGTGCCTAGCATGTTAATCTGAGATCCCTTAAGTGCTGATGTAACGTAAATGACAACTTCTCCTCGAATATGGTGATGTTAACTGTTCAGTAATCATAGCATATCTAACTTCTAGAGAAGAGGAGCAAGATTTTAAGTAGAGAATATACTCTCTAACAAAATACTATGGATTATTTTCTTTCACATTTGAAAGAAGTCAGGGACAGGAACACCTATGCCCATAAGAAATCACTTACAAGGTGCGTTACAATGGAGTGTCATCTCTCCCTCTGTATCAGTACATTGGTAAAACATTGAAAAAGCTTACACTGTGTACTGTGAATAGCACAGAGCTTATCTATGTCAAGTGAAAATGTACTTCACTACTGTTTTGATCAATGGAAGCAGAAAGACCTTGAAAATGAAAGGAATACACTCTAAAATTATAAAGCTGGTTTTAGTAGCACAGTATTGATGATGCAACACATCTTGAAACGTAAAGTCATCTTTAAAAAGCCAAAAGAGATTTCCACAAGAACTACATTCCTCTAAAAAAAAATGGATCAATCTGAAATGAAATCCCAGAACTAGTTTACCTCTTTGCAGTTTTCTGAATTGGAAAAGTGTATGAGATCATCATTGTACATCTCTTGGGTATTGATGATGTCACTGTATTCTTTTTGACTGAGATCCTCTGGGTTAATTCCATTGGCTCTTAAAAACTCTTGGTAAGCCACGCTGAAAGCCTGACCAATTGACTGAGCTATCAGCTGTGCCTAGAATGTAGAACAAAACACAGCTCAGAGAAAGGACTGATAAACAATTTACCACTGAAACCATAAGAAACAAGAGAGAGATCGGCTTAATCTTAAAACGGAATTGAAACAAAGGATCCTGTAAAGTTGCTAAGTTAGTGTGGATATGAAGTCACTTTAAGGTCAGTTAGATAGAAAGAATCTATTACATCCAAAATCAAATTGCAAGCTCCATTAAAAATCTCTACTGATCTCCTATCATCAGTACGTTGCAGTAGCAAGCAGCCATATGCTATGTATGTAAACATTCCAGTAAACACTGGGGAGTACTGGCTTTGCACCAATATGGAACAGAGCTTACAGAAAAGACTCACAAACCCTGCTTCTGATCCCAGTGTATTTGCAGGACTGAGAAGAAAATGGATGTTCTGCTTGTATGTGCCTTCACAGACATGTATGCACTGATGGTTTGGTTGCCGTGTCACCTGCTGCTTCTCCACCTTGGTTTTACAGGACTGAAAAAATGCTTCAGCAAAACCATCTGCTCTCCTATTACTGCCATGATACCTGGCTCCAATTCCCAGCAACCCAGTAACAGCCCTGCTTACCCATTGCACATCTACAACAGCCATTCCCATTAACACCTTGGCTAGCAACATCAGGGATGCTTTCAAGAATGCAGCCAGAGCCATGATTACAGCTTGTTCATGTTAAGAACAACTCGTCAAAATCCCCCTTGTGTTTATTTTTTGGAGCGCTTATCTATACATGCATTTTACAATAGTATGCAAGAAATGATGACTTCCCATTACACGTTAATAGTGAGTACAATTAATGAAACATTACAGTGACTGGTATTTGGATGTATCAGAAATATATATACATTAGAAAGAAATCTACAGAAACGAACGATGATGATGGTAATACTAACAACTTTGCACATTCAGCACACTGCAAAAGTCAACTAATTAAAGAATTACTGAACTGCTGTAAAGTTTACTTTCTGGTCCCACCAGATGGCACTGGAACACAGAAAAACAGAGGTAGAGATAAGTAAAAGGAATTTGTAGTCAACTTTTTGTACATTTGATTTCTTTTTTAATGTTCCTATTCTGAGTTTACTGCAGCTCAGAGGAGAATGCCACGTTGAGTTCTGTATATTTGTGGTTTTCAGGTCCTGTGTTCTGTCCTCAGGGAACATGAGTAAATCCCAGTGATCTGAGGAGTTAATTGCATCTTACAGCATAACTCTCTAAAAATATTACTATTCAAAATGATACCACTAGTCTGGAAATGCAACACACTTTCTTAGACAGTAGGTACATGCTAAACGTATTATGCATAGAGTTTTCTGGACAACACTGTAAATCTAAATCTTCTTGCAATCTACCAATCAGATACAGTGGTTTTTTTTGATGCTAAAACGTGGCTTTCTTATTTCATTTATGCTGCAGTCCACAAAAGCACCAATCTGCTTGACTGGAAAATTATTTTAGAAAATCGAGGACATAATTAGCCTAGCCAGTCACAAGCCATTTCTTCATATTTCAAAACATCTTTTAAAATACTAAGAAATTTGTAGCAGTGTAATCATATAGATGTCACTAAGAATGTTTTTATATTGTTCCAGTATTATCGACTTCTTTTTTGTTCTCCAGTCTCATTGCTTTCACCTCCATTCTACATCCTCAAAACCAACGTGTCTAGCTGTCATATTCTATTCTATTACTGCTACAGCCAGTTCTCACATCGTAATTTCATCTACCTCTCCAACTTTTTATGAGTGTTTATGAAAGTCTTCAGCATTATGTATAACTTAGAGATAATATAATTAAGCAACTTGAAAAGGTCACCCCAGCAAAGCTGAGATAACTACGTCTGAGAGCAATCCCAGTCTAGCACTCCAACCTTTACACAATGCCATTTCTCCTTCACAGGCTTAATTGCTTTCAAATAATGAAAATGATTGCTGAGCTCAAAAACCTGCAACCTGTGAGTTATGACTGTCTGAACCAAAGAACTCAATTCTCTTTTAATTGGTATGGCAGAAATTGTATTTAAGGCTGTTGGTATTTAACAATGGTCAAAAACGGTTAGCGCTGCCTCTTAGAATACCTGTATCTCAACTGCCAAGTTTGAAACAGACAACAAATTCTGGGTTGCTAGCTTGGCATTTTTTCCATGTTTCAGGTTGAAGGCCCTTGGTCTTCCACTTCAGACACAAACATCTATTTTGCTACAAAACCAAACCTGGATGTGCAATAACAGCAGTAAAACAAGGTTATCTCCCTTTGCCACAAGAGTTAAGGACATGACACGCCAGCACTGCTCACAGGGGGGAAACAGATGCAGCAGAGATGTACAGAACTCCTTTGCAACCACTGCTTCTGCAATCCTATTTTAAGAATGGCTCCAAGTTCTTTCATCTCCTGGTATATATGATGCAAGTGAAAACTGGAACCTAAATTCTCAAGTGATCACTCCTTTTTTAAACAGCATTTTAACAAAAAATGGATTAGGGCTAATATGCTATTGGGTCTCAGAGTATCTTATGGCATAAAATGACTGAAATTGTTTCTGTTTTATCAATATTCTGATATAGTAGTGAGAGTGAGTTCTTCCTAGCTTTTTACTTAAGAATTGCTAAGCTCTTCTGGCCATGAAGAAAAATTTCTGTAAATATAGAGAACTAAACTTTCTTAGCTCTATTGCATTTATATAAAAATTGTAATTCATAATCTTTGCTAGGGATGAAAAAAGAGAACTGAAAAATAAACAGCTGAATGTGTTCTTAAGCATCAAGGGAACAAGTCACATGTTTTGAGATCATGAATACCAGGTAAGCAAGCCAGGAGCAAATAAGGACTGGGTAGAGGGCAACCTCGTGCCTGACCCGCCACCATTGGTAGATGTTCCCAGCAACTTGGCTTGAGTTTGAAAGAGGTCTGAACAGTTCTACCTCATTTTCAAGTGTTTGGAGGCTTATGTGTGTCATTATGTGCCAACCCACTGGACTAAAGGATCCAATCCAGGATGAAGCATCAATTTGATATCCTATAAAGTAATTTTGGCCATGAATGACCACTGACTTCAAGACAACTCCAAATAATTGGATACTAAAGCATTTGGGAAAGCATTGTTGAAAGAACAAAATGATTGTGTAACATATGAGACATAGATTGGATATTTTGGGACTGAGGAGGAGACGTGAATTTGCGACATGAATTTGTGGAGACTGAAAAGAGATCATATATGGATAAACAACTGGCTAATGTCTCCACGGGTTACCTGCAGATCCCAGCAGAGACGATTATTGACAACAAACATTCATTCAAGAAATTAGATGTCATTTCAGAGATTCTCTAAATGACGTACACTGTTTAAATAACTTTGATTTCATTTACTTACATCCTCTGATTCAAAGACGTGGCATATCATTTTGTATTGCTTCTTTCCTTCCTGGGCACCGGGTGTTGTTTCAATACAGTCTTGAGAAGCTGACCTTGGCATGCGGCGTCGTGCCATTAAAACCACAATGTTACCAATATCGGCAATATACGAAATGGTGCGCAGCGCATGATCCATCATTGTTTCCTATGTAAAACAGAAATAAAGTCATTCTTCGTGCCTGCTGTTATTGCACAAAGGCAGCATCTTCCCCCTCCTTGGTGGCCTGTTGCTTGAGAATGACAACAGCTACAGAGGCGCTTTGATGGGCCCCGGTCTGACAGCCCCTGCACGGTCAATGGGCCCAATCGCCAGCTGAAAGCACAGCTGCTGTTCCAGAAATTGGCTTCAGTGAAGTGTTGCCTTAGCAATTACAACATGGTTGCTACTGTAAAGCAATAATGAAGATCTATATTAATGTTTTATAAACATTTCCATGCTGTTGGAAAATGATATTTCCCTTTTGTATTGGTTTTGCTGAATGAAATAGATGCTTTTCACAATGACAGAGCAAGTTCTGGGGAAGGCATGTATATATGCAAAAATGTTATAATCTCCCAGTTTTTTTTTTTTAAATTGTATCCTATATTAGCAATAATATCTAAGGTAACATTTTCTCATATACAGCAATGCGATACTTACTTTCTTTGTAAAGAGCTATGAAGGCAGTTTTTAATGTTGTCTGTTCAGAATTTTAAAGAGTTTTTACTGGCTACCTACTTATCTTGGACCAGTTTGGAGGGAATAGGTCTGGTGCCTGGCTCACAGATAAAATCCTGTTCCAGTCAATGTCATGAGGCTGCCAGTTTGGTTGTGCTAGGAGAACTCAACTCGGAAGAGCTAGTGCCTGTGAGAATGACTTTAAGTGGAAAGCTGTCCAAGCTTCATCCTAATGAACACTTCTTATGTAAGAATACATATAGATTACTATATAGAAAAAGTATTGAAGCTTCCTGCCTCTATCTCAAATCCCTGAGCTCCGCATTCTTTGAATTACTTTAGCCTTTTAAACTCTTATTTTACTTTCTGCTATTAGCAGGAGAATCCCAACCTACTGCTTCCAAATGTTTTTCTCACAGGAATATATAATTATTCAATGGCTTTGATTAGGTATTGATTTGCCTTGGACAAATGATAGAATGATATCTTTGCTTGCAATTATTTGCATCTTCATACAGATTTTACTTAAGATACTGTGTAAGCAACCTGATTTCTCCTTTAGTTTTTTTAAAGATAAAAAGAAATAAAAATCCACAACTTTTAATTTCCCAGAAAGGTGTGTTGCTACAGAAGATTTTCCATGCTAAGAACCTTTTAGGTTTAAAATGAGAGTTTTAGGAATGCTCATGCAATCAAGTAATCTGGTTGACTGTACTTCCTTTAAGTGCCTTGAAAAAAATCACTTTTACTGAAGTCTGTGTATAATTACGGAGGAAAAGAAATTCCTAGGGGGAAAAAAGGTAATATAACTTATGTTAGTAATGCTTATCTGGCAGATATTTTGATAATTTTTACAAAATATTAGAAAAACCCTTCTAGCTATAAGGATGCATAGATGCCATAAAATGATATTTTAAGGCAGTGATGATTTATGTTTTTTTTCCCGAGGGGACATTCAAGGACTGTTGCTCTTCACTATGTGACTGTGCTGTCCCTCCTCACCCCCTGCTGCCACACACCACCAGCTGAGCTGAGGTGCTCCTCTGTACTGGGAATGCTTGCCCTTTGCTCCTTCTGAGTTTCAAACGGAGCCAGGCTCTACTCTGCCCTCACGCAAGTGAAACGGCTGTGGCTGTTACAGCCGTCACACGACTGTGCACTTCTTGTGTGACAAAGAGGAGACTGCAGGAGGCTCATGAGAGGTAATTTCAATAGCAGGCTGCCAGGGTACATACTTAATTCAGCTCTGGGACACGGCTGGTGTGCTGTACTGAATCCAATCTGTTGCCATTGGTTGAACAGCCTTTTTTTTTGTTGAGGCAAAAAAGAGTTCAAATCCTATTTTTATGGGACGTTTCAAACCTGAGCTTTATGGGTTTCTTAAACTAGATGCTGCTTACTTTAAACCCTTATGCTAAGTACCTATTTAAGATAAAGCTTTCTAGTGAAATGAAGACCAAGAAAGTGCCTCCAAACCATGCTTTGTTAGCTTTGTTTTCTATGATTTCTTTACGTATTTTGCCATTGTAGAGATGAACTATTCTTTAAGAAACAGAAAGGGCCCATCTGAAATTCCTTCTTGTTGGTATCACTGGTCAGTATGGAGGGTTTTCCAGACTTCTATTTATTCCTCAAACTGTAAACAACCAGAAGTATAATAGTTTTGATGACCAAAATAGCTGAGGATGTCCTGTCCTACCCGAACAACTAAAATCATTTACCAAATTCTGTCCGAATTGGAATTAAAAAAATACTTATTATTGAATCAATTTGTTTTGCTTTACTTTGTGATCTCTATTATATTTAAGTCAGTAAGTTGCTTTCTAGTGTCTAAAATATCTTTGGTTCTTGGCCAAGTCTGAGGTTTTCTCTGCTGTTTTTGGCACCTGCTTGGATATATATGTGGATATTTCTAATGCGAAGAAAGAAAACCTGACTACACATTTGTTGCTTGTTTTGGGTTTTGTTTTGTGGTGTTTTTTTTAACTAAGAATATCTTTTTTTTTTTTTTTAATTATTTGCTACTGACTCTTGATATGTATCAGAATATCCCACTGAGCAGCAAGAGCAGATCTGTATCAATGCAATGACACAAGACGACTGAGACACCCTCCTTGCTGTCTCTGCTGTGGCAGGGTTTCCCTTGATACCTGATCTTCAAAAAACCCCTATAATGTGGTATGAGATAATATATGATTTTCATCATTTATATAAGCAGCAGCATCCTTTATATAAACAGCTAAGTATTAGTTTACCATTAGTTGATCGCATCTCGAAGGCGAGAGGTCTCCTAAGAGAGAAAGATTGTTCCTCAAGTCAACAAGAGTAATTGTTTTAAGAATTTCAGTGCTATTGAACTTGATAAAGAGAGAAAAACATAAATAATCATTGTTTCTTAGAACCATCTGTCTTACTGAAGAGAATCACTACCCATAAAATTATTGTAATGATTCTTCTTGGGCTTGAAATAAAATGTTTATACTTAGCCCTAAACTATGAGAAGTGATGATGGTTAAGAGATGGTTTGGGGGGGGTGTCTCTAAGGGTTGCAGGGGCTCAGTAGGATTTATAGCACTTGTCTCAGTATGGAAAAATGTTTTATAATGGACATCTCTCAGCAGGATATTGGGAGCTCTGCAGAGATAACTGCTTTTCAGCAGTCTGCACTAAGTATTCTGTAAGGGTGTAATCATACATGCAGTGTGCACAAGAGTGAATAGATTGGGAAAATGAATGCATTTAATCTCACCTGCCAAGAAAGACTTTCTGTTCTTATCATCACACAGAACTTACTCAAAGATTTTCTTTGTGTTTTCCCCTTGTAGGAGTGAAAGCAGTCCTTCCCCCACCCCCTCCCACCTTTTTACTGTCTAATGCAATTACAATTAGGAGGAAGGCAAATAATCTATAGTGACTGTAAACATGTCTTTATTTTTGATTAATTTGTGACTTGACTTTCTCCTTTCTTACTCCATATTCCATTCCACTCTATTTTCTATCACCATTATGTCATTTTCACCATCTTATCTTTTGTTGCTTTCCCATTAATCTCTTCATCTCTGCCCATCTGCTTCTCTGTTATTTTCCCTCATCCCTTTTCTAGTCCCATCCATTCCATCCTTGTTATCCTTATATTTGTCCTTAGAAATTCTCTTGGCCTTTTTCAAACCCCTTATTCTATCTGCTCCTGTCCAGATCCCCCTTTCTCAGAACCTCGCTTCCTAAGGAACTCTTTTAGAATCCCACTTGTTGTCCCTCTTGAAACCCAGAGAACGCTTGAAGGAGGAAAACCTAAGCATTTTTCCAAGCTTTCAAGTGATAGTCCCGTGGGAGTGTGAATTAGACCAAATTAACGAGTCAGAAGATTTTATGGGCCCAATCACCTACCAGAGGCTCTGCACATACACGTGGGACCTCTGTATCTTTCTTTTTCTCTGCTAGGTTTCCCAGTTGCTTCTCTCCCCGCTTCTCTTCACTGAAGGTAGGAGAGGCTGCCGTGATATTTTTGCTGGTTTTGTGCACCGACTGCAAGCCCCCAAAGCTGCGAGAGACAGGGGAGACTTGCTCTCCTATGCAGCAGGTGTTTGGCCAAACCTAAAGTTGCTTCTACCCCATGCACTAAACGGGTGGTCAGCTGGGGCCCAGCGTATTCAGTAACTAAATGCCTAAGCCACTAAACGGCGTCAGGGGTGCTGCTTCCTCGGGTTGCTGAGGGCAAGAGACTCACCGGAGCTGGCTCTGTGCCACCGTGGCAGTACACCTCGCTGGTGCTACTCAGCGTTCGGAACCCTGCTGCCTGTCATTTTTTTAACTGAGAATTTTACATTTTAAATCGGCTGCTACCTCATGTGAGCTACACAAGACTACAGATGGATTGAAACACGGATGGCACACTGCAGAAATACGTTTTATATAACTGATAAAGCCATGAAAGAACCCATTGTTTCTGCCAGCTGCCACACCAGCTGAAATAAACCTGTGGTAATTACACCAGTCAGGAAATTTCACTAGCTCTGAAAAATACTACCAACCTAAAATCAAAAGCATGCTCAGAGCGATGCTAAACACTCGTGGGAATAAATCTCTCTCAGCTCTCTAAAAGACTCACTGTAAAAAAAAAATAAAAATAAATCAAAAAACCCAGGGCAAATGCCACAGAGCTTGTAATTATAATAATTTCCAATATTGCTATTTTCAGCTAGTTGAACAGCTCATACCACATACCATTATTCATGGTGCACTGCACTTTATACCATTAGAAATCTCAGGGGAATCAGGAGAATAAGATAACAGTTACTTTGACAAAGTGTTTATGGTCTGCCTCAAAGAACTTTCCCTTTTTATTTTTAAAAGGGTTGGTGTTCAGCTGAAATGACCCTAAAGAAGGGCAAGAGTGACTTCCACTAAGATTAATCCTTACTCAACAAAGAGAACTTATCTCTTTACTGCCATATATTCCAACTGTAAACTGCAGCTGTTCATTTATCAATAATTGTCTGTAGTCACAACAAATAGCGGTATTGGTTATCACAGATGAAGTGAAGTATCAGGACAATTTATGGATGGCAGATTGCTGCCTGTATTAGATGGGATATTCTACTCCTCATCTGGCTCCATCTCGGGAGTTCTAGTGGCATGTTAAGGACATCAACTGGTGTTAAAAGAAAAATAATTAATTTACTGAAGTTACTATCTTACTTACCTGTGTGTCTGCATTTAAAACTTTGATTCTCTGTGTGGAGATGAACAGATCCACTTCAGTCAAGGCCTGGGAATCTCCCTCTGAAGTCTAAAAGACAGATGCTTTGTTACAAGAGGAATTTTAGTTTCTTCTTTAGAATGACAAATTCACTGATCACTTCAAGCATAATATGATGTGAGGCAATCACGCTGTTAAACCACTACGAAAATGGCTATTCAAAGGTGTTTCTAAAAACATGCAAAGAATGCATTTATTGCATAGAAAAAGTGAAGCACACTGATTTTGTGGGTAAGAGTGAATTTTTGGAGCGTGTGGAACTGAGAGCTCAAGTACTAAAATTCTCTATTTATAGCCAGAACAGGAGAAAGAGAATGGCTGTTTCTTCCCCACTGTCTCATTGATGCACTTCAGTACCTGCGGCACCAGAACTGAGAAAGTAGGAGAACTGAGAAAGGGACTTACTCCCCATCAGCTGCTCAGCCCTTGCCATCTTCAGTGATCTCACCACAAAAAGTGCAAGCTGGTGCTCAGTACTATGGTGTGGTTGAAGGGGCTTTTTTTAGATTTTTAGTTTAGTTTTTTCTAGAAAACAAAGAACTGAGTGCTGAATTAGTATTTCTGTCATATCACAGAAAGCAATCAGCTGACTTTTAGGTCTCAACATCTGTTCACTAGAGAAACAGTTCCATATCCCATTGGACAACATGGTCCCAGAGCCAGCAGGATTACAGTGTAAAGCCACACGGCTCCCTAAGTGTGCGCCCTGGCTCTGCCCACCTGAGAAAACAAGAGCGAAAGCAGCAAAGCAGCTGCTACCTCTCACTGAAGCATCATCCCAGAGCTTACTTAACGCTCCAGCATTAAGTTCAAGCAGGAACTTATTTATTCCTCCAGGCTACTTGTCCACAGTGCACTATTGCAACTGGTATTTAGCAGCATCCCGTGTCAGCAGCCTGAGAACAAAATGTACCACCCTGTGCCAAAGGCAGGCACCAGTCTCCACGTCAGAGACCGGTTCTTTGATGAAACAGTGCAAGGAACAATGATGTATTTGCTGCTCTTTTCTGTAGTTATAAAGGCTTAGCTATGCCTATAATTTGTTCAGATTAATTTTATTTGAATTCTCATCCAGCAAAATACAAATCAAGCCATGCTTTTGTCAGAGATTTACTTGCATTGCTTTCATCTGAGACCACCACAAAAAACAAGATTAATTTTAGTGCTATTTTCATCAGCTGTATTTAATTAAATGAATTATAGTTTTTAACTGAGTGAAATGTCTCCCATATGAATTGTTCCAGCTACTACCTGTTAAATTTATTTTATTTGTTTTTAAATATTTAGAACAATTTGATAAATATACAGTAAGTCACAGGCACAGGAAAAGATCTTACTGCTTTGGTTAGTAAAATAAAAATAAGTGTTGCATTAAAAAAATCTCCTGGATAACATAGGCTGTATATTTGAACTAAACAAACCACAGGTATTCAACAGAAGAAGAGCAGCAGACAGGCACTCCATCAAATGAACAATGAAGAAAATGAGTTCATTTTATTCCATCCAGTGTTCTACTAGTTAACAAAGAAGAAACCAAAACGACAACTTTATGAGAACCCATAATGAAAGACACAACACTCTATGGAGAACAAGTACAACAAAAATGTAAGTAAACATTAGCATTCAAGAAAAACAGTCTACACACCGCTTTTTTCTTGATTTTAGCTGCCTTTTGCATCCTCTGAGGGGTAGCATAAAAAAAGAATGCAGACAGATGTACACACAAAGAAAGAGAAAAACAATGTGGGAGTCAGGGAAACCTTTGACTATGAATCCAGACTGTTAAAAATTAAAAATTTGGGGGCAGTGGGAGAAGGACATGCAAGAGAGAAAGATTTGTTTCTAAAATCTTACGCAGTTCTCAAGCATAATAATGGCATTATGCATGTTGTCAATTAATTACAAAAACCTGGTACCAGAGTGTTGTCTGTTAACAGCTGTTCATAGCATTTATCCTGCTAAATATACAGCAGTCTAAAAGGACAGTACATGCACTATTTTAAAATGAAGGTTTTCTATCATTATTAATCATATGTTTACATGTAATTGAACAAAATGTAACCAAAGCTCTCTTCCATGACTATCTAAACTAGAGTCTCTCTAAGATTAGGATTGCTATTAATACACTAAATGTTTTTTAGGGAGCTAATTGCAAACAACAATTACTTACTGCTTAAGACATCACAATACGCTAAACAGAAATTCAAAGGTTTGGAAACTTTAAAGAACTGGAAATTTCTTGCCTTCCATTTGTTTCTAAATGCCAAATCAATCATCAGTCATGATAGTTTCTTGTTAAGTAAATCATTTTCCCAAACTGGTTTCCTTCAAAAACATGCACTTTTTACCAATTAAATATTCTATGGACTAAGCACATAATATTTCTATTAACATTTAAATCTACCTCTTTCTAACCATATGTTTATTCAGATGAGATATTTATAGCAGATCCACAAAAAAATTGTAAAAAACCAATCTCCTACTTGGATTACTAACCAAAAAAAAGCAGGTTTCTGCACAGCTGTATGAAGCAGTCTATGCTACGTTATTTACGCAGAAACTGTTCACTGCAAGTAACACCAAATCCACACATAATAGTAATGAATCATCTTGTCCTAAAAAATTAATAATTCAATATATTGGCAGTATTCTTCATAATTTGTAGTGTTAAAGGAATTAATAAGATAAGAGGAAAAACACAGTCAAACAAATATCCTGTGCTTTGCCATAGGAGCATTTCCTAATTGCAATCTGCAATTTCTCTTGAATACTTGAATTCTTCATACAGCTTCCAAACAATTTTGAATAGACTCTGGAATAATTTATATTTTGTTCCTCAGTATGTATTTTCATAATAAGCACTGGAAACTACTGCTATTTGCAGTACTAACTCTATACTCACATAAGGGCACTTCAGAATAGGTTTGAAGCTGCAGATCCTGTACTGTTTAGAGATCAGCTCTCAAAGGAACAGAGAGCATCCTACAAACATAACGATCCCTACCTTAACACGGCTCACTGCCTCTTGGGCCTGCATCATTCGTATGTTTTTGGAAGGGTTGCGCTCGGAGAGCAGCTGTGTAGAGCCCAGGTAATTGGCTGCAAAGATGATTCCATCAATGAGGTCTTCAGGTTCACAAGGTCCTGGAACTGACACGAGACATTTACAGTTACTGCCTTACAAAAGAGAGATGAGAAATTGAATCAAGGATATTGAGCCTTGAACAAACATTTAAATACCTTTTCTAATATGAAACAGAAGAAGAAATCCAGTGCAAAATAAACAATGTTTTTCTCTCTCATTATTTTCCCAACAAAATATTCACCAAAAACCACAGTATTTAAACATTGCATAAGTGTTTGAATGTGGAATTCTAGAAGAAAATAATTGGAATTTTTTTTGCCATGCTGCACTAATAAACTGGAATTATTTGGAAGTTTCCAAAATGCTGAGAGGTTCCCTAACTACTAACTTTCTTAGTATTTATACACATGACTGTTACAGTGCATGAGCTAAACTTGTGCTTGAATACTGATTTGTGTTTCCACATTTTTTTGAGATGTTTACAGAAGTACACAGTCCCCAGCCATTATCTTTGGCAAAACCACTGACGAACAATGGACATGAAGGTGTACTTTGCTTCAGCAAAAGTCCACTACAAAGCTTAACAGTTAAGAAAGTTTAAGAAACAAGAGAAGTAGGCATCTCAATCCCGTTTAGTCGTGTGTAAGGCCTGAATTCAGAGACTGACAGAAAAATAGAGTTCCCAGGCTGGTATAGATTGTATAAACTGAGAACACTTTCCTCTGACTGCAGGGACTCCCAGGAGGCAGTTACTGAAAAGGAGAACATGGAAAGAGCATAAAAAAATTCATGTTAAAAAAGAGAAAAAGTGGAACTTCAAAACATCTTGCTATTTTTTTAATTTTAGCCTCCTTTAAACAAAATGCCTTTGCATACACTTAGAACTAATTACATAGTGACTTCAGTGAGATTCTAACATTACCTTCTATTTTGCAAGTTGTTCCTTTCCAAGGATGAAAAAGAAGGGGCAGGGAGCAGAGAATAAAGGACAGTATCTTTATCATACTTGGACTCTTCACCCTCTTTATTCAGCCATTAAGCTTTATGTCCAGCATGATTGTATCAACCAGTAAAGAACAGTCATTCCAGAGTTTGGCCAAAATCCCTTGACAGTGAGTATTTTCTGTTCCTCATCAGTTTTATAAAAGAAATTTGCCTTGACCTGTATCAACTTGCCAAGCTGCTAACGCATTTTCTAGAAGTACATCAATCTCATGTATGAGGAGAAAAATGACACTGAAGGGAGATGCCAATTTAAAAAAGCTTTCTTGCACAGTGGAGTAGTTCAATTTATTTATAATCAATTGAATGTGGAAGATTAATATGTGGAGAAGGAAAAACATACACAGTATATGCCATGTGATAATATGCCAATGAAACTTACTGAAGTAGTGGATTGCACATATATCTTTTAGTGAGCATTCCAATCACTCGTTTTCCATTCCAATTTAGAAGTCTTCCAGCAGAAAATAAACTTGATTAAAAGAAGTGACTTTCTTCTTCAAGCAATGCTGCTGTCACCTAGACTTCTGTGCAGACCTCACATTCACCTGATGAAAATCTCAACCCCCAGCAAAAAAACTACAGTCTTTGTAATTCAGTAATCAAAGCATATAAACACATATATCTATTTATACCAGTCCTGCACTCTTCAGACACCCAATACTACCTAACAATGCTCACACCTAATGGAACTGTTTGTTTTGCTAGGAAACACTATAGTTTCAAGCTTCAAAAGGATAACTATATACCACAGGAGGACATTGCTTTAGATCACATCTGTACAAAGCCAGTAATGGTTTGGATCTTCACTATAAATCAGAATAGAATTCTGTTGAATTAAAAATTCTCGAAGTATTAGGAAAGAATAAAAAAATATCATGACAATCTCCACTGAAAGTGTGAAAACCCTCAATAAAATCCTTGGGAAGCTACTAATTTTAAAAGTCACTGAAACTCTTCATGAAGATGTAAGTCTTTTTGTACCTCAAAAAATTATCCTTGTGTCTGCAGCACTAATTCACTGAATGAAATCAAAGAAAATGAACTTCCACAAGAACTCCATTTACTATATCTCTGTTCCCTTGTGCTTACATCTTTGCACCATTACATTTTTCAGCAGATGTATTTTATACGGTACATAGATCTTTTCAGGCCTAAAACTTAGTCTCGTACATCTGTACTGCTTTCAGCTTGCAACAAAATATTAATGTTGCTTCACGTTGACATCTCGTTTGAAGAGTAACAAAGAGAGAAATTAATTAAAGATGTGAATTTAATGTTAAGCTAGCAAAACTTCGTTAGGTACCTGCATCAACACGCTCATTCAAAATTAAAGTGGCTTTAATTTGGTTTTCCTTTATT
The DNA here is from genome assembly GCA_025769975.1 of Gallinago jamesoni. NCBI lineage: Eukaryota > Metazoa > Chordata > Aves > Charadriiformes > Scolopacidae > Gallinago > Gallinago jamesoni. The sequence goes on along the minus strand of JAOQGH010000069.1, from coordinate 25,146,901 downwards.
CACTTCAGGCTGAGTAAACCAGGCTAAATTGAATCAAGGTTGCTTTAACTCTGAAATATGCTTACCCACATAATGTTTAAATCAGTTTAACTAACCGCCTTTAGTAGTTAATTTAGATTCATTTTCTTGAAATATTTTGTGTGTCTTAAGACATGTAAAATTGCAATTCTTTGTACAAATTCTAATGCAGTCATTACTACTTCAAGCAAAGACCAAAATTCTAAGAATCTGCAGAATTTGTCAACAAAAAAAGTTATGCTGGTGATTTAAAACATATCAGTCCCTTAATCTACTTCCTTTCCATCCCCAAAGCTCTGGCTGAACTCAGGAAAGCTTGTTTTCTCTTCAATTATTTTCAAGAATGTTGAATTTGGCACATTTCTGGTTATATTGGTGCTTTGTACATCTTTGAGCAAGACATTTTCGTCTTGATTGCCAAGTCATTGATAGGCTGCATCAAAGGCATTTTCTTTTCAAAGACATGTTGAAAAATCTATTTTTACATACACACTGCTGGCACCCCTGAGCATCCCCACCACATCTCTGGGGTCTGTGAAATTAATGTGTTACCAAGGAAACAACAAATTCTTCTCATGTCTTGGCTGTTTGGTGACAGCAATGGTGTTTTTAACTGATTTGTCTGAAAAACTTCTTGAATAACCTAGGGTTTTCAGGAATTTTATAATCCTGAGTTTATTTATTTGGGTTCTTCAAAGATTGGTGGTTTTTGGTTGGATATGGTTTCATCATCTCTTCATAGCATTAGAAAATGATTTTTTTCTGAATTACTATACCAGCAACAAATTCTGCAACATCATGTATAAAACAACAGCATGTATAAAATGCTTATAGCGATAGCCAATACATGGAAGGGAAAAAAAAAAAAAAAAAAAGGAAAGGCATGTTGGGAAAAAAACATTTCCAACATACATTTCCCATCATGAAGGCAAGGTAAGAAATTGTCAGGTAAAATGCCAGAAGGATGGAATGCCACTGAAAATTGGCAGGGTCAAATTGGGTTACCTGAGTGTTTTCTTCCCTTATTTGTGACTGCTTTAAATAATATAAGAATGCAGACTTGGCTGAGGTCCCAGCTCATCAGAGCACTTAAGCATGCCCTTGAGTGCAAGCATGTGTAAGGCTTACTGATGAGGAAGGGGAGAAAAAGCAATAGATTTGAAATGTGAAGATTAGTTTGATGTGAACAAAGATAGATTGGAATTTTATGGTGAGTATTGGTGCTTAAACATTAGGTTGCTGTTTCTGAAAAATCTAACCATAAATTTCTGCAGTATCTTATCAATGCCATAGAGATTTCTTGGTTTTCTGCTGGTCTATTAACGCAACAAGTATAAACGTATTTCTAGACTAAGTAGACTAGGTCTAAACATTTTTTAATTGTCTTATCTTTTTATTCACAAAATAAGAAAAGAATACGATGATCAGAGGCCTGGAGCAACTCTCCTGTGAGGACAGGCTGAGAGAGCTGGGGTTGTTCAGCCTGGAGAAGAGAAGGCTCCGGGGAGACCTTATAACAGCCTTTCAATATCTGAAGGGAGCCTATAGGAGAGCCGGAGAGGGACTCTTTGTCAGGAAGTGTGATCTCTAAAGGTCCCTTCCAACCCAAACCATTCTATGATTCTATGATGCTATGAATTCAGCACAACTGAATTTAATAATCTGTTAAGAAAATATTTTTATATTTATGTAAAATTGTGTGAAAACCAGGGATTCAGGCAGTATTTAGAGACTGGGCTCAGAGCCCAGAAGCATCTTCCATTTCCTGCTGAGAACCACCAGACCCCACATGTTCCCCGAGACCTTGGGGCGTGCAGCACTGCAGCAGGTTTTGCGTAAGTAAAAAGAGAGAGGGCATATGTCACCTCACACAACGGCTATTGACAAGTTCCATGTTTTGGCTGATTTCTTTACTTCATCATGGTTCTTAATGTGCAAGGGAATCAGATTTATGGTGATAGGACAAATACAAAGAGCAAAAAAGCCAGAACACCAGAACATGGAACTAAGTACCACTGCAAGCATGCAGTCATATTACAACTGAAACAATTCCAATAACAAAAAGAAACATTTCCAGTATTTTTTGTGCCTGATATCCAATTTGTTTTTATGTATGTGGCATATGAAAAATAATAGAGACATAGATATAGCTACTGTAGTTCATGACTCAAGCTGAAAGTAAAGTGCCTGAACAGTTGAATATAAATATAACCAGAATATAATCAGAATATGGTTGTGGTATCACCGTCAAAGCTGAGGGAAGAACAGGGAGTGTTAGCTGGCAGAATCTTCTCTTACGTGAAGTAGGGTCCTGTTCCTTTGGGACTATACATACAAATTAATAATAAAAACTCTGTTTTTCTTTTAATTTAGAGAGCAGTCATGTTAACTATCATAAGCTCCTGGTGAGCTACATATTTATTTGTATTTGACAATGCCATATAATACCTGCAATAGAAAAAGCCTAATAGACAGCTTATCCTCATATACTGTGCAACTGTAGGAAAAAAAAAACAAACCAGAAAGCAAAATGACTTAACTAAAAAAAAGTATGTTATGCTACCTAAAAATATACTGACCCCTTTCCAACAGAGCAGTGAGCTGATTGGTAAGGAAAGAAAAAGACATAACCTTTTTATCCCAATAAAATTAAGATGTGCAGTTGTATCTGCAAGCGCTGAGAGAGGTGAATTTTCTAGTCTGTTTTAAAGCTCTGCTGGAGCTGGCCTCCCTTCATGGCTGTCCACTAAACAACCAGGAGATGCTTTTTGCTGTATCAGCTTGCGTTCTTGTCTCTGCCGCCTGTGGGGTGCATTTAATTTAGGTCTGTTTAGGGCCTGTTAGCCAGTACATGCCAAGTGTTATGTGTAACTTCCTTCAGATGTCAATCTGTGTAAAAGGGGCAATCTTTGACCCTTCCATTTGCCCTTGCTCTTCAAGGAAATGACTAAAACCAGAAGTTGTTAGACGAGCCGAGGACATCAGGGAATAGAAGAAAAATGTGTTAGACGTTCTACTATTATTCTAAATCACAGTAAGTTTTCCCTGAGTTGAGACTGGCATTAGAAATCAAGTTTTTAACATTCATTTATGGTTTCCATTGTGGGGAAAAGTGTGTTCGTGGCAGATCTGGGCATTCAGGTCCTTAGAAGTTTCCTACTGTCTTTTCTCACTTTACAGTATGTACATTTCCTTTGCAGGAAGAGCTGTATGCATTTTCCCCAAAGTTCTTCAGCTGGCTGTGAATCAGCGAATGATAATGCCTTTCAGTATAATCCCATTTTATCTCTGTCCACCTTCTTGCGTTAATAAATTGACTTATTTTTCTCTGAACAGAAAATGCATTATAGCAGTGCAAAGGAGATTGAAGAAATGCATGAACACATGGCTCTCCTAAACAGAGGATTGGATTACCGATTTATTTTCTTGTCAGATCAGGAGAACCTTTCCTTTTGTGTAAACAACTGAGATTCCCAGAGTACAATAACAGGCATCACATCTGAGTGATACAGGGGCTGCTCTGAACAGTAAAGGATTCCTTCCTCTGCACAAGGCCATGAAGAACAGGGTGCTCTTACACCTTCATAAATCTCCACCCTGCTGGGACCCATTGTTACCACTTTTTTAACCCTTTCCAGATTTGTAGCTCTCTCCATCCTCACCGTAAACTTTCTGAGAGCTCTATCAGCTCCTTTTTATCACCACCAGGCTCCCATTGCCACAGCAGGGGATGAAAATGTTAAATACTTCAAAACTTAAACTTTTCAGCTGCGTTCTTTTGGGTTTAAAATACGTTAAAGCATTTGCTTCCATTTTATCTTACTTGAACTGTGGATGATGTAAAACTTACCATCAACAAAACTTGGAAATGAAGACACTTTCTTTGTCTGTTGAGAAATAAAAATATTTGTAGCTGTAACAAAATCATTTTCACAAACTGATGTGAATTCATATTATATTTAAACAGCAGACCATGGTTTAAAAAAATAATCAAATTTCTCTGTATAACTTCTGCATAGCTACTATTTAGCATGGTGAAACACATTACATTACAGTAATTAACCCAATCTAACTCTTACGTATTGCTGTTTACCTGGAATTTCAAAGCATTTTAAACTGAACCTACCACACAAAAAAATAAGGGAGGATAGGGAAAGAAACTGAAAATAAGCTAGGAGGTCTGCTGTCAAAGGTGCAATACAAACCAGCAATTCCCAATCCAATAGTTTGTTGGCTAGATCACGTTGCCTATTAATGATATCAGATTTCCAATTAAGAACATTTAACAAGATTTTACATAACAATATTTACAATGAAAAGAACCTTCCCTGATTGCACAGTACACAGCATTACACTTAATCTTAGCAGAGGCCACTACATGCTCTTTTTATGCTGCTGTCTCTATTCTCAATAAACAGATACAGTCCTTCCATTTGCTCTTTTGTGGGCCTCCTCAGGCATTCCTGTTTCCAGGAAAGAGGCTGATTTCTCCATTATGGGAAAAGGCTTTAGAAATGTGCCTCTTCATTAATACACCAGGCTACGGGGTAAATACGTTACATGTTTTTGAGATAACAGACTTCTGCTTTTAAGTCTGAATTTCATTTCGTTGTGTCTAGCCTCAAGCATAACCTCATTTTGCATTCTTAGATGTCTTCTTTGCTCCAGTCTTCAGTGACAGGAGCAGGTCTGTCTATCACTGCGTCTTTTTCACAGCTGACCAAGCCAGGACACATCTTACCACAGAGGCCACTCAAAAAGAGGTAACTCATTTGAGCCCTCAGCACTGAATGATGTGCTTGATACTAGGGGTTACTTAAAGATAATTATTTCTGTGGAAATTAAGCAGTCCTTTGGTTTCAAAGACTGGCACTGGAGGCAGGGGAGAAAAAAAGCAGAAGCCAATTTCTTTTTGATGCTATTCTCGCTCTCCAGTAATCCAAAAAAAGAATTTCTGAAGTGTTCTCCCTATTCTGTATGTCATCAGAAAATTTTAGGCTTGAGTACATGCTGTGGACAGTTACATAAAATGAATGTGGCAGCAACAAATTCATGGGTATAGTTCAAAGGCTTCCCGGAATATGCAGACATTACTGTCCCTCCAGGAAAGGAAACACAGCCCGAGTGTGTATGAGCGAGAGGGAGGGAGCTGACAATTCGCTGCCGCTCTCCCCCTCGAAGCCTGGCCGCAGGAAGACGGGCAGCAGAACGGCCCAGGCACCTACCTCGGGGGTGTTATTATTGTCAACTGGTCCATTGAGGTCCGACCGCTGTTGCTTCCTTGGCTGCTCTAAACCATTGCACACCTGTAAGAAAACAGAAAAAGGATTTCAAATACTTTTGTCTTCTGAAAAGCTTCAAAACAAAGTAGAGATCTCAATGGAAGTCAGTAGTACAAAACCAGAAAATTTTCACCAGATTGAATTACATTCAGAAAAATTTTAAGAAAAATTAATAAAACATTAACATATGAAACTGTATTTTGGTATGTTCTCAATTATTTTATAGCAGTCTTTGGTCTTGAAGCTGTTCTGTGTAGTTATTTATATGTAGTTATTTATGTACAACCAATATTCATTACTAATACTGAAATATAATGTGACATATAGTTGGAATTTCCTATTGTAATTTAGCAAATATGATACATATAAAAATATTGAGCTGTTTAATTATAATAAAAAATCTACTTTGAGGTAAATAAGACATTTCAATTATCATTAAGTAGCAATTACACTACTGATTTAAATTAAAACTAAATTCTTTTATTTTAATGCAAGTTTTTCACATGAAATTAAGCCAAATGCTGACATGATCAAATTGTTCAGAAACCAAAGTCAGAATTTTTAAATGTGTTTTTTCTCAGATTGGACAAAATCAAAATAGTGCTAATGGTCTTCTCTAATCTGAAAAATAGAATCCTTGCACCAAATATAGGATTCTCTGTTCATGGGCAATACCTCATGGCATCTCCTTCCTTTTGGGCCAAGCAAATGCTGGCAGCACAGCTTCAGGCTTCTGAAGAAATGTAAAAGGGAAAATATAAAACCTTACACAAGGAAAATACAAGTCTTTTAAACTATGGAACACTAGTTTTCTTCTAATTTCCAATATTCTCAGGGGTAGGATTTCTTCTCTAGACCTGGCAAAAGTCACAGAACACCAACACCCAACAGAGGCACCTCCCGTGTCCCACATGTACAAAGAAAGTGAAGTTTTCATAACTTAGAGTTTCAATGTGAGAAATGTGGAAAACCAAGGTGATTTCTGGAACAAATTTTTATGGTTTACGATATTTCATATTCCTTTTTTCTCAGTTTCCCCATTATGTATTAAAAAGAGTTCCTAAATGCCACCGTCATTGTAAAGCTTCACAAGTAAGAACTTGCTTCAACAATTGTGCAAATGGAAAATGCTGGACAGTATTATTTCAAATGGTCAGCCTGAATGTTACATGTGAATGTAACTCCTTGTCTTCTGACTTTCAAATTCAGTATGTAGCTGTAATCAAAGAAAGTCTGCATGTTCATCTCTAGACAAATTATTCCCTATAAGAAATATTTAGTCAGCTGAAGGAAATGCACTAATGAAGCAGGCACATTAGATCTATTAGCTCAGTAATGCTAATTCTCAGGTAAAACAACATACACAAAGCACCAATCCACCCAAGCAGTAAGCAGGGATTTAAGAAAGAAAAGACAATCTAAGATGTACCCAAAGCATCACGACTTGGGGGACCGGCTGACTAGTGCCCTGGCCACATGGCTGTAGAAGCTTCCCATAACCCTGCTTATGGATGCTATTCTGTCTGAGACAAGACAAATCTCATTATATTGCATGGCTAAACTAATATGGAGCAATATGTGTTGATGTGCAATGAAATATGTTAATGAGATCAACAAATATCTAGAGGGCTTTAATAAAACAAGCATAATAATCATAGATTATTCCCTAAAATAGTAAGATTAAATCAAGTATGCTTTAAGCAGGCAAAATGACATGGCCACAGTGAAGAGATATTAAACTGCAAGCAGTGACAGTAAATATATTAACTCCAGTACGTACAACAGAATGTTAATACTTCTGAAGCTCTGTCAGTTCTGATTACCACACGCTTTACTGAACTGAGAATGCACCTGCACATAAAGCAAGAGTGGGTTGACTGGTTTAGTAAGCACAGCCTGGGTGTCGTAAACATCACTGAAATACGTCTCCGTCACAAATCCGACATGCCGATGGACTTACTCAGCCCTGGGGATCATAATACCAATCACGCTCTTTGGTAACAATTGCATATATAATTCCATATAGACTTAATATAAAATATGACTCAAGACTTGGATGACATTCTGGTTTTGATTTATACATAGCTGCAATTGACTGGAGTGTCTATTTTAAGGATTTTAGGAATATAAACAAGTCTTGCTTTTTTATTGTTTCCTAGTGACATATGAAGAATATAAGTGTCACATATATAGTATATTTGTTGCTATTGTCTATTGGCTGAGTTCCAAAGAGAAGTCTGTGCAGAAGACATGATGTGTTGGGATCAATCACATCACCTCTAAAAGGAACATAATAAATGCTTTTTACTTACTACTTTATGTCTGCACATGAAGGCCAACTTCCCCCCCCCACTGTTTTGGGTATGTGTTTAGGAGCCCCAGCCTAATTATGCAGAATCTCAGGTACAAAGAATTCTTCCA
>JAOQGH010000069.1:25113218-25139080 GCA_025769975.1 Gallinago jamesoni | reverse complement strand
CCCCCCCACTGTTTTGGGTATGTGTTTAGGAGCCCCAGCCTAATTATGCAGAATCTCAGGTACAAAGAATTCTTCCATTTCTTTTAGGCACATCTGTGCACACAGTATGTTCCACTTCTGGCTCATCTACTAACAGTTTTTTACAAGCGTTGTGATGGGGAGGGGAGGGTGTCACTGTGAGCATTTCCTCCAAACAAAGCTGAGTGTAATAGCACATTCTTGAGATCTTCTCAGCTTTGGAGTGCAGCACACTGTGTCCCTGCAGCAGCACGAGCTTACAGCAGCACGAGCTTACTGACCGAGCAGTCAGTAAGGGGACCTGTGCCTGTCTGAGACTTTCTGTGCCCAACATTTGCCTGCAAAAATGTAGGCAGTTAGAATGACCCTTTACAAAATAAGGGTTGAGATCTTCACGCTAAAGGAATGTTTGCTAACATGGTATCCCAGAAGGAAAGGGCAGAAAAAATTACAGGGAGAAGGACTTCCCTTTCTTTCCGTAAGACTTGCAGTGCTGAAGGAGAGAACTACGTGGCGCAGGCAGGGCTGCGTCTCCCGTACACAGTTACAAACCATGTAGCCTTGTACGTATGGAAGGAGATGCTTCTAGACACAGGGTGAACAGAGTGTTTTGGAGCTTCTTTACAAATTCGTTTTGAGAAAACATAAATTCTGGTATTCGGTGTGGGCTGGAAGTTGGTTTGTACTTCCAGGTGATCTGACCAATGTTAAATGAATTATCATACCCAATACTTGCTTTCTTTATGATTCTTACAGTTTCCAATTTATATTGTTCTTTTAAGTGTTATAATAGCTAGAAAAAGAACATTTGAGGGGAACACTTATAAGGTATTATAAATACATATAAATATCATGACTTGCAGTTTAGAATAGAACCTAAAGCTAAAATGGAAATCTGGCATTGATTGCACACTAACACAGAGCTACAGCTATGTTAGAAGTCTCTTATCGTAGGATAAGATTCTGATAAGAGGACAGACTCTACAAAGAAAGATATAAAAATATTAAAATATTAAAGGTGTAGTGTTATTAATACTTTTGCCTCTGAGCAAGTACTGACCCATTGTCCAGCATCACGTGAAGGAACTTGAGGCAGAGAAAATGCCATAATTAGGCTGAGAGGAAAATCAGGCTCTAGTTATTTGAGGTCACTGAAATATCTATGCACATCTTTCAGAAATAAGCTTGCAGCCCTATCTGTGCCCTGGCCAGCCCTGGCTTAATGGCTAATTGCCAGGCCTGGGGCCACCTGGGCCTCCTTCCTCCCACCAATCTTGCCAGGCCCCGCCCCCAGCCAATCAGGCCCCTTTATAACCACCCCTTCCTGCAGGGTAAAGCCCCTCTTAGGATGGCTGGTAATGGTTGAGTTCTCTTGTTTGTTAACACTCCTGGCTGTTTGCTCCAGTGTGAGCTGATCAGCTTTTCAGTGAAAAGCTCATCTCAGTGATGTGGTCCTCCTCAAAGTTGCCACCTGTGATCCTGAAGGCTGCTCGGCACCCATGAAGCACTTCTCTGCTGGAAACCAGCAGGTTAGTCCCTTTCTTGATTTATTCAGAGGAATAATTTGTGTGAGAGAGGAATGGAAAAATTAGTTTTTTCAGGATGGTTAACCCTTCCAGTAAAGACTTAGTAGGCAAGCACTGAGTGTACCTCAAAGGCATGACAACGCTTTATTATGATGTTTAAACATTTGAATAATGAGGCTTATGATCCCTATTTGCCAGTCAATCTCTTTACTAGCAATACTGTTTAAATATTATCAAATAATGTGTTCAGAAACCAATGTACTGGCTTAGAAACTCATCTTGAAGACTACTAAGCTTCTTGAAAAAGAGATGTTTTGCGGTAGGTTTCAACTGAAAGAGGTTACTTGTGGTAGGCTTCAAGAAATAAAAACCTTATTGGAAAAAGGGATATTTTGTGGTAGATTCCAATTGAAAGTAGCTCCTTGAGGTAGGTTTCAGAGAAATGGATGTGCTGAATGGTGCATTCTTACGTAGATGTAATTTGGAATGCTTGCTGCCTTCTGCTTTAAACTTCCCAGAGAAGACTCTGTTACTAATGCATCGTTAGGTAAGAGACATTGATTTTGCTGTCTCCTGGTGTCAGGAGTTTGCCACTAAAAAGCCATGACTCAGCCAATTAGCACAGAGAAACTGTTTTTGTTTGAGAATGTTTGAGTTGTTTAGCACTTTTCAGTAAGTACTTAAACTCGCTTAGTTTGGGAAATGTCACTCAGTAATAGCTATTTAATGTTGCTGTCCCACAGCTGCCTTGAACAAGTGGGAGAATCAGCTAGCTTTTTTAGTACTCTTCATTTACACCTACTTGTGTTTTCCACAAATTCTATCAAATACAGCCCATAATATCAAGACTGAATTCTAGGAAGACATTCCTAAGATACTGGTTTTCAAAAATGTCTCAGCTTAGCTGCCTCAGTCTGTTCTGTTGGTGAGATCTTTGAGGGACAAAAGACTCCTGGATCTGGGCTCTTTGCAGAACAGCACTGTGTCCAGGCCACAAGAAGGGACTAAACCTCAAATGTTTTTTGTCAATGCTAAGCTCTACCTAGTACAGGTAAACAAAACACAGTAGTAGCACTGATGCACACAAAGCTGATGGAGAACACACTGACACAAAAAAAAAGACTTTGGAGAATTTTTGTTCATAAATTTTTTGTTGGTGATATATTATCTGTCTGAGTGTCCATGTTCAAAAAGTATAAGGTCATAGCCTGTAATAAAAGTCTGAAATGAGACTAATGCTGCAGAAGCTTGTGGGGTCCCTGCCAGGGGAGTTAGTATGAGTGTATGAGGGTAGGTTCTCAAAGGTATGCCAGTGATATGAAAGCGTAATTGAAAAATCAGAAGCAATGGGATTCAGGTGTCACAGGCAGCATCATTAAAAATGGACTTCCCTCTAAGATCCTCATTCTTAATGGTGCTAGCAGCAAGTCCCTCCTTCAAAAGGGTGTAGGTGAAGGCAGGGTGTTGGTGCTGTTAAAAAAACCTTTATATTTTATTTTATGTATTTTATGTATTATTTATGTAAATAGATCTGTTTGAATAGGGTAGGAGAGAATATGCACACTCAGGAGTCTGCAGACAAATCTAAGTAGATGAGACATGAGCATTGACTGTCTAATCAGCCCTTTGTTCTTCAAGTGCTGAGTCCCATAGTCATCTTTATAGTCTCCATTCATCAGAAGTAGCTCTCAGGCCATGCCAATGCCAGTATTTCAGAAAAGTATGAACTCTAGTTGGGATGCAAAGAGGAAATTCTGTCATGTATGAGGCTCCAAAAAGGAGCAATTATTTAATGGTGAGGCCCATTAGTGCAAAAGACATCTTCCATTGGAATTATTTCAGCTGCTGTCCAATGTTTTGCTAACTTTTTTCTTGACTACTTCACTATTCTGTAATTATATTACCTGACTGTACAGAGTTAGCATTAACTTAGTAAAATAATAGGCAATGCCATCATTCTCTGCAGCTGTCTTCTGGGTGCAGGAGAAACTAAAGTTCCACAGACTGCCAGGGAGGAGCAGGATGGGCCTGGGACTGCCCCGAAGCACGCTGCCTTGTGGGAGGGAAGCAGGACAGGATACATGGCAGTGAACCGAGCTGGAAGCTTTTTCTGGTTCAAGCATTTGTTTATACCAGGCCCTTGTTCCTATTTTGTGTGCAGTACAAGCACTGGTCTGCAACAGGAGACAACTCTCACTTTCCATCTAGTGAACCTGTTCCTAGGTTGATTAGTGTGCCAAACCAATAGTATACTAGCTAAACTTGAAGCTATGCAAATGTCATAGCATTCCAAAAAGAAAAACAAAACCTGCAGTCAACAGCAACTACTTTTGCACAGAAACACCCCATCAGTTTAAAGTTTTTTGTCATACTGTATGCTAGTACTAGCTCAGAGAGCCATTCAGTTCCTCTTCTTCCTTACGCTACCCAAAGGTATACCCATGTCAGTTAATTCATGTTAATTTTAAAATAAGTGTGATAGTTCAGAAGAATTACATCAATATGGTGTCTAACCATATTCAACTTCTCTGCGTGAAGCTGGAACATATAAAATGAAATTATAAGCAAAGTATAAAATCTCTTCACGTGTCAGATAAATTAACAATTGGCTTGGTCTGAGATGACCAAGATGTCAACTGGAAGTGAGGGAAACTCCGAGCTTGAGGAAGCTGTTCAATTTGACTTGTCATAAAATGCCCAAAACTTTGTTTCAACTTCATAGATGTAATGCTTTTCTGAAATAATGTAAGCATGGAAAACCTACAAGAAATAAGTTGTGCTAAGCACTGAGTTAAAGCAAATATGCTTTAAATGTATTCTGGGTTACCCTCGGGCTTGTCTAGTGCAAGTCGTCTTCTACACCTCTTCCCTAGAGGTATTTACAAATAAAGGCTCATGCAAGCAAGCTCATATATCCCCAAAGTTTTCACGGATGAGCATGTATATTTAAGAATAGAGACTGACCTACACTGAAAGTAAAATGAGATAATTACTTTCCATTTTCTGTAGACTGTTGGGTCTTTCTTAGAAGTGACTACTGTTCGCTGGTGATAAATTGCTGAAAGCAAACCCAGCAACTGGAACCTTTCAAATTCCTGATTCTTTAATGTTTGGTGTGCAAGACTATTGCCAGCATTTATCATGTGCTAAGAATTAATAGCGATATATTTTTAAAGGTACATAAAAACATATTGTGTATCAGTTACTGTTAACTAACCTGAAATTTATGCAGCAGTATTACCAGCTTTGGGAGGGCGGGAAGGAAACACAAAATGAGCTCAGGACAGCTCAGCATGTGCATAAAACCACAAAATGCACACTCCTGTTTGCTTATTGTTCACAGAAACTGACATATACATAGTATCTTGGTTTAATTCAAAAGCATTGAAATCTACATTTACTTAAAGAATTGGGGCAAAAAAAAGTGTTTCAGATGCAATATACATGCTCCTGCATCATCCCTCTTGCCATATTTTATTCTGTGTGACGCACACCTACAGTAACTGAAATCTTTTAGCAAGATGACAAAACCAAGGATCTTCCAAGCAAATTCTCTGCCAACAGTAGGTTTGGCAGGCAAATCTACCAACAGTGGCCTTGGGTTTCTTCTTTTACATAGTAAAATATTTAATTATTGTAATCAAAATAATGACTCCTCAGTTTCACAAATGAGATACAAATTAATTTAGATAGTAGACTAATTGCATCCATCCCTTAGAACAACAAAATCCTCTGTGCTTTATCTAAATTGAGGTCCAATATCTATGTTAAAGGTCCAACCACACTTCATGCTAAAGACATTTTAGGACCTATTAAGTATAAAACTCACTTTGGTGAGAATGCATACTGCACTTTAATGCCCTCACAATGAGCCTGATTTTTAGATGAAGCTGAGGATGAAAAGCAACCTGCAGAAGTTGAATAGAACACGTCAAGATAAGACCAGTTCTGTTATGATAAACACATTCAAGTAATGCTTGCCAAAGATTATTTAACTTTTTAACCTTTCTTTTATATCCTTGGAGGCATGGGGTGGGAGAGTGGAGATCTCCTCATAGCTCCATTTGTGAACCTCTATTTCCATAAGAAATGCTGCTTCAGTGAAGATGTCCACAGCAGCTTTGCCCCATCGTCTTTCTTACAAATTAAATGCACATCCTGCCACCCAGTTTGTTTCTCCCTTCATGCTGAACTGAAATGGTACCTGTACTGCTGTATCTCTCCTTTCTCTCTCCTCATTTGAAGGAATGAAATACTGTGTATTGTTTAATGCTCTATCCATTAGAGAGCAGTTTGTGGTTTTTATGAAGAGTGATGGCAGAACCTGAATGGCTACATGCCAGTCAGTGGCTACCCATCACAGCAGCACTTCTTCCATTATTAAAAAAGATTAAGGCATTGGCTGAGGACTGACTAGAAATAACAATTAAAGCTCGGGCAGGCAATTTAGGAATCCTTAGGTATTAGTGCCTTTTTTTCTGGCTCTCAGCATTAGAATGAGAAACAATTGTGCATGCTTTAAATTAATGTTTATACCATTCTTGTGATAAAACTGCTTAACATTTTTGGTACAAGTAAATATCCTATTTCTTCCTTCTTGCCAAGGTCAAGACATGCTCAGCTGGTACAAAACCACAGCAATATGCAGGTCCTCCTTGCAGTTGTTTTAACACATGTAGTACCTAGCTTTGGCATACATGCTATTAAAAACAAAAGAAATTAAAAGTAATCACTCATTAAGGCAATGGAATGAGAGTCTTTAATGGAAAAAAAACTTTCTGCTATTTCAGTGCTGACCCCAGTTTTATTTAGTGTGTCACTGCAGAACAAAAATACTGTAAATAAACCAGTTTTGCCCCATGCAGCTGTAATACCTTTGTTTTGCTCTGTGCAAAACCTCTTTCCTAGCTTTCTACTTAAATTGACTACATTTCAGCACCTGTTCTTAAACATACAATGTCATTATGTAGCTGTCAATGCAATACAGAGCAAAAAAAAAAAGTAAAAATATTGCTTTTAGTTCTGTTCAGAACAAGTAATTTAGATAACAAGATAACATTTGCATAATGCCTCTGACTGTGGTTAAACGTAGAACTTCATACCTGCTCCTGTGGCCACTTCTGTCTGTCCTCTGGGGTTCTTGACTTTGCTTTAAAACCTCTAGGCACATCTCCACTGTGCTTTGAGGCAGATGGGATATTCAGTGATTTTGGCCTCCCCTCGTGCCTGTTAGCACTGTGAACGGCTTCTCCCTTTGAACAAGTCTCTTTATAGTCCTGTGCCATGTTTTCAGTCCCAGTGTGCTCTGGACTCATTTCTGTTGTACTATTAATACTGCTCATGCTCATACTCATTTTGATTTCTGCTACAATCTGGTCAATGTCCTCTTCCTGGTCTTCCAGCTCACCATCCTCTTTTCTAGAATGGTATGGTGATATTCCCTGCGAGTTTCCATTAGCCTCTGCTGGGTAATAGTCCGGATAGCCACCTTCACTTTGGCAATACTGTATGTTTTCTTCTTGGTCTTGAATCTCCAAAGATGACACTTCATCCTCCAAAATCTGAACACCATTATCTTGACCTTCCTGCCACTCTTGCCTGTCTGTCACCTCATTTTCATCTTGGTGCTGAATTTTACCTTCAGCCCATTCTTCTACAGCTTCCTGACATTCATCTGTTTCAACATGGTGTTCCTCGTGGGGAGCATACTCCTCCCCATTGCAGTCCATTCCTTCCAGATAACTGTCATCCTCTGGACAGTATCTAATGTAGTATGTGATTCCTTCTTCTTCTTCTGGTAAGCCTTCATCATAGTCCTCCTCCTCAGAGGTGTTATTCACGTAGTCAGAGCTGGAGTCACCATCTCCACTGTGATCATTGCACTCATGTTCCACAGGTGTAGGACTACCTTGTCTGACAGCTGTTAGTTCTGCCTCCTTTGCTGCATAATCTTCAATGGGAAGGTCACTTTCTTCATTTTCAGGCTCCCTGTTGTGAGATGAAGTAGGGCAGGCTCTTGCTCTGTGATCCAGCATGCTGGCTGTGGTGCTCTGATGTTTCCTGTTTGCCATAGCCAACTCCTTACATGACCATCATTTCTAAGCAACTACTGCAGGGAAGATGGAAAAACACACAATCAGGAAAAGGTCATCATCAGTAGATATCAGTGATGTTAATAGGAAACAAACGAATAGATTTATTTGGTTAAAAGGATGTGTTTGTAGATTTTTAAACCAGCTTTACAGAAAGCTAACTTCTAAAATGCTCATATTATGGAACCATGAAATCAAAGTAATAACTTGCACAATGAAAAGAACAGATAAAGAGAAGGTTCTACATTTATGCTAAATGTATTCTAGTGTAGGATCTCTTCTGTGAATTTGACAGAGAATTAATCCTGAACCTTGAAATTAGTTTTCAATTTCTTTTTCTTGCCAGTAAGGGGTTATGCTTTGATCACTATGCAGTAAACAGGAGCTCTTTCCAATTTTCAGCTTAGGCATTTCTTTCATGTGTACTGAAAGCATACATTTAGAATCTGACCTGCTCTTACCAAAACTAAAGGAAATAATTCTATTAACTTGGCAGTCACATAGGGCACTAAAGGATAACAACCTGTTGTGAAAGTTATTTAAAAAAAAAAAATCACTCACTGGTTTATTAGCTCTCACTAGCTGGATGCTATTAAGTATCTCCCATTGTTAAATTAAATATTAGTTGTAGAATAGACTGTTTCAGTTGGAAGGGATCTACAACGATCATCTAGTCCAACTGTTTGGTCAATTCAGGGCTGACCAAGTTAAAGCATGCTATTAAGCATGTTGTCCAATTCCTCTTAAACAATGCCGTGCTCCAGGGGAGCCACACCAATGCTGAATACAGCTGATGGCCCTTTCCTGACCGGCTGGTTCTACTGTGTTTGATGCCCCCCAGGATGCAGGTTGTCCTCGTGGTGCCAGGGCACACTGCTGGCTGGCACTGAGCTGCCTACTGACCAGGACCCCCAGATCCCTTTCTGCAGGGCTGTTCTCCAGCCGTTCCTTCCCCAATCTATACCTGTGTCCAGCATTACTCCACCCCTGCTGCAGAATCTGGCATTTCAACTTGTTAAATTTTATCCCATTAATCACAGCCTAATGCCCCAATCTATTTAGATCTCTCTACAAGATTGTTTTTCAAACAATCTAATCTGTATGCCAGGAGACAGACGCATTTACAATAAAAGCTCATTAATTCTTCCCACTAAATACTTGTGCTACTTTAAATTACATATTCTTGTATAAAAACTGGATTCTAAGTAAATAGGCAGAAATTATAGGAACTGTATCAAAAATAGGATAAATAAAGAAAACAGCTAATTGTAGACAGGCTTGACAACTGTGATCTGCTGTGTGTGATGTGGATGGGGAAAACAGTACCCTTTCTGTGTGCATGTTTCTTTGTGCCTCATTGTTGTATGCGTATGATAAGCTTGACCTGTGAAGTTAATTAACTGGGGTGAACTGAGCTCAGACATGGGCTTCTGAAACGCACCACACAACTGCATGCTCTGCTGTGTGCATGTATTCCAAAGGCATGGCAGCCAACCAGATGGTCATTGTGGCATAACCACCTTCCCAGTCTTGTGTGCACATACAGAGAACACAAACTAACTTGGAGCTAAAGGGCTAGAGGAGCTATGCAGAGATGCATTTCCTAGGCATTATGAATTTTTTTAAAAAAAATCACGTTACTGTAACCTAAAAGCTCATAGATATCCTCACAGAATTACTGCTATCACAAGGAAACCCCCAAACTGTAGTTTGTGACAAATCCAGGAACTTGATGCATCTATATATTAGTGCAATGGCACCATGTGGCAAATCTAAGCTCTCCCTGAAATGAGGATTCTTGATTCTGGGATACAAAGCAGAGATGGATGTTAGTCACAGGAGTAGATGTGAAAGGAACCCAGAATGTGAAGCTCTTTTTTGTTATTATTTTTATTTTCTACTGATGCTTTGCAGAAGTAGTCTTGACAGAAAGCTTTGAAGTAAATAGTGTATCAAGTGAAGTTTTAAATGATAAAATCAGAGAAGGCAGCAAAACTTGCACCTTCTTACTATTAGAAAAACGAGCAGACTTATAAGACTTTGTCAGCATGATCGGTGTGCTCACTATGATTCCACCCATAGACTAGCTACCAATTCTCACTTTGGAGTCAACCACAAGGAACTCAGAACACCAAACCATCTCTTCCACTTGTGTTGCCTCTGACTTAGTTAGCTCTACTTACTGCAAACTAAGGATGTTCCTATACTGTAATTGCAGTATAAACAAAACTTATTTTATATTGGATTAAAACAGCAACCTAGTTACAATGCTGCAACGCTCTGCACAAAACTGCCCATAAGCAAGATAAATCGCTTGCATGATCAGATCAGGAGCGGGTAAGAACGCTACACAAGATGTCTAAAATAAGTTATGATGGAGTGCTACAAAAAAATACACTTTTGAATAGCAATGCAAGAAAGAAAGAAAGACACCTCATCTGTCTTAACCAAAAGTTATTTTTTGTGCACAACTGAACAAATTAGTGTCTCTGGGAAAGAAATGCTCTCATCTGCAGTGGCCTCAGTGTACCAGTCATTGGAAGTGTTCCACACATTAAATAGGACACAGAGATTTCCAGTACAGCAGACCCTGCACACTAGTCACTACTGTAGCTGAAGATAAAGAAGCACATAACATGTAACACAAGCAGTTTGACACTCATGACTCAGATTTTTTTCCTAAAGCATATGGAGATAAGAACCCTTTTTGTAGCCAGTGTAATGGAGTTTTCCCACCTGCATCTAAGAATCTTATTATTAGCATCCAGGCCCCAAAGCTGCCTTAAGTGGTATCACTGGAGGTGATACCCTTTTATAAATGAATGTTCATATATGTTACTTACCTGAAATAAAATGCACTGTCTGGTAGATGCTGTACAACAGAGGATGTCCCAGGAAGCCAGCCACTTGCTCAAGCTCTGAGAGCCAAAAGCCCATGGCTAGACAGGGTAGGAGCTTGGTGAGGGAGGGATGGCTGATGTGTGGTGATTACAGCAGCTGGGGGGAAATGCCCAGGTGTGGGGCCCTGAGTGCTCTTATGAAAATAGTTATCAGCTGGGCAGGGTTCCTGGCATCAGCTGCCCTTCTGACCCAGCAGTGCAGCAAATGCATTATGGTGGCCAGTGTGAAGGCAGAACTTGAAATAAATAGTGGCAGCCTAGAAAGCTCTTAGGGTGTAGGTGATAAGAAACAGAGACCGGAATTCCTCTTGAGCATGTCTAGCACTGACATACTAGAAGGGCACAGGAAACTGGGTTTCAGTTAATTCCATCTGAGACTGTGACTGAAGACAGGGCTTTACCCCTGTATGCTGAAATTGAGGCACATGTTTTGCGATTAAGGGACCAAGGTTAGATAGGGTTCTCAAGAAAAAGGTTTTGCTTTATTTTTCCTAAGTTTCCCTGCTCAATCTCAGTGTTTGAGAGGAAATCAGTCAGCAGAAATGCAGCCTGTGTTTTCTATGTGGCAGTAAAAAGAAGTATGCATAGGGGAACCAATTGCTTCTGCTCCTCAAAAGAGGACTACTGCTTTACAGCTGGAATTTATTGTAATCAGTGCTCATGATAGCCTCATTAGCTTTCTCCCAAATTCCTTGCAGCTAATCCCAGACAGCTGCAGGTAGGGTTTATGGAACTTAACACTTCTACATCTTTTCACCTGTGTAGAAAGATACCTTCACTACCTTCTTCCCATGGAGAGAGACCAATTAAATTAGCATTAAAAATAGGAAATGGTACACAATTGTAAACATGGTGATAAAGTGAAATAGCCAGTATAATATTCCTAGCTGTGTTTAAAGAACTGCTTTACATATATACCCGATTCACAAGCTGAACAGCATTCTGGTGGAAGCAAAACAAGCTCTAACAGTCTTTCATTTAACAGGCGTAGTGATCTGAGAGGATTGTGGGTTTGGGTGTTGTTACCTTCTTTTGGCAACAAACATGTACTATTGCATGCTTATCTACAGCCAGAAGATCTTCTGAGCCCTGCTTTTGCAAACTATAGGTGAACCTAAGATACATTCCCTTTATGTGGCAAGGCCTCTTTCTGGGCTTACTCCTCCCCAGGTTCCTTTCTTCATCTATTTCTCAGTCTCCTTTCTCCCACACTTCGTGTATCTGTACCCTTTGTCAGTTTTGACAGAACTTCCATGCAAGTTTTGCTTCCCTGAAATTGTTCAGTACCTCAAATTTTCCCCAGTACAATCTAGCTGCCATTAGATTGATTCTAAAAAGATATAAGTCTCCACTCTTTTTAAGTCATCTTCAAATGTAATGGAACACAAGCATTGTAACACAACTTATTGTGAGGCTCGATTATAGCCCGTATGGCTACAGGCTTGCTCCTCTGCTGCTGAGCTGTGTTTTCAACGCACTGCTGACTTAAGCTATTCCGCATGTTAGCCCTATACATTCATAATCAATAAATGCTGTGGGGAAAAAAAAACACTCCACCCTTTCAATACAGACATATGTTTAGAACTGCTATATTCATGAGGCTTCTCAATACAAATGTAACTGAGATAATAATAGTATTTTTCAAAGAACTGCATCAGAAAATTCACGATTGCAGGACTCTACACTAATTATACCAGTCGCTTTTCCAATAAGCAGATAAGTTAGAGTGGAAAAAATTTAGCTTCAATTTCTTCAAAACAATTTTAATACCAAACTAATAGTATTTCCCAGTAGGCTTTCATTACAGAAGACTTAATAGACTTCCATCTGCGAAGTCAGCCAAGATGAATTGTGGCTGATCTTAGGCTGGGAACTAGCATTTTTAATAAGCAGATAAACGAACGTGAGCCTGCCATGACTATGTCAAATTCTGCAGTTATTCCCCAAGGCCAAACTGCATTAACTCTGTGTTCATTTTTCAGTAGATCTGACTCTACAGACCACGAGAATTCATTATACAGAGCAGGGTGCAGAATAACCTGCAAACGCTTCTAAAAGCAGGTATAAGTGGGATCCTTACTCTCACAGGAACCCTGATCCAGCTGTGTAACTTTGGCCATACTCAGGGTCAGGGGTATTGTTTGAACCTA
Organism: Gallinago jamesoni; assembly: GCA_025769975.1. Lineage (NCBI taxonomy): Eukaryota > Metazoa > Chordata > Aves > Charadriiformes > Scolopacidae > Gallinago > Gallinago jamesoni. Next base: position 25,126,394 of record JAOQGH010000069.1, on the reverse strand, counting down.
AAAGTCTTAGAGGGTGCAATTTCCTCAAACTCCCCAAAAAACTCCTTTTTGGGGGGGAGAATCACCAAAGGCACCTGAGAAACTTAGAAATGTGGCAGTGCTAAGCTCTAGTCTCCATGACTTGATGTCTCACTTGGGAGTTGGTTTGTTATTTATAAATCAATGAAATGGCTTCATTCACCTACTTGTGAAAACATATCATAAAGAATGCTTTCAAGCAAGGAAGTGTCTAGGTACAAAAATCATTAATTTTTAGCAGCTTAGATCTGATTTTTCTACCGTGAAACTTGAGATTGAAAACTGGTCTGAGGTCTAGTGTTTGTTTGTGTACAGAACTCCGACCAAGTCCCAGCAGCCCAAGGCAGCTGTTGAGTTGCTCTTGAGAATGCCACTTCTGCCTCCTGCAGAGCACATTACCTATCCTCTCTCAGAAAGCTTTCCATATACTTTATTAAAACTTGTTATGCATACCAGAAGTATTTAGGTAAGCCACACTAATGCAACCTTGCAGGCATGTCACTGTTCAGAGTGCTAATGACACTACTAAAAAAAAAAAATCAGGAAAACTCAAAGATTTAGATAGGACACTGAATTTATGGGGAGTGCATCTTCTTCTGTGAGTTCTCATGCATAAACAACACATTTGATGAAGAATTTTTAAATTTTTAAGATGACTTTTTGCAGAAAAGCCTTACTGAAAAGCCATTTAGAAAATAGCCTTCAATAAATAGATAGCATATATAAATAAACTTGGAGTGTTTTGTCACTGCTGTTGACAATTTAGGACGCTTCCAGTTTCTGCTGGCTCTTGCTAAATGTCCCAAACAATCCTTTCTATTTCCTCCTCCTTCCAAGAGAAATTTCATCCCAACCCACAACATGTCTCAAATGAGCTTGTTTGCTATTTATTTTAAGATATTTCCACTCTCATGTATTTGACCTCTTCTAGATAGTGGTCTAAAAATAAGACTTGCAAACATAAAATGTGGATAGAATTAACAGCAACTTGCTATTTAGGTTTTCCATCTTTTTCCTTCATTTAAAATAAAATCCAGCAAAGTTCAAATAAGAAAATACATTCTGAAGCACTGTTGTTTGCAGCTAGCAGAAACCTCTTAGGCTTTATAATTGTCCTTTCTTTTGTCCTGTGAAATTCCATTCAAAATTACCCAATTTTAATCTAACACTTTCTCTTTTTCCATGAGTGCCCCTAGAAACTGACAGTCTGCCAAAAAAAATTTCTACAAAGCTGAGACCAGTTAAATGTCTTTAAATATTTTTTTTCTTAGCTTTTTCTACCAAAACCTAGTTTCTCCTCTCCCTGCTGGGCAGGTATAAGGCTTGGGCTCCCTCAAGTCCAAAGGAAAGAAAGTCCTTTATACGCTCTGAACAGACAAGCCAGAAAACTACCAAACATATCGTTTGAAGAGGGGAGATAGGGGATGTTCCCCAATGCCTCTGGCTCACACAACAACCACCCCGAGTTTGGCAGCTCAGCTGTGGGGGCTCAGGGGCAGCGCTGAGAGCAGCCGGGGTTCGTACTGCACCGACCGTCTGTCCGGTGGGACACAGACCCGTGGCTTCCATAAGCACAAAAATAAAGTAGGAAGTTACAAATTAAAAATATCAACAAAAGTTATTTACATTTGTTAGTTGTAGCAGCAACATGTGAAGTTCCAGATTCTTGATCCTTCTTTTAACCTGAACTCCTCTCCCTCACACACTGTAGTCATAAAATTATAAGATGTATGTACACATTATTTTATACCACCTGCCACCTTCTTTGGTCAAAGCACAGCTGGGATAGTCCAGGAGGAAATTTGGTGCTATTTAGTGTTGCAGAGCTTCAATTTATCATCTAAATATTATTTTAATATACTGAATTGAAACACAGAATTAGAAAACAGCAAGAGACTTGCATGGGAAGCACAGAGAAAGAATGATTTTTTTGAAAGAACCAAGGGAAATGTGTGAGGGAAGTGAAAAAGAGCAGCATCTAAAAATAGATGGTATTAAAATACATGCCTTGCTAGTTATCTCAAGAGTAACTGCTAGCTAAGACAAAAAAAATCTCTTATCATTCACTGGTTACTCAACTATGTCTACTGTAAATCTTAGTCATAAAAGATATTAATTTGGAAAAAAAATCACTGAACAGGCAAGCCAGAGAAAAAAATATATCTGTTATTCACTGTTATGCTTATTTTATTAGTTTAACAGCTGACGGCACAGTAAGAAATTTAAATTTAACTTCTGAGATAACAAATACATGTTTGTCTGCTAGGATTATTTCAGTTGGAGCCTTGCAGAAATTCTGCTTAAAGTTACCACAGCTGCAGTATACTAGATACCTCAAGCCTGCTTCCAAAATACACATCCCTGTATCCACAGGCAATGCTTTTGAAATGGAATAGATTGTCCATCTGAGTTACTACCTTTCTGTAACAAATCTATCAGCAAGTAGGTTGCATTCTGAGCAGTTTATGAAATGTGTATGCATATATTAAAGAAAAGAATAGCATATATATGGAGCAGTCATATCTAATGCAAACTTCCTCCTCACCCTGAAACCAAAGAGAAACAAAAGACAATTTGTAATGGAGTACCTTTTGCTCCTGTTAAACCACATCAATATGATCCCTTGATATACTTGAAATCTTTTACTACGTCACATGAAAGCGAAGTCTTTACAATTATAGGTCAGACAACCTTCCTTTCATGCTATTCATCAGATGTCATCTCAGAAACCTCTTAACAATTTTTCATATTTTTAAAATATATTGTATATTCTGAACTGTGGTATTTTCATGGTACACAATATTTGCTCTGTTTGGTTTAATCTAACAAGCTTTTAAAATGCAATAATTACCTTGTAAATGGCATTCTAAAAGTGCTCTATAATTAGTACTCATGAACAGAAATTAAAAGTAGACCAGAAAAAAAGACATGCGAAAGACAGTGTAAAATCCTATGGCATTGTAGAAGTAGTATTTATTAATGTATATCCCAACTGAATGTAGCTTTTATAATTAAAAAGATTAGTTATTTCCTGGTGAAGTAATAAAAATGTGTAATCATATATTTAATTATCATTTATTGTTGATGTGCCTTAATCATTCTTTAGGGTTTAATTCCACAGCTCAGATATTAAACATGTAGTGCCATATCCACATAGTTGCTTGACTAAATTTTTTAGGACTAGTATCAGTTTTGCCTACTATATTAAGAAAAAAACCAAAACTGTAAGTTCATTACAGATACCTTAAACTGGAGGAGGGACAGAAGCAGAATATTTTAATTCAACTGAATAAGACTAGCCTCCAAAATTAAGGCAATGAGATTTTATGGCTTATTCTTCTGGCTGCCCTGCTCCATGTTTTAAATAATGAAAAATTTTTAAATAATTAAAAAGTATTTTGTCTCTTTCCTGCACACAAATGCTCCATTGATAGCTATATGGAGGCTTTTGACTTTAAAATTTATTTAACAATAAATATAAATTTTAGTATCTTATGATTATCGTATTTCCTAATTCACCGGGAACAAGGGGAAAAGTACAGGATGCATAGGAATAAGGGAAGGAAATACAGGAATAAGGGAAAAGTATATATTAACAATATCATGCATAAAGAATACATGCCAAGCAAAACACATTCTGGCCACTCTGAGACAACCTGCATTGAGAGCTCTGGTAGAGTTTTTAGGCTGTCCTCGAATGGATAATAGGAAGTTGTAAAATGCTTTGCAGAGTGCCTTTCTGCTGGCTACAGATGCTACTCAGAACTCTAGCAATCCTTCTACCTCCGGCTAATTTGTATGCTTTTTATGTTCATCTTGCAATGTCCTGGGTTATATTTCTATCTCAATAACAAGGTCAGCCTCCATACTGACTTAGCACGAAATAACAGATCACTGTAAGGATAACACGAGCCAGTGCTAACGTGGCTACGGGAAGCAGCCGTGTGGCTGAAATTCAGACGGGACAAACCCGGCACCGAGCTTGGAGGCAGGTGTGTGAAACCACCCAGCTTAGAAGGGCCAGTTGGACAAATCCATACTAACAGAATCTGGCCTCGCACAGCTGATGTGCAAAAACATCACCTTTGAAATTCCTTCAAACTCTTAAGCCTAACAAAGTAATTTTGTCAACTTAAAATAGTTAATTAAAAAACAACCAACAGAACTAAATTTTGTTTCTCTTAACTCTCCATCCTGGCGTACTTTTGAAAAGACTCTTCACTGGAAAATCATTAAAGGAAAATATATTCATTTGGCCCCTAATGTAGATTTAACTATGTCTTTAGTAATAAATGATTCCACCTGAAGTGTCTGTTAATATAAGAATTCTTCCTTTGTGTCTACAACAACTCAGTGTTTTAAAATGGACTGAACAGTGACTGGAAGGTGTACTGTGGAGTCAGAAATGTGGTACAAGGGTGAAATAAAATTTATTTAGGCTAGAATATGGAGAAAATGTTAATCCACCATGGCAAATTCCTACAACAGCCTTTTAAGCCATCAAACCTAAACAGTGACTAGTGTCATGGGGATAACAGGTGAAGGATGAGGCAGGATTTGGGGACTTCCTCAAAGGTGAAGCATTAGCACTTTTGACAAGATGTGTGAATTCTGTATTTCCATGTTAAGGAAAAAAAAAAAGACATTGCAAAATGGGGGTCTTCATATAAAACATAAACATCTGCTGCTTCCATGAGATTCTCTTAAAAATACAAATCTAAGTTGTATATTTGACTTTTTTTTTTTTAAGTAGAAAGCCCCTTCTTGTTGTGGTGCAGGCTACAGAGACTGATGGCTCTCTGAGCCTGGGAATGGGAGATATCCCTTGCACCGAGCTCCAGACTCCTGATCGCACTAAACTAGACCTGAGAACTGTCGGCTGCAATGAAAACAGATTTTATTGAACCTGACATGCAGTAAGAAAGGAAATAGAATTGGTTATATTAAAGCTGCTAGAGCAAGCCTTGCACTCTGTTGCTATCACACAGATATAAAAACTCCATAGGTGTTAGCTACATAGGCTTACATACATGCAAGAATAATTTTAGCTCATCACAACCTAGAAACCTTTAATTTTGGAAACTGCATGTCAGACATCCAGTTTAACCCTCCTGTTTTCTTCAGATGGAAATAAGGCTTCCCTTTGAGGTGTTATATGTGTGTTATACTTGCTTGTATATTTCTTGTGTGTCTTTTATACATAGGTATAGGTACTAATATCTACAAAGGTATAAGTAGTAAATAGATAACTGCATCTCCTTCAGTCCCTGCTCCCACTAGCAAAAAGACTAGGAATCTCTCTAGAAAAATTATGGAGCTATTATAATCTTAAAATTTGGAAATATGAGTTAGTTCATCAGAGAAATGGGTATTTTTCTGGTTTTGAGGAATGCCAAGACAGTAATGTCCCAACCAGTCAGTAAGAATATTGGCCCCCCCAACACCGAATTATATTTCTAGTAAGATCTCAGCATAATAGTGATGCAATACCTGTCATTCTTTGTGCCTGTATTTTCTTCAAAAATTGTGGTCTTGCCATTTAAACATTATCATTTAAATACTCTGAGCATTTATATAATGGAATTTATCTGTTAACAGTATCAGATAACTATAAGGTAGTCCTAGTTAATTCAACTTCATCATTAAATACATATAATAAAAATGTTCACTTTAGTCACATCTAGTTCCACCAGAAATACAGCAACCACACATATTCCTGAGAGTTCCGTATCTGAAACCAGTTTTTTCTTTACAGCTTTTGGAAAGCTATGGCTTTTTAGAAACTAGCTCTTCAGATGCAAAGACCATAAAACCATTGTGGCAACACTTTGTATCATCAATAAACATGTGGCTTTTAAGAGCTTTCAGCCGCTCCATCTACATTTCCATGCACGCAAGAAAGCACATCAGGCTATGAATGTGGACTACACATTAATAAAATACAGCATGCTCACCAATACAACTGAACTCCACTTTATTTGCTCTTTGAGAAAATGTTGTGGTTTCACTGAACAGCTACTGCTGGCTCTCATCCTGGCTCAATTTCATTTATAGAGATGCTACTTTATTGTAATTATAATAATATAGAATTATGCCTTTAATTTCTTTGGTTTTATTGCCATCAACTTTCTTTTTTGAAATAAATGTCCTTTGAAAAGTCCATTTGCATCCCTTCATGCAAAAAAGTGATGTCATATTAAAGAAAAACATAATAACACAGGAAAAAAAAGGGGCCATTTTAGCATGCCATTATATGTTATTACATTAAAATTATGTGCCCTTTTGCCATTCAGAAGGAACAGAAATTCTTAAACTTGTCACTGATTTAAAATTAAATCGTGTACAAGTGATTAATGTTTCAGAACTTACTTGATTAGCATTTTATGCTTTAGTTACAGTTTACCGAGTAAAGATTCTTTGCATTTTTTTGGCATGATGCATCTGTTCAAATTTTTAACACAATTAAACTGGCAATACTTACCACAGGCAATTAATTCATAATTGCAACATGATTTCATGTATGTGCTTCTCCAGCCTTGTGTGAAACATAGCTTTCTTTTCACGAATACTAATTTCAGGCTATAGGCAGGGGTAAATAAAGTATACTATTTGAATAATAACATAGAAGGGAATAGAAGGACAGAATATGTCTCCTTAAATGAAAAACCAGAGATTTAGCAAAACATTTTGAGACTGTTTAGCTTATCATTCTTAAATGGTACATTTTGACCTTACTCCAGGAGCCCCCATGGATGGATGGTTAGACGGCTGGAGAGGAAGTTGGTTAGAATACTGAGACTGTCAATTTACAATAGCTGTGGAGGCAAGTCATTGGAGAGGCCTCATTTGTAAAAGAAAATGGAAATGCTTAACTTTCTAGGAAGTCAGGGTTTAACTATCAGGGTATCAGTTTCCACACAACCATTTACATGCAAATTTTACAGCTGCTTGATTCTCTGTGTATAATAAATCTTCAAAAAGACTGGTTTTATCATTATTGACCTTGAAATCCTGTGAACAGTTTCATGGGCACTCACTTAACATCATCATAGGAAAAAATGAAATTTTCTTTAAAAGGTTACAGGAAAGAATTTACAGTATCATTTTAATAAGTCAAACCTCACAAGAAATTCGATTTGCAGGCATTAACAACTGACATATTCCCCATAAGCAGTATCTACTAAGACATGACAATCAGGTATTGCTAGTAGTCTACAGATTTTAATATTAGCTATTATCCCAACTGGCCAGCTAGAAACAGGTAGCTCTAACTGGTCAAAAATGAATTGTTAACTGTGGTCCAAAAAATATAAAATTAATTATTCTGTGGCCATTTATTCACCACATTTGGGTGTTTAAGTCTCACCAAAAAAAAGAGGATGAGATACAGGAATTCCTGTTAGGAGTTCATGGTATTCAGATCATTTTCCTGGTGAAAATACAGTCAAGAATAGATATTGCCAAGTATTATTTGCAGTGAAACTACAAGGGAGTAGTTTGGAAATAGCATGAAGCTCTTGTGAAGTGATGAAACCTCTAAAATCTTGGTGGAAGCCATTAACATTATCTTCATTCAATTAGCATAAAGAGAATTAGGTTGTGGTTTTTTTATTCCTAGTAAAACATTGTCTTTTTCAAACTCAAATACTTGCTCTGCTGGCACATTTAGTAAATAAAAAATATTTTAAAATCATAAAATAAGGTTAAAGATTGTGTTAACTCTTTTCAAGATAAAATAGCCTGCCTTTGTTAAGCAGAATTAGCAAATTGCAAGGTGGAATTATGAGACATTAAAAAAATATAAAGATTTAATAAGAATACTAGATAATGAAGATAATCGGAGGTTTTGTTAGCAGGGATGTCATGGGATTTTGCATTTTCAACCTTTGAAAAAAATATCTGTAGCTTGCAGCTGGTTGCGTTTCAGGCACACCGCTCTGCAGTGAATGATCACCTTATTTGAAAAGTGAGACTAGGAAGATTTTTCCCTCTGTCTCTAAGGCATAAATTGCACATCAGTAAAATCCTCTCCAATTCATAACAACTGGTTAGAAGATAAATACTCTGTCAATCACTTTAGCAGATACTCAAGATGGCTTGAAACCTTTACACCCACCCACTTTTCCATCAGATGTCAGCAGAAAACTTGTATATATACATCTTATGAAAATAAGACCTTTCCTCCTAAATAAGTATTTTGAATGCACAGTTTAGACGTGCTCTGAATAATGCTGTTACAGCTCAGTAGGCTTACGCATAGGTAGTTATTGAAAACAAAAGTACCAACCACAACGCTTTGAAGTATTATTTGGTATTAGAATTGGAGACATGCAGTGACCTGACATAGATACTGCTGTGCTGGATGCTATGTGAGCACACCAAGGATGTGTTCTCTGAACTACGAAGTCTGCAACTTAAATGGATATTGACAAATGAATTATTGCTATCTTCTGTTGTCAGCTCCCCATTTCCTATGGCTATGGGGACTAGGACGTGCTGCATAAAGGGAAAACAAATGATACTTTGGCATCTGTACTTGAATTGATTTCCACTAAGTCACTGCAGGTCCAGCAAGGCAACCTCTAAGGCCAACTTATTAAATACCATACTCATTGCTTTAGAAGCAGCATGTGTACTGGCCCTCAGTTGGTATAGCGGGCAGGGCTATGCCTCATATCTCTGAATTGCTCAGTTTACCTGAAAGGCTATTTCAGCTCTTACAGCAAAGTAAATGCACAATCTTTTAATTCTGAGAATGGGAGTAGCTCATCAGCATGTAAGACCCATATCCTCATAGTATGGAGCTGCCCATCAGATTTCAGAAACGCGCACTTACCAGCCATTGCTAATGTACCCAACCTACCATCCCAGGTTAATGTACCCAAAGTATGTGAACTGGTCCTATTCTTTTCTGGTTCCCAAATTAGCACCGTAGCCATAAATGTCTTACTAAGTTACAAGCAGTAAGTTGGAAAATACATAACTAAATGTAATGTCTAAAAATCCAGACAAGACTTAACCTTACAGGAGACAGAGCATAGTCAGTGAACAAGACCTAGCTTGAAATGTCTCTTAGGGAAAATAGAATAAACTTCCATCTTTCTTCTGTATAGGAAGTCTCACTTATTTCTGAGATTCATTGAAGGTCTCTTTTAAAAATGAAGAATTTGGCAGCAATCCTGTCTTTTTTTTTTTATACTGCAAAAAAACGATGTCCTAAGCAAAAAGCAATTAAAACAGAGTCCCAAACTTGTAGAAACAGGGAGACATCCTGGTGAAGTCTCATTCCTGTTATTCTGCTCTTCTCTTCCCTAAGCATCTGCTTTTAGCCATTTTGAGAGGTGGGATACTGGGCCTGATGATTTTTCCTCTAAGCCAGCAGAGCATGTTATCCAAGTCAAACTGCTATTAAGTAGCTTTAAGACAGTCCCACCCTTTCAGGTATGCTAGGGTGATATATATGGAGGTATGTACTAGTTCTAAATATTGATTTCTATTCACAGAAATTCAGAAATTTTTACCAGTACTAGTTTAAAAACCAATTATTTATATATACGTGAATTTGATTGATATAAAATTAAAGTTCATTTGCCTCAGTTTTCCAAACATTTAGGTCAAAATTTGTTCTTTTAATCAACTCTACAGAGAAACTCATCTCTTATCTGCAGAGATCCACAATTTAGATTAAAGATGATTTTGTCCACAGAGGATAGTTAATTATCGCTCAAAATATTCATTAAAATTAAAAAATGTCAAATACAAAAACCATCACTGCTGTTATGAGGACATACCAGAAAAAGTCACTGCACAAAATCACCTCATGTATCAGGAGGCCAAATTATTTGAATGAAAATTAGTAATCAAAGCCAAAATTATTAACCTGAGGCAGTTTCAAGCAAGGAAGGGTTCCTCAAAATTCTGGTATCTCTAAAGAAAGAAGTAATCGGTGTTTACAGAGTCAAGCTGCTGAAAGCAATCTTACTGATATTCAAGTGTTTCTTTAAAAACGGGTGAGAATAGTGTGCTTTCTATAACAATAATATCTTATGCGAAACACATTGAACTCAGTCTTGCACTTCAACTGCAGAGTAATCTGGAATTTGGTTACTGAGTATTGAGGCCCTACAGAAGATAATGTCAGCTACAGCAATTCTTTGTTATTGCTCAGTAAAGCACAACATAGAAGAGACCTTTATACTGATTTGGGATTTCATGCCCTTTTGCATAAGCAGTGCTTCTTTAACATCCCTTCTCTCCAAGAAACAATCAACCAAGGTAAAATAAAATGTTTCTCAGGGAGAAGCCCTGCATCTACTACCATAGTTACAGGTAAACTGCCTTTTCCTTATTAATGATGACTGACTACATAATAAGAAAAATAAGCAGGCCTAATTTTTTATTAAAAGCACAGTGCTGTTTGCTAGCTTACAAACACCAAATTTCATGTCTGCATCAATCTCATCAGTATGTAAGAGTATTTAGGAACCTTTGAAGACAGTTTCTGGAGAAAAGCTAAAGACTGTATGGTCATTGTATGGCAAGCTAATCTGAAGACTGTTGTCTAAAAAAAGTTTTATTTCAAGTGCTTGTACGAAATCTATGTTGTGGGTGTCTAGATCATTTCAGTCTCCAGGCTTCTGCACCAAGAGCCTTTCAAAAGCACTGTAGTTCCATTCCATCAATAGATGACACATGAATCTTAACACCCTCAGTGCAATTCCTTTCTCACATTCACATTTTCTTCTCTGAATTAATGACTTTGAAACAGGGAATATATTTCTTCCACATTGCAAAGACAAAATATCAATGTAGCAGTTTCACTTTATTCTTTTACTAGCATATTTTCAACTTCTCCCATCCTTCATTCTATTCCCATCATTGTCAAGTTAATTATCAAGCTGTACAAGTGGGGGTCTCATTGCAATATAGTTGAACTCTGTGAGTGTTGAGATTATGAATACTATGCCATATCTTTTTTGCTTAAGAGTAGTGTGTTGGTAATATGTGTTATGGTCTAGATGCTTTTAAATTTCAGATTTCCACATCTTATTCTATCAGGCATCTTCCTTTTCTGTACTTTAGCTTCTCATAATTTCAACAGTTGTCCTACTAAAGTTATGTCTCTATCTCAAAATACAATTCTCCAAAAAAAGGACTATTTTTTCTTTTCACATGATTAAGCTGTGCATGCTGTTCAGAACAGGCCTCAAGCCAAAGATTTAACATTTGGTAATACAAAGATAATGAGATTCATTCGCTCAAAGTAAATCATAGCTGTTGCACATCTTGACTATCTTGTACCTGGATGCTTAGCTTAGGGATCAAAATCATTCATCTATAATATATCTATGAATTTATAGAATGTTGTTCCAATGGATAAAATTTGCCCCTGACTCACTCAGAAAATGTGTTTACTAATTCATTTATCTTAAGTGGCAAAGCAGCAAATGTGTTCAGGGTATACTGTCTGTTGATGAGAGATACAAATGCCTGAAAGAAATGTTACAACTCAGCTTTCACAAAACAGCTGTCTTTATTTTTTGGTATTGTTATTTAGAAGGATTTCAACTTAAAAAAAAATAAATCTATGGTTATTAAAACTACCAACCTGTAAGAATATTGTAACCAAAAAGGATTAGCAAAAATTATTTCTCCAGTGTATTTAGTTTATCTTTGCAGCTTTGGGTCTTTTCAATTTCATTATTTCCAAAGCACATGCAATTTCTGCTTGGCCTTTCAACAGTTGCCAGGAAGAGAATATCACTGGGGAGAAAAAAACCAAAACAGCTACATGTTTAAAACTACAAAGCTGGCAGAGGAAAATAAGAACCAACTAAATTACTTCAAGCTGATTTTATTTTTTTAATTAACTATCAAGCTTCTTTTGTTTTAACATTATCCAAATATCTTCGAAACACATATCCAAATATCCTATATTTTTATCTATCTTTCAGTGGTAATCTTACTCAGAATGTCAGTCCTCCTCAGTCATAAACATTCCCCTACACTCTGCTGCAGAAAGATTTTAATGTCACTAGCTAAATAAAACACATGGAAGCACTCTCAGAGAATGTACTGACAAATGAAATTCATACATGTATCTAAAAAAACATAACCATAAAGAAATTAGAAATAAAAATAAAATCAGAAATATCTGATTCAATTGAAATTCCAGTTTGATATTTTAGCCACAGAAGCAAACTTCCATGTACTTGGATTTATAAAACATCCATGAACACACACTACTACTGTGAACCTCTTTGAATCATCACTGAAAAGGCTGGTGAGAAAAACGCACTTCCAATTTAAATTGTTTCTCAAAGTTACCTAAATCCTACTTGTCCCATTTTACTAGTCACGGTCCCTGCGTGAGCACATGCCTATGATACACTAAGCTGGAGACACCTCGGGATAAGTCTTTAGGAGCAGCTCGAGCATAAGCGTTCTGCTACGGCAGCTCCCACCCACAGCACAGGGCTTGTGAGCTGAGCTATGACTGTACCTCCTCGCTTGGGTTATCTGCAATACAATCAGAAAACTGTCAGGAATCAACATGCATCTGTAGTGAATAAATTTTTCTTTACATACAATGTTTTAATTTGTGTGTCACGAGCCTGAATTGAAAGAACACCACAGAATACTGTGTGAGAATCTTTGCACAATTCTATGAAGCTGATCATCCAACATATTACAAATTACAAATTAAATAAGATCCATCACATTCCAGTAGACTTCATAAGCCCATTCACTATTTTTTTCTGAACAAAAGCACAGAATTTCTCATCTGCCTTCCAAAATACAGTAAGAAATAATGCTAAAATACTCAGTACTTAAAAAAAAAAAAAAATGCCAAACCCTAGAAATCACAGTATTTCTCTTTCATTTGATCAGTTTTTAAATAAGATGATTATTCAAGGCAATAAAAGGGAACAGTTGAGAAGAGAAGGCCTTTCAGTACCTAAAGGGGGCCTACAGGAGAGATGGGGAGAGAATGGTTTTAAACTGAAAGAGGGGAGATTTAGATTAGATGTTAAGAAGGAATTTTTTACTGTGAGGGTGGTGAGACACTGGAACAGGCTGACCAGAGAAGCTGTGGATGCCCCATCCCTGGAGGTGTTCAAGGCCAGGCTGGATGGGGCTTTGAGCAACCTGCTCTAG
>JAOQGH010000069.1:25016132-25113118 GCA_025769975.1 Gallinago jamesoni | reverse complement strand
TGAGCAACCTGCTCTAGTGGGAGGTGTCCCTGCCCAGGGCAGGGGGGTTGGAACTCGATGATCTTTAAGGTCCCTTCAACACAAACCATGCTATGAATTATTTGTAATAAATTAACAGAGTGAGAATCCATACCCAGATTATCCATATTTGGGGGAGCAAGTAATTGCTGGTCTGAGAGAGTGAATTACACTTCATGAATAGACACCAAGGCTTAGCTATCAAATTGCCTAACATACCTTGTAATGTAATCATTCCAAGAGCAAGTGGAAAGATATTATTTCTGATTCTTTTTCCCTATTTGCCAAGCAACATGGAAACCACAGAGTTTGGGGGAGCTTTTTCTTGGTGAGGATGGGGCAGGGAGAGTTGAATAGCTTATTGTCAGGTATACAATTCTGATAAAATGAACAGCAATACTGTTATCAGTGTTAAAATAATATAAACCTACCTGTATATGACAGTACTTTAAACAATACATATCTAAAATATATCAACTAAAAAAGGGGATCTATACTTTGTCTGCAAGCTATGTATTTAAAAAGTCTTTATTTTCTTTCCAAAACCTCCTGGAATATTGACTTGCATACTCAAAAGCATTGCCAGCTTCTTAAACATCAAGCAGAATGTACTATGACTCTGCATTAACTCAGTTAAAATCTTTAGTTAGGATGTCCTTAATTTATATTACTGATGCTTTTAATTGAATGCTATCTACAAATAAATCAAAGGAAATAGAATTTTCCTTCAGTTTTAATTAGAAAAAAAAATGAATTGCTTTTATCTCTTATTTCCTTTAATTCATACATAAAAATAGCATGGGCCATTTTTATTAAGCTCATGCAGAATACATGCATAACATCTTTAAAAGCTTTTGTTATTACTTGTAGTTAGTAAGTGGTTTAATCGAGTCTCATTGCTGTGATACCAACCAGGAGACAACACAGATGACTAGGAAAGGAGGCACTTTACCAATCAATGTGTGCTCTAAGAGAAATTGGTTCTGACAGTCTTCCTGGACAGTTTTATCCAGCTGTAGTCATGGTCCTTGGTATTGCACAGATTGGCTGGCAGCCACAAGTATCTCTGAGAGTAGCACTTTTTTTCCATTTTTTAAATTTTCATTATTTGCAAAGGCTACTTGAAAACAACATGTGCAAGAAGAAAAGAATTGCAGAAGCAAGCTCCTATTGTAGAAAGTAGGAGAAAGGGCTTGTTTTGCTCTAGGCTCATAAATTTGCAGCTATACAGCTAATTAATACAAGCTACAGAAAAATGCATGCTGGCAATCGTGAACTTCTTAAATGAAAATCTTTGTAAAAAAGAAAGAAAAAGTAAATCAAAGCTGTTCTTTTATTCTATTTATTGCAGTCATCTACTGAGGAAATACACTTTTGAGGAGAAAAGGGAAAAATACTTTATGCATTTATAGGCTGCCATAGTTTTACTTTAAATGTTGAAGTCACAAGCGGTGCTAAGCACACACTGAATGCCTTCTACTTCTGTTTGTTCCACATCAAAAGAATTTCTTCATGCTGACACAGCAAAACTGACAACATCTTACAGTAATCAATACTGTCTCAAACGCAAGCAATGTGAGCTTAGAATGGCTGCAGAGATGCTTTAGTAACAGCCTGTCTTGAATAACCTAAAGAGCAGCAGAGGTACAGCATCTCCAGATCACCTTCTGCCTGGAAATTCCAGATGTATTTCTTGGTGCTATGATGGAATGTAGTATCATTGACTTCAGAAAAATCAATATAAAAACACGCCAAGGAAAAATCTGTCCTTACTAGTCATAGCAAGATAATGAAAGGTTAAACTATCTCCTTCTAGTAACATTTAGTTTTTATCTTTGCTAACAATCTGCATCAAACACCTACAACATTATGAAATGAGACAGGGAATAAAACCACACAAGGTAAATTAGGTTATGTTTGAGCAACAGTCACATAATATTAATGTGACTAGCAAATTGACCTGCTAACATAGCACACTGACAGCATATTTTTTTTCTGGTGACTGTTGTAATTAAAAGAGTCTGTATAAAAAAGAATACTGCATAGTGTCTCCAAGAGAATTGAGGAGCTCCAGATAACTGAGCACAATGAAAAGTGAGAAATTAAAGACACTCCAAGTACAGTCCCATCTTAGAAGAGACTTTGCCTTATAGTTGTAATGGATTTGGATAAACTTACACAAGCTTGGGGAAAATCCCTGTTTATTACAGGTCTCATTTAAGCTGTTTCATAATTGCGAGCTTAAATATGCAAGATACTTTAGAAAAGCTAAATCCTTTTCTCAGTGTTCACATTGTTTTATCTCAATGACACAAGATATTTCTACACACACTTGCATATACGAACACACACATATGCAGTCTCTAGATCAAAATTTAGACTGTGCACAATATTTAACCTTTAAATTTCTTATTCATCTTCCTGTCTACCAAGATCCTTTCTCCTTTTTAAAACAAGATACATAGAATTTAATGTAATTAATACCTAGTGACTCCAAGGGAAAAAACATAGCTGTTTCTCTTGTGAAACCAGGATATTTAAAATGGTGCTGTAAGAAAATTGAAAGTTTTTTACGCAGAAACAGTTAAAATAGGTAACTTATACTGCTGCTAAATTGTTTAACTTTCTCTTTAAATTCTCTATCCTCAGTTAAAATTAAAATATCCAACAGGAATACAAAGAAGAGAAAATTGATGGGACGCAATCTACAGTCTCTGTGACAGCTGTTTCTGTCCACATCCATATGAAAAAAAAAATGTTTTCAAACTTACAGGGTTACATGAATAGGCTAGCTGTTTAAATTACTGAGGATGGAAGGAAAAAAAAAATGTTTAAAAAATTTTCAGAGAAGCACATAGAACAAGCTTTTCATAACACTTAGTTTCACATGAACCCCCAAATTAGAATCATAGAATCATATATTCAAAAGTTAGGAGCCAATACTGAGCCAAAATTTAGAGTAACCCACACCTCTGCATCCAATGTACTCATTGTGAGGGGGTCTTCTTCACTGAAAATGTTTGTATTTTTGTGCGTAAAAGTATGGGGAGAAAAGGAAGAGGTTGTATGTGCATCGGTTCAGCTATGATTTACTTGAGTCCTAATTCAGCCCTTGTCAATACTGGGAAACACAATTCTGTTGCCCTCAATTGACACTTGGTTCCTTTTCTGTCATGCTTTTTTCTGTCAGATGCACTCACATACTTAGTAGTCCTTTTGGACAGTCCCATACACGTCTGTGCATAAACATACGGGAAAATGAAAAATGAATGCATTATCTTTTCTTTCTTTTTAGATAGTGGGTATATGCTCATTGTCAACAGCTAAGGAATATAAAATTTCAATTTCAGAATAGTGCTTGATTTTAATTATAACAACTATGTGAAAAAATAGAAAAATGTATATAAAATACATTTTATTGGGGATTAATATGAAATACAAATATATGCCTCCAAGAAGCTATTATCAAAACAAAAGGCTTTCTCCCACTTATTTTTCTTTAAAAATGTGTTTTACAGTAAATACTCTTCCACTGAAACAGTTATTGAAAAATACTTTTTACCAAGAAGTTCAATTTCAGATGTGAGCAGCTTGCTCTGAATTGCGTAGGCAGTATGAGAACACTGCAGAAGTGTTAGTGTAGAAGTAACATATAAGTGCATGAATAATGTCTTCTTACTGATTTAACTGTGAAATATGTTCTTTTGGCATTCATAATTAGGGGCACAGCAGATGGTGAAAGCTTAATATGTTCCATTAAAATAAATTATGTTGCCAGTGTTTCTTTAGTCTACAAAACTTTGATTGAGTTGGCTATTTCAGGTTGGCAGTTTTTGTTCTCCTCGGAGCAGCTCCTGTGCATATACTGGAGATTATTTTGTATTGCAGCTGCAGCAAGAAAAAAAAAAAAAAAGGACAGGGAAATTCTGTCCAAGACTAACACCACTTCTAAATGGAAGAACTCTGATTTAATTTTCTCCTCCCTCTGTAACAGTCTTTTTCTTCACTAAAAGAAGACCTAGTTGTATTCTTCTTACTCTTTCAGTGTGTCAAAACCTCAGAAACAATGCATGTTTCTTTCTTTCCTTTTTTAAATGATTAGCAAAAACAAAGGTCTGTTTTATATATTGCCGAATTGCATCTCTGAAGTACAGCATATAAATTTTGTGATTTCACCCACACGTTAACTGTTCGTAGGAAGAACTAATGCTATTGTTGGCCATAGCTTTTTGTCACGGAACAGAAGACAAGAAAGGCATTTTATTTCTAGTGTGCTTCCACAAGCAGTTAAGAGACACAGCACAGATGACCAGCTGGCTTAATAGCAGAGAATTCCATACTACCTCCTGCTGAGCACTGAGGTTTAGGATTCACCTCAGGACACATTCATAGAAGTCTATCCCTCGTGAAGACAGGCATGGTATTATCTGCATTTCTCTTCAGAATAACCGTTGCCAACAGAATATGTAGTGCTCATGGTTACTTGTGAGGAAGCTTCATGGCTTGTTTTAGGCAGAAACAGAATTGTTGCAATTCAGGATCAATGGGAAACATTGCAATAAAGCCAGAGCGGAGATGATAAAGTAGCACAAAAAGCTCTTTGGCTGGTATACATTGATTGGAATGTAGTTAAAAAACTGGTTGGTCATGGGATTTGAGATGTCCCACTTCCATCATTACTGCTCCAGTGCAAATATACTGATAGCGTAGAGAGACTTGATGCTCAGCCAAGTTTGTGAAAAATCATGTATCAAGATCAGGAGTTGAGGCTGCATTCCAATCCCCCAGGGGGCTACCCTTTGCTGCTCTTCTCTGCCCCACCATGGACTTCTCTTATCAAAAGTACTTACTACCTATATTAAGCTAATAGGTGTAACAGAATTCTGTTGGTTAGAATGTAATAAACTTCATTCCTTCTGCCCAATAACATCAAAGACTTCAGATGCCTTCAGGTACACACAAAATCTGTATTACAACTACTTAATTCCAGGGCAAAAACTAAGCAAAACTAAAATTAAAAATTAACTTTAAAAACCAGAATTTAAAAACTAAGATAATCTTGTTTCATTATGCAGTTTTTCTTAAGACATGTTGTATTGGAGAAAAAAATAGTTTGATTACAATCAAATGTTGTCTAGACGTTGTATTTGCAAGATCTGAAAAATATATTTGCTTATTTGTTAAAAACAACAATGGATTAAATAAAATAAATGTTATATTATTTAGAGTATTTTAATATATAATATTCTGAAATAAAATAATAGAAATATTAGAATACAAGGTTGCAACTGACTCCTCTACATCCAGAGACAGCTTTTAAGAATTCAGCGTGCTCTTAGGATCTGCAATAAATGATTCTGCAAAGAAATCAGCAGGGACTGGAAATGCCTTTGAAACCTGTGCCAGTTGGTAGTCTGGTTCAGGGCAGCTGGAGAGCCGGCTCCATCACCGAGCTCAGTGCTCCCCTGAGCAGTGAGGTCTCGGGACAGCTAAGGTGGGGTGTCTCCTGTTCTGCTGCACCTGAACCGAATGGGGGAAGGAAAGGTGTTTAGAGGAAAGAGATATTGCTGCTATGTTTGATTTGTTCTTGATTTCTAGAAGAACTTCTTAGGGAAGAAATATGGACAGTCACAGATGGGACAAGCTTTTTTAAATGAGTGAAACTGAAAGTCACAAATAAGCATAACTTTACCACAGGATGCTCATTAACAATGTTCTGGGGGTGACTCCTGTATCATTGAAAAAAATCTGCAATTTTAGGTTTTTTTTGTTCAGCTCAATATAAACAGTAGGCATGTCTGAGATTTAGAGAAGATGGGCTACACTTCAAATGCATAAATGAAGTTAGATGTGTCAACTGCCATTTCTACTTCTTAAAACCTTCCTTCAATCTTTGCCATCTGTACCTTTTTTCCACTGCCTGGAGACCGGCTGTTCTTATCTCCTTGCATGCCTGTGTTGTACCTGATAAAGGATTGCTGTGTGAAGTGCAGATTAGTTCACTGCTTGCATTACTAGTAGCCATCACTAGTAACTACATTCTAAAATAACCTTTCCCAGCAAAGCCAACCAGGGAAAATACTTGTATACACTTTCCCTTAATATCCTACTTTAAATATATAATTTATTAGAGAAATAGACTAAAACTTACTAAATTATATTACATATTCAAAACAGAAAGAACATAGCTAGATATGTATTTTAAAAGAGTAAAATATACCCTCCTGAATAAAAACAAACAAACAAAAAAATGAAGTGTTGTTACTTTCAACAGACACTGCTAACAGAAGTGTAGGAAACAAGAACGGAGGTTGAAATAACGTCCTCAAAACCAGCTATTTGGCTGCCATGAACAGCAACATTTTTCTGTATTAGAATCTCCAAACAAGAGGAGATAGAATTCATTCTGTAGTGATGGAACTAAGACATTTCTCTGTTATTAGGAAAACAATAACTAATTAGGGACTGTAACATCTTTCAAAACTCTTTCCAAATCTCATAGTTAAGACTAATGAAAATTTCCATTCAAAACCACTTCTTCAGTAAGGGAACCACAGATAGACAGTATGACTTTTACTAGGAGGTTACAAATTCAAATTTAAACTACTGTTGATTCTGGGAGATGAATCAACAGTAGTGGGAAATGGCAAATGGGAAAATGAGAGCACATAAGAGTTGAAGAAGAGGGGATGTAGTCCATCTGCACTGCACAGCCACTGACTATGAGGGTCTGTGCATCTTCTGGAGTTATTTCAGTGAGTAAGAGTATTTTAGTGATTAAGAGCTCTATTTCAGACACCACGTTGAAAGGGGCTGAGTTTCCATCTCCACCCTAGCCTTCCCTTTACACTCTCGAGCAAGTCTTGGCTCCTATCTATCAGTAACCTTCAGATGCAGGTGTACATGAAATAGCACAGGAAGCTGAATCTGGATAAAGTTTTTACTATCTATTTGATAGGTCCATTAATTTTTATACTACTGCTAAGTTGAAAACTATAGCAGAGAAACCAAGGCAGAAGTACCACAAATTGCACTTTTTACAGAGGCAGAAGGAAAGCTCAGCAGTGGGAAGCCAGAATTGTGTTCGCACTATACATTATCCTAGAGTTATAAATTACTTCATTTTCAAAGTATCCATGTAGTATCCAAGTATCCATCACTCACAAATGCAAGACACTTATTCAAATTGTTACTTCAGTACAAGTTTCTGCACAATTAAATCTGAATTCTAATCTTAAACTGAACACGGGAAGAATCTCATAGCTAAAGATCAAAAGCATTCTTGCTGCTTTAGCTTTGGTTTTAGGCTGCATAATTACACTATGCAAACAAGATTTTGTCACTGTTAAAACATTTCACTCCAAAGACGGTGTAATTCACATCAGTTTGGTATCCCCCAGCAGCCACTGTAGCTGGGAAACCATTACTTTCATGGGGGAAAACATGAGCTCACAAATCAAGCCAATTAGTACAGGGAAATTTTAATCTCAGCATATTTCATAAGCAGCATTTATTAAGGAGAATATCCCTCCCCTTCTCCATCAACTTTTTAATAAAAGAATATCTTTAACTACTTCCATTATATGGTCAGTATGTTTTAGACCAAAAGGACACGTGCTTTAGGAGATGTACTGCAGGTAGGCAGAAAATGAGACAAGCGAACATTCCCAGATATGGGAATCTGGGAAGTCTTTGCATCTCTGCCTACATAGGACCTGAATCATTCAGAATAGTTATAGGTATGTGTGATTTTCTGTATCTGTTGACTTCAGTAAAAGTTAAATGTTAATAACAAGCCCATTAAGGTGAAACATTCACTTCTCTCTCTCTCAAAAAAAAGAAAACCAAAAGAAAAATCAACAAAACCAAACCACTGAAACCTTGAAGTCAATACAACTAATAAATTCAAAACAAGCAGGTACTTTGAAGCACGTTCAATTTTTGCTCCTATGTCTCAAGAAATAGTCAGTACATGTCTCCTCAATCTACTATTGATTTGTCTGCTGAAGGGAAATGGGTTTCACAAAACATGACACCTTCTGAATTGCAGGCCTCTAAGAATCCTACAGTATCT
The DNA here is from genome assembly GCA_025769975.1 of Gallinago jamesoni. Lineage (NCBI taxonomy): Eukaryota > Metazoa > Chordata > Aves > Charadriiformes > Scolopacidae > Gallinago > Gallinago jamesoni. The sequence continues at coordinate 25,105,026 of JAOQGH010000069.1, read as the reverse complement.
GAAAAGTGGTATATTGATGTATTTCAGAAACGTAATCATCCTATAATTTTCCATTACATTACCTTGTGTATTTTAAAGAAATCAGTGAAAAAGAATGAATGCTACCCTTGCAATATCTGAAGACCTGAAAGCTGCTAAACTTCAAAGACTTCTTTCAGAGAGCTTGCAGTTAAGTGCAGGTACATGGCAGGGGACGTCCTCACAACATGGCACTTGATAAATGAGAGAAAAAGGAAAATGAGAAGGGGAGTAGAAACTGGCAAAGCAGAAAGAAAATGTTTTAAAAGGATCAGCAGCTAGACAAAGAGTAGTGACAGATGCTGCTGAGAAAACCCACCCATGCAGCTGAGACAAGAATGTCACCATGAAAGACTATGCTGTTGAAACTAATGCTAGAAGGCCTAGAAGATTAATTTTAGTGTGTCAGGTGATCTAAGACCATAACAAAGTATTCTTCCATTCTCATCCTTAGGCTTACGCTAGCAAAGCTCACAAATTCAACCCCCAGAGTTAAGATCACTATAAATTGTGCTAAAATATCATTTATGTACTGTAGTATCTTCAGAAAATCTGCCTGTTAGCTGTTCAGCAGAGTAAAGCTGTGACACACCGGGCATTTCCAAGATGAAAAGTAAACATCCATGCCACGTTTCTAATCTCACTCTTGGATGTCAGCGTGCTTGGGGCTAGCGGGCCCAAGCTGTTAAAATCCTAACTACAAAGGTACGGTCTCAGTGACTGCTCTGGTATACAGCACTGTTGCACGAGTCCTGCAGGCATAATTAAAGTGATAGAAAACTGTTCTAAAATGCCAGAGCGCAGGGATCAGGCTGGCTCTGAGACCAGCCAGAATACTCTGTGCTCTTATCTCTCAGTCAGGCCCTAGTGATCCACCAACAGCACCTGCGTTCATGCTCTGTCCTCAGCCCGTGCTCCTGCACGCTTAGGGCACTGCGCAGACTCGCGGTGTCTGTCCAGATACCTGCAGGTTGACCAAGTGATGGGCCAGTTATAAGTGCCTGCATCTCGTGTTTGCAGATTAATTGGCAGAAGTTACAGTTTATAGAAGCAGAAATGTTAGAAAAGCAGGATGAAAACCACTTGGATTGGCCTCAAATAAATTAGGATTCTGCTAAAGTATTTTCAACCTGGGCAGTTTAGGGAGAGCAGTATTAATATTTGGTATTGTAAGCTTTTCCAGCATCTCTTATTTACATTATTGTTACGACTAATTGGTTAGCACAACCATAGCAGAAGTCCCAGCCTACTTCTTACTGTTGCATATTTTCATTCTCAGGAGGCTACCTGCTGACCTATCCCAGTTTAAAGAATTGGGTTTTTTCCACTGAACAAAATAGGAGAGTCTCCTCCAGGGCATGTTCAGCTCAGAGTGTTAGGATCACAAGTATGGCTACTGTTCTAGCTGTGCTGAGCAGCCTTAGTGCCTGCTGCTCTGTGTTTGCAAGGAGAGGAAACATTTATTAAATGTTATTTAAAAGTTTCCTAGGACAGAAAATTTTACTAGACTGACAGAGTTGGGAAGAGATTGTTTGCCTCTCAAGTGCATAGGCCTGAAATGACCCATGGCTATAGAAATTCCTATTTCTAGCTATAATAACAGAAACTGTTTTTTGAACTGGCAAATTCTGCAATCCATATTCAGGAACAGCTTCCACTTGATTTAATGCTTCTTTCAAAAAGCTTTAAGCAAATCTGCAGGAATGGAAACTAAAGGCATCCTAATGGCTGCCTTCTCCATTCCAAGACAGTTCTGATTATACCACTTATTTTGGACTCTCTTTGAGCAGTGTCTCCTCTGTGAGAAAACTCAAACTGGTCATTATGTTGAATTGTGCTAGTTTGTTAATAATCATCAGAATACATTAAGGAGGAAAACATTCTCAATTTACATCTGGAAAAATTGAGTTATTGAGGTCTCTCCTTTCAGAAGCTGTTGGGAACTTGGGAACCCTGCTTTATTTTTATTTTTTTTAAAGCTGAGTTTACGTACCCACAACTTCCTAATTAAATTCAAGGGAACACACTTAGCCGAAAAGTAAGTCCAAAACACCTCAAAAGACACTGATACCCACCTATTATTCATAGAAAATGGCCACAAAAAATACCTTTACAGACTGTTATTAATAATCAACGTACTCTGCTGCAATCTTTCTTAAGTCTATTTGAAAGAACAAAAAGCAACATGAACAGAAAAATTGTAAAAATGATGGTAAAAAAAATAATAATTTTCAAACACCTATTTCTCCTGAATTGGAAGAATTCCATCAAATTAGTGATTTTTAATCAGTGAAATCTTGAATTACATACAATCTGCTTCGCAGCTCTTGCCTATTACAAGGTGAGAAACGTACATGAAATTTGAAGTGTCCATAAAATATTTCTGTATTAAGAACAGCTATTCCAATTATATTTTGACAATTCCCAGCCTAATGTGACTCAATGGGCTTTTAGACCTCATGTAATAGATGCATAATCAAAAAACTGTCATTTGCCCATTTTTAAGGAAGGTTACTGTTTGTAGATGGTTACGCATACATGAAAAAAGCTTGTTGCACGTTCTCCCATTTAACCCATGATAGCCAAACATGAGTCCATGACACAACCATTCACATTCACAGAAAAGTCAGACCAAATCAGTTGCCACAGATTCTGACTGGTAAGAAGGAACCAGCTCAGCCTAACGAGAACCTTGCAGTGCGGGCAGTGACCCAGCCGGACACACCGCTCTTGGACTTGATGAGCACACTCTCACGTACAGAAGGACCTGAAGAATCAAAGGGAAGGGCAGGCAGGGGATTTGCTGCAGGAGAAAATGTATGCTTTAGGTTTTAGGTTAAGCTGGGGCAGACAAGGGTGCAAGAGGATATCAACGTGCTTCTTTTTTCACAGGGTTTGTAGAATTAGTAGCCTTTGATTTTTCATGGGTCTGTTGTTTATGTACTTGCCTTGGGGCACCTCTATTACTGTATGCTTATCAAATCCTGCACCTGTAAGATTTTAAAGGCTTTAGTATTATTCTATGGTCGTTCTTCAACAGCATTTTCTTATTCTTCGACGGTGTTTTCACACCTCAGCTGAAATTTGTCCGAACAGCTGAGCACAAAATGTACCTAAGAACAGCAAAAACCAAAGTACACAGTAATTTCCTTCAAATGTCTCCTCAGCCTTACAGAACTTTAAAATTACAGAAAACTAGAGAGATGTTATTTGAAATTACAATGTATATAGGAAGTGGTCTTAAGCAATTACTATTGCACTGTTTTTTCCACAAATGTAGATTCGTTTGAATTTATGTTGGTAATGTGTATTGAATCATGGAGTTTTTATAGTAAGATGATCCTCCGTAGTATTTCACAAATGAAAGAAATGCATATTTATCCATTAGTTCAGAGGCCTAAAGTCTCCCAGGAGTGTCACAAAAGGAACACAGTGTTCCAAGAGCTGGGTTTTGATTTCAGATCACTGTTTGAGCTGATAGATGTGAAAACTCATGTAGCTCAACAGTAAGCTATTGGCTATGGTCCTAAGGAGTGAATAAATTATTTTAAGCTTAATAGTAATCTATGCTCGCAAAATGATTAAGACTACCATCTGTTAAAGTACAGACAATACAAAATTCTTTTAATTTGGTGTTAAATGGCTCACTTTTGACATAGCTGTGTCACTGGTGAACACTCCTTACATCGAAATAATACAAAAGCAGAAGTCTACCTGTAAGAAAGGTAGATGTCCTGACCTTGGAAAAGTAATAAGTAATTTTGGATTAATATGTGGGGAGAAATTTGAAATCTTAATGGGGGGATGAAGAGGGGAAATGAGAAAGAAGAAAAAATGTTAGTAAAACCACTTGGGAGTTTTAGATAGGTTCAGATCATTTCACCTGTTCTCCAGAAACATTAACACTTAGAATAAGTACACTTAGAATAAGAATAATATCTCACACCAGGAAATACAGGCACTCTCTATGCTAAACTTACTTCATTTCCATGTTTCTAATGAAAGCCTTGACTAACTTCTGAGGATGGAAGTTGTCATTCATCTCCCTAGGATCACACAGTCATTCCTCCAAAGTAATTTAAAATAGGCTAAGGCAATGGGTATGACATGCACACATAAGCTGAAAATTTGCAGTAGAATCCAATTATTTTTAATAATTGTTTTATTTTATAGCTTATCTATGTTATGATCTAAAAAGAAGTAATTTGTGCCTTCTAGAGAAAGGGGGATCATTTCCTGTATTCTTTAAATATTTTAACTTGTATCTTTCTCCAGTAAGAATCAGTAAAGTTTAAATTACATGTTATCGCATTGGACAAAAGAAATTATTAGCGTAATAAAACTGAGAAGAATGGCCTGAAGTGGATTTGGTAAGGAGAACTATATCCTACTTTCTCTTCTCTCTCCAGAGAAGGATGGGAAATCTACACATTTCTCCTCCCTGTGCTGGAAGTTTGCTGAGTCAGAGGAAATTAACTGAGTCTACTATGGTTTACTATTCATATTACAAGTACTAGACACAAGATCCTAAGTGGATAGAGGAAAAGAGAAATTGCATTCATTGATGTCAGAGAAAACATTACAGAAATCAGACATGACTTAATTAGAACCTGTAAAAGATGTTTACTTACATGGATATGATGTAGAAAGAACATTCTACATTTGAGATGGCACATGAAAAGGGATATGCTATTTGCAGGCCTGAATGATAGGAAAAAAAGTGTTGTATAAAGGGTATAAAGCCTTTTGTTTTAGGAGTGTGTTGCTGGGATGACTCCAGTTTGGCCTGACAGCTCAAAGAGAGAGGGACAGACCTTGCCAGGTGAGGGAGGGAGATTTCTATATCCTTATATTTTTATATGTGTCTTTTACAGTATTTACATGTGCCGCTGCAAATACTGTGGTATCATCTATCTTCTTCTACAAAGTTTGTAACAGTATTTTTCCTATGCGCAAAAGTATAAAAAGGCATTAAAAAAATCCACTTGATCAAATAAAGAAGCATGCATTAATTTTAAGAAGTTAGTGAGATCTGTATTTAATATACTGCATTTCTTGGTAAAGTATCCATTTCTTAGGTCACCTTGATATCTTACAAATTTGTGTTTGGAGTTGAACTAAGAAGCAAAATGACCTATAAAAAGTGTTTTCACCCATTAGGTTAATGAAAATGGAACTTCTATGTTACTGATTCTTTATTTTACGGGTAAAACCCATGAATCAATTCAAACTTTTAATAGTAAAACCGTATCTCATAAGCTCATATCTCTCATCTCTCTCTCTCTCAAAACCCCATGTTTTCATTCTAATACATGCATATTTAAATATGTTAATATTAAGTAAAAGCATATGGTAAAATATGGTATGGTAAAACCATATATATATATATTCATGAGGGACAGAGAATGTATGATATATGCTACCAAGTATCCTCATCACATCAATCAAAATATAATTATGATACAAAAAAATAAACTGATAAAGTGTTTTAGCAGATGAAATTAGGTACTTTTATTTAAAATGTTACTTTTAATCTAACTTTTCCATGCATAATTTGCTTTTTGGTTAGCATTTGAGTACTTTCCAAATTAAGACATAACTTTTCCAACTTGCTTCATAGCCCCGTTGAACCCTTCAGCTCGGCAGGGAGTAAAAGCTTTTTCCTTTTTTCCCCCTCACTGGTTGTCAAATGGGTAGTCCTCAAAAAACTGGTGAAACTGAACTACAAAGGTGGTATATAAGACATCTCCATGTACATCAAAATATTGTTACTTCTGTCTCTCATCACACACTATAGGCAACTCAAAAGTTAATTCTGAACTTTCTATAGTGAAAATAGTGACCAAAGGAAAGTTCTCTGTGTTTCAGTGTCTGTTTTGTCTATCTGCACTGGTCTCTTATGTTCTTCTACAACTGATGCTGCAATCGTGCAAATAAGAGTTTCTAAACAACAGAAATGAGAAATCTAAGTCTTCTAAAAATTTTAGAAGTGGTTTCTTTTTAGACTTGAAACATTTTCTAGTGCTGCTTCTAATACTGAAATTTGTTTAAAGTTAATATTCTATTTAATTATTTTGCTTTAAGATATGCACTTTTTATGACACACTCAGTAAATTATCTGTTCGGTTATTAAAAGTCTGAGAAAGAAAGTTACAGCTAATATGGCACGTTTCCTAGAAGCTATACCCAAGATAGTAATGCTTCCTACTGAAGTAATTTAAATAGGCCTTTGAGGTCAATCACATTTAATTGATCTTGCTAATAACTTGGTTCCATAGCATTCTAAACACATTCTCTCCACTTATTGAGATGCATTTCTTGTAAAATAGGATTATACAATCTGCCATTTATACTTCACTGTACATTATTATATTACTACATTATTTTATTATAATGTCCTTGAGATCTACAGTTAGAGATCAGTTAATTTTCCCAAGTCCTTTGCACAGTAGAGCTCAAAAGTGCTGCAGAACTTGGCTGCGATAAGATTCAACCCTTGGGATGAACGCCAAAGGTGGCAGTGAGCTGATGTACCACTGCACCAGACTGCAGCAATTTTCTGAGCCTTACCCACAGAACCATGTACGCGCTCGGAATGAGTAAGTAGCATTTCAGCACAGGCATTTACAGAAATACTGCCAGGTTTCCTAGCAAGTCTGACCCGATGAACAACCCTACAGATTTCAGTCAAATAAAGCTTTAGCAAGTATGTATTTTTAAGGTTGACTTCCTTTTCGGAACAAGAAGGGCTTGTGCTGTACTCTACTGTGTTGGCAGAAAAGAACTGCTCATCTTCATTGTGAGGCATAAGATAAAGGAACCACCAAAACAGAGGACTACCGCTCCTACAAACAGGAGGCCAATAGAGGCTACTATGCCAAGATGTTGCACAAAGGACATAGTCTCCTAAAAGACTCAAAAGAACTGTGCCTAGTAGGTAGTAAGGATAATGAATATGTGGGATTGTTTCTTAACAAACAAACAAAATCTTTCTTGAGAGCTTTCTACAGCAGTCCTGAGTAACCTAGAACTCACAGAACAAGTATATAACTCAAGTTGTATAAAAGTAATAAATTATAGGTTTATTATCATGAGTAATTTGGGGAGTAGAGGGCTTCAGGGAGAGATAACTTGTCGTTTAGTTATGCTATAGAAAGAGCAGACATTTTATTTCTAATCAGTTACTAAATTGGAGTTGACAGATGAATCAAAAAAAAAAAGTATACTTTTAAGACTTTATGAATTACAGGAGTTCTGAGTTTGTCCCTGGAATATTCTCATACCCCTCCCAAATAAACATATTTAAATGTTTTCGTGAGCTCTTGCCTGTCTTAGGGCAGTATGTGGACCTTCCTCAAAAGAATTATCAAGAGAACTAAATAAAATTTCTCCTGAAGAAATTATGCATGGCACAACATAAATTACGTTGATCTTGTAAGGAGCTAAATTCCTTAAGTACTATCATGTTATCTTCAAGGGAAGTATTTAATAATGTCTCCAATAAACAGAGATATGTACTCTTTCTTACAAAATAAACAGGCTCTACTCACATTTGGGCAGGGGTAATGCACATAATGCAATGTGAAGACAGCCCTTATCCCTCTGTCCATTTACAGAAATGTAAATGATGCTTCCTCTATAGTCCAAAGCTAGATTATAAATTGCACATGAATTATTCTTCCTTACAATGCTTTCTTTGTATTTTGGGCAGTGGCTAAAACCTCCCTCAATATAATTCTGTATGAACCACAAAAATCACACGCTAGTAAATTCTTTGTCCATGTACATATAAAATATGTATTAATTCTTCAATAGGTTTATGTAAAAATATACATTTGACAGTGACAATTAATTCTTACTTGACATATGTTTTCTGTCAGTTTAAATCTTCGTAAAGAAAGTGCCCAAGTCTCATAATTATCACCTTAAAACTTTGTTCAGTTCCTGTATGTAAAACCAGGCAGACTTCAGTCAGTTACTCATATGTGGGACACGAACAGACTTCATCCTGCTTGTGGCAGCAATTTAACATCAACTTGTTTCTTTAATTTCTGAAGAAATTGTTTGGAGAAACTCACAATACCAGACTGGCTTAATTTATATGCTAATATAGGATGATTTCATTGAAGTATTGCACTCCCAGTCCCAGATGTTAAATCAAATGGAACAATAAAATTTTGGTTGTGCAAAAGTATTCTCTCTTCGCCCTCTTTCCCCCGAAAAATAAATGTTTTAGGTAAGTGAAAATGAGGATAATAGTTACCCATTTTTCAACAGTGCTGGTGTGATTAATTAACCAATATCTGTACAGTGCTATGAAGGTAAAGAACCTTCAGTCTTATCATCACCAAGTGCTTTTATCCATTTTGTTAGCTGCAGCATGGAGAACAAAATCAATAGACTGTACAGTATCTAAGCACTTAGGACTTCAGCAAATAAAGCATTTAAAATCTGAAAAGCCAAATAAGGCCCCTACAAAAGAAAACTAAAGATATATGACACAATTCCTGGAAACAGTTTATCCTTATTCCACTATTGGCATATTCACTCCTGGGTGATGAGGACTAATTTTCTCCAAGGTATTAGTACAATTACTGGACTTAATTTGAATTTACAGTGAATGAGTATATGGCTCATTCATTAATTCCCAGTTGTAGTATCTTTTTCATTTCACTGCAGGTTTTTTGAGATATATTTTAGCAGGGACTCAATTACAAAAAAAATGTATTGCCAAGGAAGGTGCACATATGTACAAAGGAGACAAAAATGAACTTACAGCATTCTGACACTGACTAGATTACATGGTGGTAATGATAACCTGTATTTTACCTATCATCTGGAAAAGCAATTTACGATTTGACTTGCATCCCTTCTAGCTAGTAAATTAATGTAAATTTAAACTGTACACAAATCCTGATCAATCTCTTAATTTCTCTGATTATTACTCTTGGATATTTGTTACACTGCTGAAGAACACACTAGTAGAAAATTCCATTTCCTTCTTAAACTGCTATTTCCCAATACATGAATAATTTAGACAATTTCTGTGGTCTGTCAAGAATACCCTGCTTTTATAATAGCATAACTATTATATTCTCTAGGATATTAGAAACTAGGAAGATTCTTAAAATTACCAACAGCATTTGAGGGAGTATGTATTCTACTATAATCTCTTTTCTTACTTGAACTTTTCTAATTTTACAATCACAAAACTTTAATTTCAAAGTGACATAGTTGGAACATTAAGTATACTTCAAACTCTTTAGGGATCACATTCAGCTAGCTAGTGACACTGTGGTTTACAACTAGCTTTATTCTCACTTTCTAAATACCTTAATATCTTTCTTACAAAATCATGGACTCCTCTTCCCTGTAGTTAGCACAGCAGTCTGGTACAGAAAGTCTGTACATGAGACCTCATGATTATTTTTTCCTAGTGCAATTTGTACTATTTACCCCTTTATCATCAGTTTCATAAGTTAGAGCTGTTGAAAATTATGCACACACAAAATAATACATAAAGAATACCTGAAGTCAACATACAGTTGAATTTAAATGAAATTTTAAGATAAATGAATTAATCTGCTTATTATTTTTCAGAAATCAATTATTTCTTAGATGATGCGAGGAGTCTGGATTTGAAGTTTAGATCAAGGGGAAGGGATGGTTGTGAAGTAATACAGAGGGACCGCAGAAATAAACTGAAATAAGAAATAAACTCTCCTATACATTATGCAAGCGTCTATAAGTAAATGATGCCTATGTATGTGATGTCAAAGAACAGTTACTAAACTCAAATGTAGAATGTTAAATAAAATTAATTCTTTTCTATCAGTTCTAAGTAGCTCTGAATAAATCATCAGCTGTTTTTTAGCCTATTAGGATTATGATGAGATGTCTCTCAAAATCCCTTCCAAAATGTTCCTATTTGCCTCTAATCCATATTACTGTAGTCACTGCAGATTTTAAACAGCTAGGCAGAGATAATTCAGTTTCATCAGTTCAACTTCAAACCATAATTACAAGAGCTTATTTATTCTTATTTATTTTCATTTTCCTATTCTGCTCCAACTGCAGCCCAAAAACATCACTGTAAACTGTGAAGCAGCAGCCTGGGGAACAACCATTTCATATGTCTGCACAAAAGGACTAGAGCACCTTATTAAAAATAAATGTTAGGGTTTCGGTAATGAAAAAGCCCAATCCTGCAAAACCTTAATTGTATGAGTAGTGTCAACTTTACTATACAAGCAGTGAAAATGAAGGTTCTAAAATTGCTCACGGGGCTGAGGATTAGCTACCTAACTAGGGCCTAAACTATTAAACCCAGTGTTATCTATTCTTGAATTGTTAGTTGCCATCTTGAGAAAGATTTGTCTTTGCATCCAAAAACACAATTATGGCAAGTAGTTGGAAGAAAATAAAACAGCTGCTGCTCTGCACAGAAAATCACTGCATGCCACTCGTTACAGAGAATAAAAGAAACACTGGCAAAAATCCACTACAAACTACTCCTGTTTACACTCTATGTAGTATAAAAATAAGTGGTGATATTTTATCACTGTTGTGCAGGTCTGCAAATCTGCATCAGATTTGATTATACTGCATGACAAATGAGAATGCTCTTTCCGATTCTCAGCCATCTTGATAGACTACCACTACACTCTTAAGAGACCGCAGCCTGTGGGCAGCCTATCTTGTTTGTTCAGGACAAGCTGGATCTAATTGAGATTTTTTTTCTGTAGTTTTTCACCTTTCATTTAAGCTCAAGTGAATTTAAGCCTTATCCTCAAAATTCTTTACCGCTGCAGTCCTGACATGATGCAGAGGAGTTAGCTGAATAACCCAGTAAAGACACTTTGTAGCGTGATTGCTATTTTTTACATCTGTATGGAGCACTGAGGTCAGGGTGAAGTTAAGGAAACCACGACACAGCCTTAGAGCAACTGATTGAAGAGAGACATAAATAGAGCACATGTACGATGGAGCATATCAGGAAGAAGGAAAACAGACAGCTCTGTATCTTTAAAACATGTTTGTAACAGACCAGGTTTTTTGTGGAATTAGGAAGCAAGGATGACTAATGAAAAACTTATAGGACCCAAAAAGATAAATACACTATTAAGAAACAGCAGGACAAAGTACCAATGTGCAAACCAAATGAGAAAAATATATTCCAAAACAGGAGCACAAGCTGCTAGCACCTAACTCCTCTTTTGCTATACGATCAAAGTATATATTGAGGAAATTCATAATTAGCAGTACCTTCTAAATGAAAATAAAGTAAACGAATACTAGTCAGAAGAGTGGAAAGCAAAAAGTGGTAGCTCTTGTCCACTTTCAAACATTAAGGATAATCAAAATGTTCCCATTCCAAGGATATACGAGCTGTTTATTTAAGGTAAAGGGAGATGCAAAATCATGTGGAAGATTCCACAGCCCTCCTCTTGCCTCTCTGAAAAGAACTGAAGGGCTCTTTCTATTTAAATGTAAAGGTGTTTCTATAATAACAATACTAAGTGCTGTAGTATTAGCTGGTCTGAATCCACTAATCAACGCAGTAACTGGTGATGACAAAAGAAAAGCCCAATTTGCACAGCACTTTGTAAATCAGAACCCACTGTGGCATTTAATCCCCTCTGAGATTACTTGGGCCGGCCCAGAGCTTCTTCCTTTCTCAAGCACTGCTCACTTGCATAGGGCTTCTGTTTAGTACTCCTAAATCACTGAATTCCTAAATCATTTGATATACTGGTTTTATCACTATTCTTGATAGCATTTCTCCACGGGTAGAAGACTCCAAGAATAGTCTTGACTAAAGATGGTGGCAGTGAAACTGGATTACCCGACTGGGTGAAAAACTGTCAGTTTTTTCTGCCGTGATCTCTATTAGATCTACCACATCTGACAGATAGAGGTTTTTAGAATTAACTACTGGCCCTGCTCATACCTCATCCTGAAGCTAACAGCCAACCCGAATCAGTGTTGTCCTTAACACGTCTTTGCCACAGACAGCAATTAAGGATGACATGTTTCATATCGGGCTATGTATGGCCCTGTGACACTGCACATGAATTCATTAGGAAGACTGAAAAGTCTAATATTTTTCTTTTCAAAGTATAATTGTTTTAAAATCTAAAACCCAAGAAGAGTTTTAATGCAGAGCAGCCATTTTTACAAACATAACTGGGGATATACATGGGGCAGAGATGTTTGAAGCTCAGGTAAAGAGGCCCAAGAGCATCTCTTTTCCTTGCACACACACAAGTAGAAGAGATTTGTTTGTCCATGTTTTGCCGATGTGTGCTTAAGAGGCCATATCCTTGTGTTTATCTAGATTTCATTTCCTAACTATATATCAGGTGATTATTGAAATTAATGAATATTTCCTTATGGTATTTCTCAGAAGATTCTTCCCAGGTGGCAAGACCTAATTATTCTTAGGATGATCATTGGACACAATTACTCCAGTCTATCACTGACAGCAATCATGATATTATTTCAGACATATTTGCTGGCTACTATTACTGGGCTATATTTCCTCTTCTTTCTAGTGAAGAATAAATTACACGTTTGTTTTGCTTTAAATCAGAGAGTTGGAAACAGCATAATAAAATATGACAGGTTATAGCAAAAGTCAACTCTTGAGGATTCTATTTCCCTATGCCAAACTTGAAGATGCCATAAACTCAAATCCTCTATGCCAGTCATAAAATTTTAATTAGCATAACTAAAAATACTGGTACTATTTACCAGTGTTCTTATTTGCTTTTTAAATTGCTAGATTTAACACTACTAAAATAGACTGCAGATTGCAAAAGGCCATCACAAGTATACTAATACTTTGCTTCAGCATACACGTGAGCATTCTGTTCAGCTTGATTATAATTAATCAGTAATCTAGTCTCTTGTTTCTCACTGCCAAATGATAAATTAACTACTAGCTACATTCATGGATGGAATATTAATTTGTACAACGCCTGTGGGGTACTTCTGTATGTAGTACAAGACTCCTTATGAACAGATCTCATTCAAATCTTTAGTAGACCTATCAAACAAAAGTCAGGATCAGCTGGAAATATATTAAAGCTGGACATACCTGTATCAGCAACTTTAGCAAGCACCACTGAGATAGGTAAGAAATTAAATTTCAACATCACATGGAAGAATGAATTCCTCTTTTAAATGCACAAAATCAAGTACCTTTCCATGCAAAGAGTTATTATTTTTTGAAGGTTTGTGAAAAACACTTTGACTTTTTCAAGGTCAAATTATGTTACCCAAGTATAGCACTGTATGTGTTGTGTAATGGGGAAATTTGCCAGTTCTAGAAGGGAAGTTATTTTTTTCCTCTAGTTACTCTGCAGTACCTACTGAAGCTTCCTACTACATGTGTGATGACAGCAGAGGGATCCAGAGGTTCTGCCTCTGGCCTTTCCTGTTTCATAATTCCTTATATGCTGCAGGCTTCACCTTGCAGCATCTCTTAGTTTTCTAGTGCATGAAAATGACCTTTGCACAGCTGCAGAAATGATACACAGCTACTTGCCTCTTCCTAGTCTTCTTTCTGGTTTCTCAGCGTTTTTCTAACCTTTGAATGTCAAACATGACAGAGAAAGTATTAATTTTTTAATACTGGGGGAAGGAAGTTCCATGAAATACTAAAAATCATGAGGTACTTGACAGTACCAAAACATGCTTAGGAGGTATTATATTGCAAAATTACAGTATAACAGAATACACATTTGTGATTTAGTAGCACTAAAAACATAATAGAACTTGAAAAGGGAAATTCTGTCTTCTACCAGTTTTTCATAGTCCAAAGAAAACTGAATGCCTCTTGGTGAGACCTGCAGCCTCTGTAAAAATGCTGGACTGCATTTTGGTAGCTCACAGCATTCCAGTCCAGAATGATCAAATCAAGGCATCTGGTCATTTGACTGCAAACTGTTTTGAGTTTTGAGCTCATCAGCAATCCAGAATGGCTCCCAAAGCACACAGGAAAATGCTTGCCAAGAATAGGATGAAAACCACTGAGAAAGAAATGGGGTTATTTTCAGATTTCTAACAATATTATTAATTATTATGAAGCTTTCTCTCACAGGAATGTTTAAAATCCCTTCTCATTCCGAAATCAATCACTGCAGCATACATAAAATAATTTCAAGCTTTAATTATAAAAGAATAGACAACGTACTTTCAAAGCAGCATAAAGATTTAGCTAACTCAGACATTTCAAGCAAGACTCACATTTTGATTTCACCTTCTGTTCTTGCATTTTAATGTTTTAAGCATCCTGGTTTATGAGAAGGTTATCACTTATTGCGTGGCAAGTCTTAGAGAGCTCCTATTCCCTCTGGACCTGGCAGTTCTGTCTCTGGTACAATCTCCATGCTGAGCCGACGTGAAGCCTAGCAACGAATAGGGGCAGGGGAAAGCAGCCACCAGCACTGAGTGCTAGACCTGTGTAGCTGAAGAATATGGCTTAGAAGGGAACTGGCAGGGTCTCATCTAGCTTACATCTAGACTACTACAGGGAATGAGGTACTTACATATCGAAGTGTATTATATGGAGCTGCCCCTTCAGGAATACAAATAACTTGTTTGCACATACATAAGTATAAGACTTAGTAAGTTATTGCAACCCATGTACAGTCACTTATCTTAGGTATCATGAGGCTATGATGGAAGTCACATCTTTGTTTACAACTTTTGCCAAGGCTTAGGATCTCCTTAGGCACACGGAGCACAAGTCTGACTACTTCATTCCAGAAGCAAGGTTTTTGGAAGGAAGCAGCATTGGACATGTGCTTGTGAGCTTCAGCTGTTGCTCTTTTGGAAGGTTAATCACCAAATTTATCAGTAGAGGGCACAAGAAAACAGCCTTCCTCATCAACATGCATAAAACTAAGAGAGAGCTCCCAAGGTCACTCCTTAACAAGCCACCAGGTTAACATTATCTATTTTATTTAAATTTTTTTTAAAAATTTAAAAATCAATCTTGGACCCATATAAAGCGTATATAACATTGGTTGAATAAAAACTATTAGTTTGTTTGAGATAAAATTCACAATATTAATAACTGCAGGATGTTTCAAATATTCAGCTATCTGAAAACCTGAATGTCTGAAGATGAGGATTTATAAACTGCAAATGAAAGAACTAGTCCCTAGTGATATCAGGCAAATGAACAGCATGTTGGTAGATATTAAATCCTAAAGCATAAATAATCTCCTTAAACCTACATCTGTGAAACCTAACAGTGAATTTACAAAAATATCTGTCCCTCACGCTCAATAGAAAAATAATTTAAGCAAACAAAGGATGAAAAACAGGGTGGCCACAATGCTCTTTGCTATTGGGTTGTTGGATACAGAGGACTTTGGTGGAATTGACTCGATTTACTTGTAAAGAAAAATGGCCCACCATTCCAAAATCCGCGATGCACATTTCAGCACATTATTTAATGCAGCTGGATGATCCACAGTAACCAATATGTTGTGAGGATATCGTAGTTTATCCTAAATTAGGGTAGGTGGAGTTTTACATTTAGGATGTGTAGTTCCTTTGAATTCTAGTTCTCTGCAGCTTAGTTTCTATGTCCTACAGACAGATCTGTTTCCAAAAAACCACCAAGCGCTTATGCAAATGTTTAACTTCCATGAAGCTGTAGATGCTCTGTATATAGAAGGACCAGTATCTTATTATCAGGAATAGTTAATGAGAAAGGTGACTATTTAGAGAAAGCTTTTTCCAATACTATTAAAGGACCTATTTCCAAATGTTACTGTAATACTGCGTTAGGGAAGATGTAAACTGGGTTGATCCACACTGAGTTTTCTGAGAAACATCTCTACTATTGTATTATCAATGCAAGGAATGACATGTAGAAAAACTCTTCTCTTTACCAAGTCAGTCACAAACACTTGACACAAAATTTGGTACCTAATTTGCCTACTTCATTCTTAGTTGCTTTTAACAGCCTGCTTTTATTATGATTTATCCATATTTGTGTATTTACATTCTTCTCCCAAATCAATTTTGCTCTGCCTTTCCATTTTGAAGGAAACTAGTTCCTGTTACCTGTTTCATCTTTATATCAGAATTCCTAGATGCATGACATTAGGGGTCTTTTGTTCCAGGTATGTAGTTGAAGAGCAAGTATTTATGTTCACATAGGTCCAGGTATGTAGCTACATATATACACAAAGCAGTTAACCCTCTTCTTTGTTACTTAGATACTTCACTGATGACTGCCTATTATTTACAGACAGAAGATGACAAAGTGCCAATTATGTAAAAGCTTTGAGCAGATAAACAAATGCAGATTTTTCTACCCATGAAATTGCAACACCAAAGGCAGTGATCTTTTATTTGAAGATGGAGCTATGTTTTACTTTTTTTTTTCCACTCACTCAATATATTTATTGCCTAAACAGAAGATTTCAAAGCTTTGTTTCTTTTCTGATGCTACATAAAGAACAAACAACATTCATCTTTCAGTGAATACATACTTTGAAGTCCCTGCTGACTTCTAAAACATGCCACTGTTTCTCTTTGGGGAGTAATGAAGCCCAGTGGAAGGGCAGAGGGACAACTGGTGGTGCTTTATGGATTCTGACAGTAACCTTCAGTAAAAAGACAGAGTCAGCTCCAAGTACCAGTTTTAGGAAAGTCTTGAGGTTTCAGAGAGACAACTCATCACTCATCTGCTCTGCAAATAGTAGTGATTGCTATAAAAGACCACTCTGCTGTTTGGAAAATAATTAAATACCTTCGTGAATGGTTCAAAATGGTGTGAAATAACATCAAGAGTGAAGCACGATTTTTAAAAGGATTTTTCATCCTTTGGGAGATAAGGGAGCATTGCCTTCAAACTCAAAACACAGTGTATATGTGGATGAAATCAAATGTGCAATTAGGCAGCTAAAGGATTCTTTGAAAAAATGTGACTTTGGCTATCTCAATTGCCTACTATAGTTTGGAAAAAAATGTCAGTAAAGATGGAGAGGTCCTTTTCAAGAAATCTGCAGGCAAAGTTCAAGTGAAATTCTTGACTGAACACTTTTCTGCGCTGAAACTGTAGGTATTATCTCTGATGTTCAAAAGGCTCCACTTAAAGCCAGGTATCATTAGTGGCCTAGGCTCTGATGCACAAGTCTTATCCCATGGATCCTAATGGCTTGTAAAGGAGAAGGAAGGCATGTGGATCTTGTCTAGTTGGATAAGTTGTTGAAAATTGAAGAACTAAGGTTCCTCAGACAAAGTAAGGCAACAAAGCAATGGTTTACTATGTATCTTGGGCTCTTCTTGTAAGAAGAAGAAGGGATTGAGTGTTTACTAAAGTCTCTGACCATCTTTGGTAAAAGGCATCTTGATTTCATGTGATTTCTGTAGCAACACAATGCAATCTTTATGATTCAAGGAAAAATCAAACAAGTCTGTTGCTGGGAGATGACACTCCAATACATGAATCACTTCTGATAATATTTGCCCTTATAACAACGGCCTATGGAAAATCTGAGGAAGAATTCATTTCCCTTTAGACCTTCACCACGAGAACTGAATGTTTATCTCCTTTTTGGGTCATATAGGGACCCAAAGTCCTATAGTCATTATAGGGATAGCAACTGGAGATTCTAGATCCTGCTCTCTTACAGGTGTGTGATAAAACTGAAATAGTGCCATGAAAATAAAAGTAAACACAAATATTAGAGCAGAAATTGTAGATCAGATTGTATGGTCCTTTGGCAGTTCACACTATGCTGTTTATATCTCTTTGGACTATAACTCTTGAATGGCCTTTGACTGTATGCACGTCATTCTTCCAGGCTTGATAACTTCTTCAAGAAAGTGCAAGACACAATAGCTGGCTATCTCTTCTTTGTCTTCTCTGGCATCCTGTGCTCTGCGAAAGATGGGAACATTGATTCTTCTACTGATCTATCAAAATCCTATTTGAAGACTTTAAGCCTGGGGTTTGGCTTGATTTTTTTTTTTTCTTCACACACATGTAGATACTTTCCCTATCAGCAACTGACAGGCTAAGTAGGCAACAGTGCAGCACAGAATAGGAATAAGGCTGAAAACTCACTATTATGCAATATTCCAATACAGGTCAGCCATTCTCATGAGTAAGCGTACCCTGTGGTTGAATAAGACACAGTGTCAGTAGGGTTAATTAGAGCTATAGTTGACCTAAACAGAAGATTTGTTTTGGGCTGCAGATGGCCTATCTGCAGTATATAAAATAATGGTATCACATGGGAAAAATCATATGTAATAGATCTGTTGGACAAAAGGCATTAATCCTGCAGTGCAAGGTTGCTGTACCCCAGTTTGAGGGAAGGTTATAGCTGGCAGCAGTATGGAAGACACCTACATGCAGGAAGTCTCATGACTCATATCTGCCTATTACCTTATTTGTGTCATATCGGCTATCAAAGGACTAGGGGAATATTAATGAAGCTTTAGAGACAGATAGATATAAAAGCTATTATGAAAACAAGAATTTCCCCGGTTGTAATATAATTCTGTTTTGCGTAACACATTTAAATAAACAATACATTTCCTAGGCTCTCAGTTAATGTAGCTCTACACTTAGATAACACTTTCAAGAATTAATGTTTTTCCTTTCAAAATTAAATAGTTGACAGATCACTGAAACATCTTACCTGAGACATAATATTGGTGTGCTGTGGATCAGTCTATTCTGTATTTATCTTTGAGTTTTCTATTTCTGTACTCTGCACTCAACATGGAGTAAGTAGCTACTGAGGCAATGGTGTAAATGGCAATATTAGTCTTTCTAATACTTATTCTTCAGTGTTTTGATTATTTATTCATAAATAGATTGGTTCCTCTCCAACTGACGCTCAGGACAGTATGTGTATAAATTTTAGCATCAGGTTTAGAATAAGTAATGTCTTGTCTACAGTTACATATATATATGGCACAAAGTATTATGGCTGGCAGAATATGATCCTTAAAGAATACTACATATTATAGAATTGTGCTAATTGGGAAAGTCAAATGTAAACTAATTCCTCTAACAATTGGAAAAATTCCTATTTTTCTATCATTTGGTCAATGAGGTTGCATCTTTGTAAGCTTAATTATCATGTTCTGAACAACTACATCACGGCAGCCTCTTAGTGTTAACTACAACTTCCCATGTTACAAAGAGATGTACAGTTATAGTCCCGCTAGGGCTGGCGGGACATTCTGGGGGCCCAGAGTACTGCAGGGAAGTTTGTAGCTTGTAAATGAAGTGTTGAAATAGTGTTGAGCTGCACCCAGTTCAAATCAAAGCTTACCTTCCAGCCACTTAAATTGCAAAGATATGCCACAGTCTTTTAATAATAGAAGTTGCCCACAATTGTAAAACAACAACCACCAAACACTGTGCAGACCTTTCTTGAATTGTCTCAAAGGATTTTAGCAGGCACTTAGAAGGCTTCCCTGCAGGATACAACTTTGCACTATCAGATGTAGCCTAGGATTGCAAGCCTATAATCAACTTCTGTGCCCTTTGATATCTCTCTATCAGATTCAAGTCCTGGACAGTCACATATTTTCCTTTCTATTTAATTCCTCATCTTGTATTTGCTATTGTAAGAACTGTCAGCTGGAGGTAACTAAATTCTGTGTGTTGTGGAAATTAACCAAGATTTCATTATGTTAAATATTCTGCAGACATTACTGCCACAAAGAGCTCCAAAATCTGTAAGTCAGTCTACAGGTAATAGATGAAGGAAACAGACTTTGAGGAGTTTGTTTAAAAAAACAAACCAAACACACCCACACTGACAGTACTGGTCAAGAAAACTAACAATGGAAATAGTGTAATAACTGACTAGCTCCACTACAATAAAGATTTTAATTATTTTTTTTTAACATCTCTATTTCATTTAGAATGCTACTATGCTGTTTAGTTAGTTCCACGTGTATGGTAAACTTCAAACTTTACTTTAAATTTGACTATTTAAAAATTCCCATTTGAATTTCCCCTACTGCTTTTCTTTATGATATGTGAGAGTCTCTGCAGTCCTGTGCTAGGGAGCCTGGCATGCAGCTCAGCAAGAGAAACCACTCCTTCAGGCCTCACAGGATGGTCTGCAGAAGAGAGCAGGAGAAAGGACTTTTACCAGTCCAGCCTGAGGAGATAACAGTCATTGTGTCGATGAGACCAATATGATACAAGTTGTCAACCAGTCAGCTAGGGTCAACCCCAGCTGGAGTCACAAGTTCATCTGTTGATGAGAGAGATAGCACCTTACAGGCAATATGGATTTCATCCTGTCAAAAGATAAGATTCATTGTGCCAGAGCATGGGGAGGCTGGGAAACCTACAGTGGCAGTACACAGATTTCTTATTTCCCAACCTCGCAGTGGTATTTACCTATAGTAATACTATAGTAGGTTACTACATTACCTTACCATTACATAGGTGAAAGTATGCAACACCATGGACCATTGACTGGTAAAACAGCTGGTTCAGAAACTCTGGATGTCACTTGGCTTGTTCAGATTTATTATGAATGGTTATAAAAACATTAAGAACCATCAGAAAGAAGACCAATAACCCAAGCCTGTATCATTTAAACAGATGCTGGTTAATATTAAGGAACTTATTTCTATTATGACTGCTATAGCACTGCCAATCACAAGAATTCTAAAATTGTTTAAAGGTATATTGTCTGCGGGTGTTTCAAGTATACACATTCACAGTTTGTTCATTCCTGGAGCCTATGTGAGTAGAAACTCAAAGCTGCGATTCTCATACACCAAGAGCTGGAACCTTAACTAAACCATGAAATATCCCAAGTGTCCCAATATTAAAAAGTGTTAACAGATCTAAGTTAAATCAATGTTGGCTCAAGAACAAGCCAGAGATTTTACTAAATTGTGATTTACAACATCCAAAACAAAGATAGAGATATGGATAAGAAAAAAAAAAAGTCACAAAGGTCTAGTAGTGCTGTAATAAATAGCTCTCCCCTTTTCCCCTAATACTCAATTTTTCCTCATTTCAGTCTTTAGGAAGCAAAGCATAGATTACTAAGGCTCTTTACTATGTTTTGTTCAAAGTACCTTCTCATGAAGTAAATCATTCTTCTACCAAATGTGAGAAAGATGTTTGTATGACAGAAAGCAGATCAGCCAACAGTTTGCTATTCTCTTAAATCCTACTGTACAAAGACAGAACCAGGTTAAGATAGTACTGTGGAGAAGACCTTTAGGTAGCTATTCCGGAGATCTTGATGTTATTCCTGATTCAGTCATCCAGCGGGGTGAACAATTCTGGGCAAGTCATTACGGTGACTCCCTATCTGTAAAACAGGGCCATCAAATTTACTTCCTTCACTTTGACACTTCGTGATATGAAGTTCAAAAGCTATATCTTACATAGCATGACAGTACAAAAGAATTACAGTTCCAGGGTATACATCTTACACTGCAATAAAACTGACATGAGGCTATTCATCCCTAGAGTAATATAATATTAACAACACTTTTTTCACCCAAACCATTATTTCTAATTAGATCATCTGCTAGTTGGTGGGTCCAGTTATGATGAGTATGAGTTGAATAATAAATGCAGGACAAATATCACATGAAATCACATGCTGTAGAAATCATTTATTATCACTGCAGATAGGTGTAGTTAGATGTGCTAAAAACCCTAAGGTGGTCTCTTTCCAAGTACTAAAAACAGTAAGTCTCACAACAGACACCTGTGCCTTTTACTTAGGGAAGAACAGAGGGAGATTTTGACCTACCACTGAAAACACCAAGAAAAACTCTTCATTATTAAGAAAAACCCCAACCCACAAACCAATACAATTGACTTAAAGGCACATTCCTGATACCACACAGATATTTTCATGGCAAGTCTTCCATCAAAAAAGCAGGCAGTCATTTAGCAGGAATAAAGAATACTGCCACCAACAGCCTTCATAATATAGGAATCAGAAACGCAATGCAAATCAGCATTTACTAGGAAGTATTCCCTTCCACTGCTTATTTTATGCCTCTGATGCAGCACTGAGCATGGAATTTCTAGTCACCAACAGAATTCCTTCCCTTTCTACCATCCAGTGTGCAACAGCTCTTATCTCCTGGGCCGTAATATGTCAAATACTTCTACATAATTAAAGCCACACTGATTGACTGGCTAAGAATATCACAGGGATAAGTTTCTTTTTAAAGCTGCCTTATCTCTAATCAAAACTTGTCTTCCAGTAACACAAGATTTTGTGCCTAAAGGACATTACATATATATTTATATATATA
Organism: Gallinago jamesoni; assembly: GCA_025769975.1. Lineage (NCBI taxonomy): Eukaryota > Metazoa > Chordata > Aves > Charadriiformes > Scolopacidae > Gallinago > Gallinago jamesoni. Next base: position 25,082,712 of record JAOQGH010000069.1, on the reverse strand, counting down.
TATATATAACATTCCTTTCTTCTCCACAAGCCAGCAATTAGAAGAAAATACCATTATACTCTGATTTCCCTTTGTAGTGCTAAATCAGAGACTATGATGGATGGCAAGAGGCACTTACTGAGGTAGGCAAAATGCACATTTTCATTAAGTATTGCAACTGTAATTTATATTCGTCCCTTGATATAAACCTTTCTTGCACTACCAAACACAATCTTTCCATATTTCACTGGTTCATTCATCTCTGAGATTTCTTATAATGGTGGGGTTTATTTAGAAAAGAAAATAAAAACCTGTAGAGGTCAGAAATACATGAACAAATTGGTGGCAAGGCTTATGTCTTGTCAGGTTATTTTATATTTTAATGTACTGTTAACAGTTCGTTCTTTTTAAATGCAAATCTGTTAAGGGTAAATTTAAATATCAAGACAAGCAATTCCAGTAGCATGGCAACAACATGCTATGCTGCATAGTAAGAATTTGGAACCGAGGCAAGTCTTTGCTTCTTTCCTATGCTGGATCAGTTAGTAAGAGTAGATATATTTGTGTTCTTTGTATAACTGCCTTTATGACTATTCCTACATTAGTAGCTGTAATGGTCTTTGAAACTCAAGACAGCACATCAACCCTGTGAAACCTGGTAGCAGTCAGAATGGCCGTCCTTAAAGACAGAAAAGCTACAGATTAGAAGAAAACATTAAAAGTGAAAAAAGAAAAAAAAAGGATATGCTTAGTAACAGTGTTTAATACAAGATTTCATTCCCAGGACAGAGATTTGCTGAGGATTTGAGGAGTATAGCAGCTCTGAAGCAATCCTGCTTCTGAACAAGAAACAAGAGATCCTATAACCATGCACTTTCCCTGATGTGTTGAAAAGGCATCTCTCTTGGCTTTTAAAGTATGAGTTTTGAGGCCTATTTTATTTTCTAAACCAAAAGGGTGCACTTGCTGTTGCACTGAAATCATATTTTTGTGGTAGCTCGTATCAGTGATTCTATAAAGTAACATCAATTGCTTGATGTCATTTCACTCTTGGTGATGGGAAAAAAGAATATTAAAATCCTGTGTCATTCTAGAATAGAATCTGGTCTGTGCAACACGCATTTTCTCCACTTGCTCTGCTCGCTTCAGTAACCACTCAGGAATCTATTACCATTTTGCTGGGGCAGAAAAACGCGAAGTAAACTAGCACTTCTGAGATTCCCTAGAAAGACAGTCTAACTAGTAAAGTACAACAGACAATCTTCTGATATTGAAGGGCGGAGTGGATGACAGAAAGTTCACGCAAGTATCTTTGTTTCTGTCTAGTGCGTGAAGGCAGTAAATAAGTTGAGGGCTGTGTGGAAATCTTATTTTCTATATTATTCTTTCTCTCACAAAAAGATGAGCTATTTTACTGAACCTGAATGCTGAATGTGAAACACTCCTTCAGGGAGGTTCTTATAATACTGTTTAGATAGGTGCTGTCAATGTGGAACTTGGGCTTCTCACCTTATGTTATAGCTTGCATAAAGGGGGAAAAAGTGCTGTTTAGAAATACTTTTCTAAATGTTTTTGGAATAATTGGGCATCAAAAAAAGAAGAGATAGAGCCTGAGTTATTTATCCTAGTTTAATGCAGACAACACGCTGATGACTTCATGGTCTTGTGTTTCATACAATTTGAGGCAGGTATAAGCTTGATTTTGGAATTGTAGCTAACGTTTCACCCATGCTTCCTTCTTCTACCTAAACACTCACTCTTTTGGAGCCTACATTTCAAGAATTCCTGTCACTACTTCTTTCTCCTCAGGGAATTTTCGTATACAGACATACCACTATCACCACCAACAATAAAGATGTTTTCTTGTTGTTCCTCCTCCTTTCCTTCCTCCCATGTTCTCTTGCTTTCTGATATGCTAATTTTATTTCTCTGATCAGTTTAGAACTGCTAAAGTAAGTCAGCACTTACAGGTCTACAAGTCTCTCCATACATAGAAGATGAGCCTTCTCCCAGTTTTATTACCACAACCACTTCAAATGTGCTTGCCCTGTCACAAATGTTTTGTGACAGCAAGAGTTGGTTCCACGTGGCTTTTGATGCACTTTTGGTTTTTTTCCTTAGTATGAAATGCTGTAATGACTTAATCTTCCCCGTGATTAAGGATTTCTGGGTGCTACAGGGTCACTTTGCACGAGGCCAGTGGTCTTTTGCAGGGCAGGATGCCTAAGGAGTCCCTTCCAGAGGTCCTGAAGAGATCTGTCCAAGTGATTCTCCCAAAGATAGGCACAGTACGTTTGTGGAGAACTGAGATGATATTGTCACTGTTGTCTGTTGCTAGCCTGCAGTGCAACTAAGGTTTAATGTTAGAACCTTGAGACATGTAAGGTCTTCTACATTTATTCCTACGCTTTCTTCTTCAGTAGCTTATCCAGAGGAGCAGACCACACAGTGATCCCAGGGATCACTCTGATGTCATTCCTAAAACCTCAACTGAATGAAGCTCTTTCTGTGAGCTCAGGCTCTTAACACAGTGAGATGGAATGATGAAAGTGAGACTATGTGGAGAATATGAATTTTCCATCTGTGTTTATCTGCTAAAATATGAATTTTCTGTTCAATTTTTACTGGTATTACTATCTCACTAAATCCCCTGGAGAACCCTGCAGTGTCATGCTAAAATAATCAGTTGGCTGTCACTCACAACAAATCCAAAGCAGAACAAGTGGAAAGCAGAGATGACTCCCCTATAGTCGCTGCAAGAAAAATACCTTACTGGAGAAAATGGAAATTAACCCAAAAAGCCCTATGTTCCCATGTTAGACATACCATTCTGGACTGCAGTGGTGAAGCATCTAGATCTGCACACCCACCAGAACAGCGTCGTTACTCATGGTTAGTGCTACAAGACTATTCTGTTGGGTTGTGAGCTGTTTGTTTGTTGTTTTGGGTGGGTTTTTTAGAAGATTTTGCTGTACCTGTGACAGTAAGAAGTAACTTGCCTGCTATGACCACATTACAAAATCTTAGCTATATCCAACTGCTGTGCTCAGGTGAAAGAATTTCACTGAACTGTTCCAGGATTAGATCCTTTCAACCCTTAACACACAAAAGTAGATGATGTATAAAAGAAAAACTTGCAAGGTTAGGCCTCACTCTTGTAGAAACGTTTTAGGAATAAAACCAGCAGATTTCACTCTTGGGAAATGATTAGGATTCCAGTATACTTGACTTTAGGCGAGAAACTTCTGTAAAGGTTGTAGCTGACAAGTGCAGCTGTGAGGAGGATCTCTCAGAAAGTAAAAGGAAAGACAAAAGTCTGGAAATAATGCTAGCTGGTGACACGCTCACAAATATTCCTAGCATCAATATACAAAACAAAGTTCCAAAACTACTTCATTCAATTAACAGATGGAAATATTCAACCTGCCTTTTAAGTAATTAAACAATAACAAGTTGTTCCTATGTGGCTGAATCTTCATTACTAAGTCTGTAAATACAAGGGCTATTTTCTGAAGGAAAATTCATCTTAATAGTTCAAAACAGACAACAATCCCAAGATACTCCTCTCCTCAGCTCCCACTGGTAGGCCAGGTGGGTATCAGCAGATGTCTGCATTGCAGAAGTACTGCTATTTGAAAATCCTTACCTAGACTCCAAACCTCACTCTAGCTATAACTGACATATTTCTCCATTCCAAGATTTTTTGTATACCTTTTTGTTAACCTTCCTTTCCTCTTCATTTACTTCAATTTTAAAAGAAAATGAAGCCTTCATGCACAAGTATACTTCAGGGTATGTATATCCAGCAGTATTTCATGCAACCTTGTCATCTGAGAACACTAACACTTCCTCCTTGTCATCCCTAACTACAGGGCTTCTAGTTCTCCCTCTTTTTGCTTAGGTGGTAGTAGCTATTAATCCCAGAGTTTTCCATACCAGTCTCTGCTCAGCTCTAACTTACTCCTCTTGAAGTGCAAGTCACCTTTCTCTGCTGCAGCAGGTGAATGAAGACAGTAGGTACTGCAATAAAAAAAGGAAAGGAATTTCATGTACTCAAATGACAGTGCATTTACCTAACAGCATCAGAAACAAACAGTTCATTCAGTATGTATTTTTACCAATTGTATAAGACCTTTCTTCTGGAAAATAGGATCATTAGCCAAGATAAGACTTAAGTTCAGACAAAACTGAGATTTTGGAATGAAAGCCCTATTTTCATGGATGCCATGATAAAGCCTAAATGCTACATGTTCAGCTCCCGCAGGCAGCACAAGCCTAAAGCACTGCACACTTCAAGAAACACTTGGTGCTTTCTTGAGCTGCTTTTCACACAGCTCTCAAGGCAAAATGGGTCCTCAGGAAAAAAAAAAAAAAAAAAATAAAATCTTACATTTTAATGCTCTCTCCAGTAGACTAAAAGCATTTGCGAGTATCTAAAGTACTTATAATGAGCATTTGACTCAGCAGTTGCATGTTTTCTGGAGTGTCTAAAAACTAGCGAATTCTGATTCTGCTTTCAGCTCTTCCTCTTAACTTGTGAAGTGCATGTGACTGCATCAGTGCTTTATTTTCTCCAACTATAAGAACCACCATTATGTCTCTCACACTAATGTTGTAAGGCTTTAATTGCCTCACAGGAGTGCCAAATATACAACATATAAAGGTTCTTGCTTACAAGAAGCATGTTCTTCCTTTTGCTTATATCTACATTAAAATAAAAATATTTCAAGCAAATAATTCTTCTTTAGGAGGCTTTTAGTAAGGTATTAGTTTGTACTAGTAGTAACATACTATTACACAGGTAATAGAGGCCAATGTATCATACTGATATTACACTGTCATTGCTGAGGCACATGGATTAGCTCTAGAATGGAAGCTCTAGTTCTTTCTAAAAAAAAAATAAAATCTGACTTCTGGAAACATATCCGCTTCTTGTATCACATACGATAAGCACACACATATAACTGTTCATAGGATCATAGAATAATTCAGGTTGGAAAGAATGCTGGAAGTCTCTTGTCCAACATCCTGCTCAAACCAGGGTCATCAGTGAGGCTTGATCAGGTTCCTCAGGGCATTATCCAGTCAGTTATTTAAAACCTCAAGAATGGAGACCACACAACCTCTCTGGGCTACCTGTTCCCATGTATGATTGTCCTTGTGGGGCAAAAGATTTTGTTTATATCCAGTCTGAACCTCTCATTTCAACATCTGCACTCTGATGAGTTTGGCTCTACTTCCCTGAAGACCTCCTCCTAAGTACTGGAAGGCTGCTGTTAGGTCCTGCCAAAGACTCCCCTCTGCAGGCTGAACAAGCCCCACTCCCTCCTCACAGAGCATGGCCTCCAGCCCCAACCTTTTTGATGGCCTCTGCAGAACTCCAGTTCATTAATATCTTTCTTGTATCAGGGGGAAACAAAACCAGACACAGTATTATAGATGCAGTCTACCAAATGATAAGTAGAGGGGAATAATTACTTCCCTTGATCTACTGCCTGCATTCTTGTTTATACAGACCAGGATGCTCCTGGCTGTCTTTGTTCCTAGGGTACATGACTGGTGCACGTGCAGCTTGCTGTCCACCAGGACCTCTGGGTGTTCTTGGCAGGGCTGCTCCTCAGTCTCTATCATTGCAATGGCTTAAAGCATGAAAGCATTGCCTTGTTTAAATAAATACAGATTACAAGGTAAATTGATATAAAAAGTCTGCAAAAGCACCAAAAACTTGATGTGTTCAAAGACTACAACCAAAATTTTGTTCTGGACAAAACCAGGACATTCCATATTTCTGTCTGTGAGCTGGTAGCCTGGAACGCATCATTTCTTGCTAGACTTCTCTACCTTCAGCACAGGAAGAGTTTTAAACCATGGTATTTTCACAAATTGTTTCTTAGCAAATGTTCTTATCAGAACAGCTGGAGAAATGGTAAAATTATGCCTCTTGAAGTGGTTCCTCATATTCACAGCCTTAAGCAAAGGTCACTTTTTAAAGACCTACCTCTTGTTCAAATTCATATCCAGTCTCCAACCTAAACTGGCATTAGCCAAGCAACTGTACTAAAATTGCTTTTTGAGATTCTTCTTTAGAATCGTAAGACTGACCAAAGGAGCTGAGCAGCCATGGCTTTTTTAAGCACACTTTTCCTTTATGATCAGAGGATCAAGGGGATGCAAACATGCAGCTGCTGACTAGAGGCAACACTGCATTTTTAAACATAACTTTAGATATTTCAAAGCACAGATAAGGGCTAAACTATCAGAGAATTTAGGTTTAGGAAGCCTGACAATCAACATTTACAAGGACAAGTCCACAGCCTGAAATTTTATGAGCCCAAAGTAGAGTAAGGACAGAGGCTTCCCCTTTAGTAGTTTAGTACCTATAGAACAACGCATGGAAAGAAAAGCTCTTTCATCCTTGTCTGTGCCATACAGAGGACAATCTGGACTATATGGTGATAAATTGCAATCTTATGCTTTAACATGAATTTCAATCTTATGCTTTTCAACATATAGATAACTTTATTGTCAGTTAAGTAAAAATGCAGTATGTGCTGGTTATCACACTAAAATTCCTCCCTTTTAAAATTACTTTATGTGGAAATACTATTGCTTACACGCAACCACATAAAACTATGGTAGCAGTTGTTTCTGTTTTTCAGATCCACTGGTTAAGTAATGAGGGATTCTTGGTAACAGGTATAATACATGAAATACCTTTTCTGCAAATGGATTTCCAAGCCCCTCCTGGGAGACTATAAGGTGGCTTTGACCAGGTAATACAACTGAAACACTACTTGCATTTTTTACCCAAATTGGTCAGAGTAATTTAAGTCTTCTCTTAAACACCACTGCAATGCATGTTATCTCTGTGCTATGAATGTTGTATGATCTCATCTTTATTTAAATTTCTTTTCTTGTACGCCCTCACTAGCGTGCAACCATCAAAACGACACTGAGGATGCCAACTAAATCTGAAAGCACAGACTGCTAGTTGAGGCAAAATAAGCCAGTCTTTGCCTTTCCAAGACGCAGTTCCAAACGCAGCATTCCCTTCCTCTCCCCCACCCCCATCCCTTTTGTTATGGCAATACAACCCTCCCCACCACCTATTCAAAAAACTGTTGAAAAGGGGAAAAAGAGACCGTGCTATAGTGTCCTATGCTGTTTATCCCAACAAAAATCAAGTATTCTTCATTGAGCGGCTTTTTCCCTCCAGACCTCATGATGAAGGGAACGGGAAAAGAGTGGATCAAGAGCTCTGATCCATTTGCTACACCGGAGGCATGAAATCAGAAACAAATAAAAACTCCTAGCGGTGCTGCAGCAGACGAGGGCTCCTCTCGCATTTCTTTTGACTCTGTGGACAAACGCGGCTCTCGAGCCTCCCGCCCTCCCACAGGACACGGGCATGATGCCTACGCTGCGGGGCCGGTCCCCGCGCTGCCGAAAGCGGCGGCTGAGGCACGGTGGGGATGGCGCGCTGAGCCCCAGGGCTCGCAGCCTTCCCGGGAGGGAGCCCGTGGCGAGACAGCAGCGCTGTCCCCAACGGCAGCCGGCGCTGGGGGGTCGCTACGGCTCCCCGGCGGCTGACAGGAGGCGGTGACTGCGCGGATCCTCCGCTGTGCCCAGCGGGGGACGTGTGGGGCTCCCTGTACCGGAGACCCCCGCCGTCGCCGCCACCACCACACCGTCGGCGGCGCCATGCCGCAGGGGCTCGCCGTCACCCCAGCCCCGTCACCCCAGCCCCCCGGCTACCAGGGGATGGGGATGATGGGGATGAAGCGGGGGCAGTTGCTCACGGGCTGGGCAGCCCCCAATTCGAGGGGAGCAACGTCCGCGATCGGGCGGGGCGGGAGTGGCCGCGGCGTACCCCCAGCGCCCTCTCCCCTGAGGGGACCCGCGGGGATGCTGCCGCCCCACCCCCGGCGGAGCCGCCGCTCCCCGCTACGACACCGGCCGCCGGTCCCCCGCCCCGCGGCCCCCGCTCCTTACCCCTGCTGCAACGGCGGGGCCGGTCCCCACCCGTGAGGCGCCGCGGCGGGGACGCGGGGGCAGCCGCAGCCGCTCTTTTGTGTGCCTGCCTCAGCGCCACACACCGAGGCGGCGGGTGGGCCCGGGAAGCTGCGTGAGAGAATAGCGCCGGCCGCCCGGGAACCTGCATGGCGCACAGCCCGGCCGCCGCGGCGCCTCAGGGGGGCCGGGCCGGGCCGGCGGGGCGCGGCGCGGCGGGACGGCCCGGGACGGCCCGCAGTCCCACACCTCACCTCAGCAGCGCCTCAGCTCGCCCGCCCCGGCCCGCTGCCCGCACCGCTCGGTTGTCCCGGGCCCTGCCTGTGAGCCTTCGCGCCCCGGGTCGCTGACGGGGTCCTGCTCGGCCGGCGCCCAGCGAGACTGGAAGAGGTAATGGCAGAACTCCTCGCGCTGCCTCAGAGAGGGCCGGTGCGGTGCTGCCGTGTGCAAACACGCCCGAGTTCCTCACAAAATGGCAGAGGAAGGCGGTGGCTTGGTGATAGGGACTGACCTGTCAAATACGCTCTTCCACAGATACTGGAGGCTGGAGGCCAAGCTCTGCGCCAGTGTGCCCGTGGAGGAGCTTGCCCAGACCTGGACGCTGAGGAGAGCCAATGGCAGGGTACATCCCTCCTGCACCCCCAGCTTGCAGGTTCACAGAATTATAGGATGGGTTGGGTTGGATGGGACCTTAAAGGTCATCTAACACCTAGTTGGAAGAGACATCGAGTGGCAGGGACATCTTCCTCTAGACGATGTTTCTCAAAGCCCCATCCAGCTTGGCCTCGAACCCCTCCAGGGATGAGGCATCCATAACTTCTCTGGGCAACCTGTTCCAGTGTCTCACCACCCTCATAATGAAGTATTATTTTTTCCTGATACCTAATCTAAATCCCCCTTCTTTAAGTTTAAAACCTTTACCCCATGTCCTATCGCTGCACTCCCTGATAATGAGGCCTTCCTCATGGTGGAGCACCTCCCTGATAAAGAGCTCCTCCCAGGATAGAGCAGCCCTTTGGCTGGCTACCCATCAGGAGCCCTCCAGCAGCAGCAGTAGGCGGGTATGTTTGTTGGAGGCCTCCAGTCCTGCTGTGACACATGGCAAAGCTACCCTCCACCGGTGGTCTGTACACCTGGGGACCCTGCTTTGGTAGTAGGCCTTAGCATTTGTTGTTTTCTGTGAGTCTTCCATACTATTTTTCTGTGAAGCTCATTCCTGAATGCTCGCTGCGTAATCCTCCTAGTTAGTGACCTCCGCTTGAGGTGCTCCAGTACAACAAAAATCAAATTAAACACCAAAAGTTTGAACATTACAGCAGGGGACAGCCCTGAACTTAGTCACATTCCATCAATGGCCAGATTTATGAGATCAAATTGTGATTTTTATGCCCTTGCGCAGATAATACATGGAATGTTCCATGGTGATTAAAAATGGAAGATGTAATGTGTAATATTTAAAAGCTCACTGAAGTGGTTTTCTCCAAAAACATTTCTAACAGTAAATGATAAAACATAGTTGGTTCCTCAGCCTTTTATTAGAAACTACTAGATCCTTCTGCTGCAGCCAGGTGATGGTGATTACTTTGCATATAAAGGAACTTATGCGAGATCAAGTGCTTTTAGGCCAATTATGACAGGACTTGCTCATAAGCTTGCAAATTTGGTACCTACAGCTATTTGTGAGTGTAAAAAGTAATCTTTCTCATGATAGCTAATGTAATTATATTCCATTCCAGTCAGCTAGATATCAGTGTTCACTCTAATAGCTGCATGTCCAACTTGGTGTGCTTTTGTTTGCCCTGGGGTAGCTATACCAGTTGCTTAGTACCAAGTCAAATTCCATGCACACGTTTCCCTTCTTGGAAACACCATTTTGTGGCCTTTTTATCCTTGTTTATTGTCTAGTTGTTTCTGTTATCTTTCTGTTAAGATTCACTAACTAGAGAATAGCCATTTGCTACTAAGAGGCTATTTTCTATCATGTGACTTTTCTCATCCGTTCCTTTCTATATCCTAATTACTTGACTGATTTTGGTTCTCTTTTGAAGCTAATGAGATCTCAAACATAACCTAAACTCTAATGCGTGTATGTTTTACACAGAACTACAGGAAGTTATATAATCTGTAGATGGGTTGTTCAAACTTTTGGCAAATAATGTTTTAATCATATTATTCTCAAAATTGCTAACTTGAAGAAATAGCCTAATGTATATCAGGAAGTTTTCACTTTCTCAATCACTATACCAAAAGCAGTATTTCCAGCTTGATAGGGCAGATACGTGTTTTCTTTTTGAAGTCACTGCAATTGCAAGGTTCATACTATAACTGACCTCTCAAAGACTGCAGTGGTCCCAAAGGGAGTGGGATATATATATTTTTAAACTTTTTAAATTTAAGTTCCTAACAAACATTATCCCTCCACCTCATTTTGGAGACAGTGACTGAGACAGAAGGTTATTATAGAAAATTACATACCATAATGGCAGGTAAAAATAAGGTGCATAAAATCAGTCCAATAGTGTACCTCTCTGCTACGTTTCAATTTCTGGAAATAATCTTTTCCAGACAAGCCAGCCACAGATGCACAGGTAGGATATTCCCCCTATTTAATGCAAACTGTGCACTGTCACATGCCTTCAGAGTACCTGGTTACTAGTTACTTCAGAACTTTTTTTTTTTAAATCATGGTTTAAACTTACCTTTATTACTGAAAAAAATGCAATGTTAAGAATGACTAAAAATCTTCATAAAGATCTATTTTCTAGAAGATTTTAGTTCATATTTGTTATTTTTATGTTAACAAAGCATAACAGTTAAAAGATCACTTTAGATTACACCTAGAAAAGTCATGAAGTGCTTCAAAATGTACCATTACTTTAAAATGTTTGAGAACTCTTCCTCACTTTTGAATCTCTGCTATAAATTTTCAGTTAACAATGTTGTTTAACAATATGTAAGACAGTGCAAATTAACATGAAACTAGACAGATTACATCATTTTATATATATTTAAGGATTATATTACCCCGGGAGGTAAACCTCCCTCCTTCACAATAAAATAAATTTATGTTTCATAAAGTGTTCTGGCTTCTTTGAAAACACTTACCAAAGGTGACGGATTTTGCATTTCTAAGGTGAAGTCTTCTATTTTAAAATGTCACCATTGGGCCCATTAGTTTATGCATTGCTGTTAGTTTCCGTTTCCATATTAATCTTACGTGATTCAGAATTCCAAGTTTAAACTGCTGATTACCTTTCTGTGTCTAGTGCCACCCAGCATCCTTATAAGAAGCACCAGGGCTACCATTTTAGAGATTTCTTCTACGTCACAGTCCAATATTTTGGCCAACATGACAACTGTTTTGGTAAAAGAATTGAGTGTTTATTGAAAAAATTAATTTTCTCTCAATTAGGGGTTCTTGAGTCCAACAAACCCAAAGCAGATCACTACAGGAAGAATTTCTTGTAAGGAGAGAATCAAAAAAAGCACCAAGGAAATGATTCAGAGCACTTGTAAGTACCTCAACTAGTTATTATAAACATCTCCACATTTCCTGGTCTTTCTGTGAGACTTTCTTGGTCACACCATCTTCCATTCATCTATCTTAGCAATAAAGTCCAAATCCAAGGGCTTCTGCATGTGCATTAAGAAAGTAAACTCTAGTCTCAGCATTAAACACGGAAGTATTATCCACCCAGGAAGTCAACTGCAGAAGCAAAAGCCATCTTCAGTTCCTCTTGTAATTCATTCACAGCTTTCTAAATTTTTGGGCTGTGGTAACTGCATTAAGCACTGTAGCTATGACATCATGATAGAGTACATTCTTGCAAAACTTGTGATAAATTGGGTAAATATGGTAATAATGAAAGCAATTGAATTCAGAATGAAATACCCAGCATTGGTTTGGGATTTTTTTTTTTTTAAATTCAGGTGAATTAGTTGCAGTATAAGCATAATCGGACCAGAGTCTTTGCAGATTTGCAAAACTGCAAGGTTAGCTTTTAAAAGGCATGTAGTTAGTTCTTTTCTCCTCTTTTTGAGTTTGATTCTAGGTTTGCCTCATCATACAGAATGGGATTCATTCTACAGCCTGTTCTCCTCCTCCCACCTAGCAGAGACTTGAGGGTTCCATAGAGGAAGTCAAAAAAAGATATTTTGCATCATTTAATTATGAGCCCTTTAGCTGCCTGAGTAATGTTAATGGAGTCCAGAAAAAAGTGTCTGGTCTGCCTTAGGCAGCGTAAAATGGGAACATGTTTGAGCTCAGAGGGGAAAAAAGGCACATAGAGAGACTGGAACGGGGAACTTGCATTTGACCCAAGTTGAAAGTGAAGGATTAGACCTTTGTTACAAGTATAGGGGCTGATCCTGTTCCCTCTGGCCTATGGGAGTTAGGCGTATGAACAGGAAAATTCTTTCAATGCAACTTAGCTGTCTTCAGATTCTTCAGCTGTGCAGCTCTCTCTGCTATCCCTTCCAGGTCTAGAGCTCCAGAGGTGAAAATTCTCGTATCTTGTAGCACGTACCCAGACAAGTAAGGGAGTCTGATCCTACCAAATGGTAAGAGCTTGTAATAAGCATGTCCCAGTTGGGGGTATTAGCTGATTTTGCAGACCTAAGCTCTCCTTTTTGTTCTTGTTGTGGTTTTTTATTAATATCTTGACTTCCACCTTAGGAGGAATCAGATGAAATATATAAACTGTGAATGTGGTAAGAGTATGACTTAGTTATGATGAACAAAATACATCAGCTGACTTAGTGCTAGGCAACCCCACTGCAGTCAGTCAGGAAAATTGCTGGTTCCTAGCTAAAAGCATTACAAGCCTCTTTCTGCTAATAAGATGGAGAGTACAGTGAGGCAAGTAGAGTAAGTATTATTTATTTAAAATCTCCATTACCTAGTACTATATCATGGTACTGCTCTGACTATGTTGCTAGATGTCATACACAAAACACCGTCTCCTTCAGACAGGACAAAGAAATGGAGTATGAACCCAGGGAAGCCTGCTCTGTTTTCTGTTGCACCAAACTAAGGGCATTAAGTTCAAAGACATCTGTTCAATTATCTTGACACGTAATGAGCAAGGCTACTAGTCTTAGCATTCCTATGCTAGTTTTGCGGGAAAGATGTCTCTGCATCTTTGAAATAACAGAAAGACAAAAGCAGCTGTGCTAATAGAATCTCTCCTAGAATGGCAGAATCATATTTCAGGAATATATCAAATCATCCTACTCCTCCATCATGAGCCTTATGATTCCTAAATTCAAACATTTTAGAATTTATATCACAAACTAGCCTCTAAACAGTGATTTGATGAAATGCAGGAACCCTGCAGAAGTCTGTATTTTGACAGAAGGAGCATTTATTTCGAATACATGATACTCTTGTTTAAAAAAAAAAAATGCATGATGTTGCAGGCTTTTTTTCCAGAAGTAAAATTCATGAGAAACCACTGATCTTCTTAAAGACCAAAGTCTTTAAATCTCAGGTTAACATTATGCTTGTATTTTGTTGTAGCAAACATGACACAGAACACAAATAATCCCATTTCCATTAAGTAAAAATTCTCATAGACTAAAATGAATTTACTTCATATCAAGCTGAAACTATTCACTCTATAGTGAATTCACTCTACCCCAAGCAGAGATGTAGGAAAAAATAAAATTCAGATTGTGGTTTAGCTAGGAAAAAAATTACTTTCAGGGATTAAGAAAACTAGAAAGAGAAACAGCAAGTCTTGAATTTCTACAGCTGATGTGTCAAAAGTGTGTTTAGATAGGAAAGCAGTATTTATAAAGTAAGTGAAAAGATTAATTGCAATTTGTTCAGGTCTCTTCTGGATATCTTCCCATGGATAAAGCTTGAAAAAATATTCAATACCTGAAAAAAATAAAATGTGTCAAGTACATTACAGTCTGAAATACATTTCAAGTATTTTTCTCTCATTGCCTTTATATCCATAGAGTTCATAAAACAACTAAATTATGATTTATGCATGATAAATTCCTTGGCAGTAATTGTTATGCCAAGGAAAACTTATTTACTGATGGCAGACACCGATACAATAACACATGGATGTTTTTATTGTATGAACCAATCAATCAGAGTGAAGCACAGATGGTGAATGGTGAAAACAGAAAATTCAACGTTCCTTTTTCCTTTATTTCTAAGGGGAATATCTAAGCTATATTGTTGTCACTGAGAAGTGGGTCTCTGCTCTGAAATATAGAACAAAATAATGTGGGATGACCTAGAAACTGTACAGTTTCTGTGGTTACAGAGGTAAAAACATGCTGCAAACATAAGGCAACAGAACACAAATTACTATTTGTACCTTGGCTCATGATTTGTCTTTAGAATCACAGAGAATTCAAGAAATGTCAACATACTAATTCTGAAAATCAAATCAACAACAACAAAAAAAGAAAGCAACCCTAGACCTGTAGCACTCTTTCAGTAGTCAAAAGCTGTACTTAATCCACAGGAAGTACAGTGAATTTGTAAAGACTGAATACCACATCAATATTCCCAGCACCAGCTCAGTAACTTCACAACTAATCTATTGTTTTACTTATGAATATTACAGCTCAAGCTTGCTCAAGTTCCACAAGGACTCCATGGCAATCTCTAGGGTGAAGAAAAATCACAGGCTTGCCATGTGCACCTATTTTTGGCTCTTCGCTCAATATTCGTATCTTTTTTTTCTTCAGTTCTGTCATAGCAGCTTTTATGTCATCAACCTTGTAAAAGAAAAATACAGTTCACACAAATTAACATATAACACTGTATTATGCAGATTCTACATTTAGGAGAAATAATATAATTCCTTAGTAAAATGTTACTTCCAAATTCTAATAGAATTCTGAAAATAAATTAAATTATAAAATACTTAGTCTTAAAAATAAAAATCCTACAGAAGTTTGCATTTGCTATTTAAAAATTTTATAAAATATTGTTTTAATAGATAGTGCTATATTTAAGAAATTACTAAACAAAAATCACTCATCCACAAAGTCCATTGATTTTATTCTTTGTTGTTGTTACTTTGTAAGGACTCCATAAATAATCTAAACTCTGCATTACTATTACTAAGAAGATCACATTGCTTTCAAATTATCAATGACTAAAGAAGAATGCCTCCCTGTCTAATTGATGACAGAATGCTGACTCGTTAGATGCTGGTGAAAAGGGAGGGCAATGCGCAGAAGGTAAAAGGAAAGCCCCTTTTAGATTTATATATCCTCTTCCTGAATAGGTTAAGCTTCATAAAGTTTTCTAAGAAACACCTTGGAATGATCAGAAACATACCGAGAATATGACCTGGTTTTCCTATTGAACTTAATTATAATAATAGCCTTTAACATAATATTTCAGTACAGTTTCCTGCAGAAATACATAATTAATAAAACATGTCTATGCTGTGTAATGTGATCTTAAGTCTGATGTCATGTCATTAGATGAAATCTGAATTTTCCTAAACCTTAAAGGCATTGATTCTTTCAAATTATAAAATTGGCATCAGTTTATCAAATCTAATAGTCGATAATGAGTAAAGACCTAGAAAGAAAATAATAGCATTGCTGTTTTCAAGACTGGTGTGTCTGGATATAATTTGGTAAATAAACTTGCATGATGCCATTGTAGGGAAGAGGGAAATACCTATCTTTAATTCAGAGGAACAGACATCAGTTAATTCCTACTCATTTGCAGCAGTTTTGTTCATGAAAATTCTGAACTCGCTGCAGTTCTTCCTACACATAACTACCAGTCTGCTAAAAAAAAAAAAGAAAAAGAAATGACTGTCAAGTTTTATCTAAAATAAAACAGCACATGTTTCCCCAAGCAGAAAAGCCACTGCAGCTGCTGCTCCTGTCCTGCAGAGATGGCCAGAGGAGGAACTGTGTCTGGGCTCAGCTGGAATGAATTACTGCATCCCCAAGGAAGCAGGGAGAGTGACCAGTGGAAAGCCTGTGGGTGCATCCATGGTAGGAGAGTATCAGGCTCGGATTTCTCTTATTCAACCAAGTGTCCAGCATGCTTTTCATTGCAGGTATTAAATTCAATTACAGCTGGTCAGGAATAATTTAATTTCTTCTTAAAATGCTTACTTCATCTGAAATAAATTCCCTATCAAAACCTCTGTCAAAAATTTTCCTTTGAATAGTAAGACATAAGGAAGTAATGAAAAGCATTTTGATGAACTTGTCAGGCTTACACTGATGTTCTTTTATGTATATTTTTTCTGAAAACTATTTTTGCTTAGCTTTAGAAGACAATATATCTTTGAAATTGTAAGATTTTCCATTCTGAGGAAAATGGGAAATTGGAGGAGGCATGTTAATATCTTTTTGATTGGCTATGGTAATGACTAAATCTGTTTCCAGTTCCACGTAAACAGCAGGTCAACAATGGATTGCTTTTTTGCTTCATGTAAATTAGTCTATAATCTTCCATTTGTTTTTATGTGAAGACAAACATGAGGAACTTAAGACAATCTTTTTCTTAATTTTCTTCTTCTTTTGCATAGAGAATCCATTAATGAGTTACAAGACTTCATTTAGGAAAATCTGTCTGCAAGTAGCAGTAGCTCACCTGGTTAATGGAAATTAACTGCTAGATTATGACTAGTGGCTTGCTTGACATACTGTATACAGTTACCAATTTTCTTAACACAGCACTTCTACGTTGCCGAACTTGATATAATTAGCATGTTCTATTCTCCTCAGTTTTCATAATGAACAGTATGACTTCCCTTGACAACCATCTTTATTTTATCTTCAACAAGATCATCTCTCATACAAAATGGAGATCTACATAGAACAATTTCAGCTGGTAACAAATATTTCCTGAAACATCTTTAAAGGGATTATGTATACTTGAAACTCTTGGGAGCTTTGAGCTCTTTTTGCTGAGAAATGCCTACAACTTCTTTCTCTTGTACCTGTAAATAAGAACAATTGGTTTTAGGGTGCTGGAGGGTTTTTCAAGTCTTACTGCAAATCCGTTCTTTCTTCTGCACCCCCAGTTTCCTAAATTCAGCTGAGGTCTCTCACATTTCTATAGCAGAACTACCTAGGAATACAATTTAGTGTCAATTTAAACAGAATTAATGTTCTTATTCTTGAACATCTGTAAGCAGGCAAACTTAATGTAAGAAAAATTGCGATGCCTGTGCATGTGCAAAAGTTGTCAATTCTCAATGAAACCATACAACTGCAAACACTGGGCTTTACGTTGTAGGGCTTTACGTTGTATCCTGAAAACAATTTTTACTCATGACAGTAATCCCATTACTTTTTATTATTACACTTTTCAAGAAATAATAAAGTTTCCAGTACTCAGATCTGTAAAATATTAAAAACATAGACCATAGGCTGCAGCATGAAATTTTGCATCAAATATCTACACTAAAGCATGAGTATACTAAATAAGATGAGTATTTGACCCAGCATCTTTATATCTTGTGTACCTCCAGGCCAATTTCTATTTGATGGACAAGGAAGAACATGACAGAAGAAACCCTGGAGACTTTACTGCTGTTTGGTAAGTATGATTGACAATGTTCTTTGACTTCTACATACAATTATCAACTAGATACCAAACAGGAAGAAACTTCTGAAAATTTAAACTATGCCTTAGCTTAAACTTACAAATTCATGTTTTTCCAGTGTGTGTCCTTTCTGTGTCAGGAAGTTGACAATGCCAAACGCATTTCACAAGCCCTTGGGCTTGTCCACCTTCCATGCTGGATACTTAACCCTCCCCGATTTAATTTTTATAGCATAAAAGAGGAAAAAGTGATTACATAACTCATGAAATTGAACTGTGATTTCCAAAACAGAAAAAAAAGGTAATTTAAGACTTCTTCTTATGCAATATAATTTTTCACAAATATGACAACCTTAGATGTTTGTTCTTGAACACAGGTCAAACCTGTGAAAACATTATGCGTATACTTTAATATCTCTATCTTATATGATACATTGTGCTAAAGTACCTCGATGCAGATATGATGCATTCCTCCGGTCTTGTTTTTTTGCAGAAAGCTTGCAATGGGACTTTTCTCTCCTAAAGGATGCAGAAGTTCCAGCTTGGTATTTCCCAGCTCCACAAAAACAGTGTAGACACCATGTTCGGGAAGAGCAACAGTCTCGCTCACCTGTGCTCCTAACACATCTTTATACAAGGACTGAGCTTTCTCCAAATCAGGTACTGCAATTGCTACGTGATTAAGTCGGCCCAGTTTCCACAAAGAGCTTGGAATGTTTTGAGAGACGGAATTTGATGATGACAGAGTTCGTATAGTGGGAGCTGAAGTCTGCAATCTCGTAAGAAGCCCTGAAAAAAGTGAATAGCACTGATAAAACGCTTTTGAGAAAGTATCAATATCTGCTCTTTCCCCTTTCAATGAGGCCTTTTAACTCCTATGTCATAACATACCACTGTGCAAAGCTGAAGATAGACTGAGATCGAGAAAAGAATTAATTCTGTAGTACTAACAGCTCAATGAAATTTTTTTTCAGAGACTATGTAATTATTCAGAAGTATACATAACCCCCCCCTCCAAACACTAATTTGGTGTAAACACTTACATATGCCTGGTAGAAAGAAGAATACCTGGCAAAATGAAACAGTCAACTGTATAACATACTTAAAAGCGACTTCTGAATTTTTCAGAGCTTCTTACAAAATAGAGAAAGAAATGGGAATATGCCCCATGCCTCTAGAAATTATAACAACAAACAAGAAAAACAAAACAAACCTTGGACAGAACTGATACTGCAAGATCCAAAAGATAAAGACTTGAGCTCTCATCTGTCAGAACTAATTCCAGCAAGGAAAGAAATGTCATGTTGCATCTGATGCTTAAGGAATCTTAAAATCTCCTGAGTTTGATTTCTTATTCTCTCTTTCTCCAATGATGAAGTCATTTTCCCTTACTTTTCACATGCCATACAGGTGTTACACTTTGTTTCACTGATCTGTTTCAAAATGCTTGCAAATGTTTCAGTTCTAAATACAACAGTTCTAAACAACATCATGTCCACCTGACCAATAACAATTTAGGAGATTATCTTTAAAAGGTCAAAATCATAATAGCTGTTTTAATGCCAGTAGTGCCACTGACTTCAGTGTGACTTAAAAAAGACAAAGAATATGATTTGCCTCATCGTAAATCAAAAAAGTAATTATAAAATAAAAGTAATTATAAAAATTATAAATATAAATAATAATAAATATAAATAATAAAAAAAAATTGGATGGCCATATGACACAAAGATAAGGGCTAATTTAGGCCTAATGGAGTCACGGAGAAACTTTGCCATGAAAAACTGCTTAGGAATTCTCCACTGACTGCTCTGACAAGGCAGTACTGAATTTTGCATTATCTGTGTCGAATTGCTGTGTTGCTCACAAATAGTTCCAAGGTTGCTTGTTTTGGTTTGTTTGGTTTTTTTAAAAGTAACGAAAAAAGATATAAGATGAGGATACTTACAAATGAATTACATTAAAAATTAATCTGTCAGAGTACTAGAGTCTGGAGAGGTTGAGGGTGGGGAAGAAATTGTGATCATATCAGTTGTTTCTAGCATCAGAATTAGATGAAAGGATATATTCATAAAAGCCACATTTTAATTTCAAGCCAGTTTGCTTTAGGCCATGTTAGAGTTCCCAGTGCCTCAAGGCCAAGCTAGAGGCATCTTAGCATTTTGGAAGTTTTTAAGACATTCTTAGCTTTAAATTCACAAATATGAATTAGCGGTTTTGCTAAGGGATTGTGCCAAGGGTGCACTGAGATTCTGGATGCTTTGCAATACACTGAGGATGGCCTGGCTTGCACTTTTTCAGACTCTTTGTGTAAGATTAGTAGTACCTGTAATTAATCATCTGGCTTCGCTGTATGAAACTGAGAACTACCATTTCACAGGAATTCAAGACTCTACAGCTATCAGTTAATTTTTCTTCACAAAGACAACCGATGCAGTCCTTAAAACTAGGCCTTTCTGAGCATTGTGCTGTGACAGAAGGACTGTTTGTGTGTATTTGAGACTTAAAATGACAACGTGCAATGTATATATTTCCAAAGAGTGACACAAAGTAAGTTTGTTCAGAATCATTTGATAACACTAAATCAACATCATACATTCATAATTTCCAGAAACTTGTCCAGTTATGCAAGTAACTGCCCTGCAGTATTTCATGCCAGCCTTTCGGACTGTCATCTCCTTCATCACAGCCAGAAGTTCTGGACAATTCTTTTTCACCTGTTACCTTCAGGCTGGCATAGTAGAACAACTCAATGTTTATAATTACTTTGCAACTTTTTACACATTAAAAAAATTCCCTAGCAACTTCTATGCAGAAGAAAAATTTTTGTTTTTCAAATGTCTATGCCAAAGCTATTTTGTAGACAGACTTGCCATCTAAATGCAGCTGTAGCAGGGGTGAATAAAGCAACTGCCTGAGAAAGCAATACTATGCAATGCTTTATAATGTACAAAATAAGAAACGTGTATTATCTAGTTGGCATAATTAGAGGCATGGACAATTAACTAGACTAGAGTTCGACCAGGTCACCAGAATAAATAATGCCTAAAAAAATTACAAAACAAAACACCTGACATACAGCCTTTTCTGTCCACCTTCTGTCTTTCCACTACTTCTACCTAAGTAGCTCTCTTTCCTACAATAACTTCTTAAGGCCCTATTCAATTCTTGCTGAAGCAAGAGATACTTTTCCACTTGGAGGAGGTCAGTATTCACCAATCATATATCATTCGTTATGTTTCCTAGAGCTTTTTATTGTTTCATTCCTTCTTCCAAATATTAACAGACCACAGCTCAAGAGAAATACTACTAATGTAGATTTTTCAAGCAATCCTTACAGATGGAAAAGGCTAGGATTTTTGCTATTCTTTTTGACATCTCCCATCTATAATTCTCATTATGCTTCACACAGGGCATATGACTACATGATTATTGTAATTTAATTTCTATTTTGTCTATTTTCAAGTAAATTGACAGTAAGTGGAGACACAGACTGTTACTCAGCTCTTACTGAAGCAATAGCAAAAAGAATAGAAAATGCTATTTCTGTTGGGTTCTACCCAAGAAAAATTTTATTTTTGTGGTGTTTCATGGAAAGGTAATACAATTAAAAAGTGAAGCATATTCCTATTCTTGTAAAGTCATAGATACTTTAATGCCCACTCATATGACAATATTATTTCTACATTTCTCTATTTCTTCCTCTCACTTAATGCATTGGGTGGTAGAGGTCGATATATTTTTCCTAGGAGTATATAGGGGCAGAGGACTCTTCAGCAAGTTTGGGGTTTGGTTTTGATTTTTTTTTTTACTTTATTCTATGAAGTCTTGTGAATTTGTCTTAGCTCTAGCCATATGGATATGGAGCTTTAATTTTAAACCCATAATTACTAGTATAAATTGACTGAGATTAAACAAAAAGCATTTGTATTTTTCTTGCATTATATAGATTAGTAACTATATAGATTAGTTACTTAAAATTCTAATCTTCTTCTTCTAATCCAATAATCAAAAGATGACCCTGCAGTGAAAAAGAAAGCTTTTCAGCATGCTTCAGGCTGAAAACCCATTGCTTTCATGTTTCAGAAATGTAACAATTATATTTATGCATATGTCACAAAACTAGTCCTATTAACTGTTGTGGCTAAATTCTTCAATCAGCATTGCTCCGCTGACTTACAGAATTATTCAAGTAATTCTTAACCTTCTCCAATGTTAAAATAAAATACTTTCTCTGCTTCTTTTGAAGCCAAATGACACTGTGACTAAAGCATCTACTCAGGTATCTGTCCTGCTTGAAAAACTGGCATATGCCGACCAAATGCACACATGCAGTTGCCTCTCCTGGTATATATACAGCATTTGCCCCTACTGGCTTTTTTAAGACCTAATTTTTCAAACACTGACAACTGAATCTGAATTTCTGTAGATATTTTGTCCTTTGGACGTAGTCTTATATAGGATTGCTGGCATCCTAGCCTCAGTGATACTGTGGAATGTGTGTCACCTTCTTCAGCGTCATTTGAAGAATAATTTTAAATTTATCTATTTGGGTTTTATTCTAATAATGGTTGACTGATTTATTGGTATTATGCATATGCAATGGTTTAAAGATGTACAGTTGTACTGGGGCTTACATTCTATAACCGAGCAGATTATGAACATCAAGTAACAAGTCTGTAGTACCCCCAGAAATTAGATCCTCATTCTTCAAATGTTTTATTTATAGGCTCAGTGCTCCTTCTGTGGGGCAGTGTTCATTGACCTATATGACTAAATAACCCAATGTAAGCTAAATCCAGCTGAATTCAGCCATGTTCTCTATGGGGAGGTTATACAAGTGTAGGTCGCAGAAAGAACCACTGTGTCACTGGGCACTGCTCCACTCACAATCATCTCAGGGTGAGGACAGCGGCCAAGTGTGGAGACAACACTGTCTCCATCGGGGAGTCTGGCCCATGGGACTGCTCGTTAGCTCTCTCGACCACACGGAGGAAGGGCACAGTCTGGCCGTTCTTGTGTCCCAGCAGTTTCAAGGTGGCACAGGCATCTGGGAAACCCTGCCAGCTGACAAGGCTGCGGTCATGCCTGGTGCTGCTCTGCTCTGTGCTGGGGGTGGCTTTAGGGAACCACATGGGCTCCAGATTTCCTAGGAACGGAGTCTCACTTTGCTGCAGTTCTGGTTTCCTCCTCACCTCGAAGTGCAATTACACAGACGTGTTTTCATCCCCGCATCCCACTGATCCATCCCTGACAGCACTGAGTCCTGCATTCCCTTTTCTCCTGCAGGCCATGGCTACCGAGTAAAAGAGTGTGGCTTAGGTATGGAGCGATTAGCCTGCCCTTACTTACAATTAAGAGAGTGAATGGTAACTCTAATGAACGGCAAATGGTTTTGCATTTGACCTCCAACTTGTCCCTCAAAAAGACAAGCTCCTCCTTGTGCCACGAGCATTAAGTTTGCTGCGACAGTTTCTTCTCAGCCGGTTAACGTCAGTTGTGAATATACCTGCCGTCTGGGTCGGAACCCCTTGGTTTTATTTATAACCACGGTTCTGCGTCGCCGTGGCCCGCACGGCTCTCACGGAGAGCCCGGCCCCGCTCCCGCACGCAGCGGGGCCACCCTCCGCCGCGGGGCCGGGGGTGACACGGGCCGTCCGCCGCCCCGGGCCCAGACCCCCCGCCGCCCGCCCGCTCTCCCCGCCCGACCCCCCGTTACCGGCCGCCGCGCGCCCCAGGGAGGCCGCCATCTCACCGCCCCGCCGCTCGCTCCCAGCCCGGCCGCAGGCAGGCGGGGCCTGGCGGCGCGGGAGAGGCCGCCCTCCGCCGTCACCGCGGCAGCAGCCGCCCCCGTCCCCCGGCTGCCTGAGCCGGGGGCCGTTCGGTGCGGCAACAGCCGGCGGCTGCGTTAGCGGGACCGGCGCCAGCGGGGCGTCTCGGTGGGAGGCACCGGCAGTGGCTGTGTCGCTCCGAGGGGCCGGGCGAGCCCTGGCTCGGGCAGGCGAGCGCTGCGGCCCGGTGCTCATCCCGGGAGGAAGCGGCTCCCCTGGGCAGGGGCGGGCGCTGCGGCCCGGTGCTCATCCCGGGAGGAGGTGACTCCCCCGGGCAGGGGCGGGCGCTGCGGCCCGGTGCTCATCCCGGGAGGAGGTGACTCCCGGGAGGCGGCGGTGCAGCGGGTGTGAGACAGGGAGTTGCCGGCTGTAGCAAAGGTCTGTGGGGAGAGTCCTCCCAGTAAAGCCTTGTGCAGAGGAGGCTGGGGACCATGAGCTGGCTGTCTGCTGGCGCTGCCATCCTGCTGTGTCAGGGGCGTAGGACATGGCACCTCGCTGTGATACATCCCAAATACATAAGCAGCCTGTGCCATTTCAAATCTGATGATACCTGAGTGCATTGCAGATCAAAATCAGTGGTCAAAATGGTATTTAAAAGTCCCAACAGGGACTGGACAGGCTGGATCTGTCAACTGGTACGAGGCTCAACAAGGCCAAGTACCGGGTCCTGCCCTTGGGTCACAGCAACCCCATGCAGCACTACAGGCCGGGGGAAGGGTGGCTGGAGCTGCCCTGCGGAAAAGGACCTGGGGGTGCCGGTCAACAGTCGGTTAAATATGAGCCAGCAGTGTGCCCAGGTGGCCAAGAAGGCCTACAGCATCCTGGCCTTTATGAGGAGTAATGTGGCCAGCAGGACTATAGCAGAGATCATGCCCCTGTATTCGGCACTGGTGAGGCCCCACCTCAAATACTGTGTCCAGTTTTTAGCCCCTCACTACAGGAAAGACATTGAGGTGTGTCCAGAGAAGGGCAACAAAACTGGTGAGGGGTCTGGAGCACAAGTCTTATGAGGAGCAGCTGAGGGTTGTTCAGACTGGAGAAAAGGAAGCCAAGGGGAGACCTTGTCACCCTCTCCAACTACCTGAAAAGAGGTTGTAGTGAGGGTGGTGTTGGTCTTTTCTCCCAAGTAAGAGGTGACAAGAGGAAATGGACTCAAGTTGTGCCAGGGGAAGTTTAGGATGGATATTAAGAAAAATTCTGTACCGAAAGGGTTATGAAGTACTGGAACAGGCTGCCCATGGACATGGTTGAATTGCCATCCCTAGAGGTATTTGGAAGATGTGTAGATGCGATGCTGAAGGGACATGGTTTAGTGGTGTTTTTGGCTGTGTTGGGTTAATGCTTGGAGCTGATGGTCTTAAAGGTCCCTTCTAACCTAGGGAGTTCTGTGATTCTAATATATGTCACTTTCTGCTTCCAGCCTAGGTTGTGTCAGATGTGTCGATGACGTTGAGAGAAGCTCAGGTACAGGCCATACCTGTCTGTCTCTCTGCTGTGGGCCCTGCTCCACACAACGGGGTTTGAAGGCACAAAGCAACAGGGAGGAAACGCAGAAGCCGCATGGCAGGGCTTTGCTGTCTGTGCACTGAACACACTGCTTTTTTTGGTAGGAAGGAAACAGGAAAACAGCAGAGGAACAGCAGAGGCGATAGCAAGGACAAAGGTGGAAGACTGGTCCCAGCTGGGACCCAGGCTGGGAAGGGCAGTGGGCAGAGCAGGTGCAGCTGGGTCAGTGTTAGGGATGGATGGCCTCCCGGAGGGTCTGCGGGTGCAGTGCTTGATTTGAGTGGGCAGCGCTGGCTACCGGAGTCGGCGTGTGGGTGCCTGCCCTGTGAGCTGGGAGCGTGGAGGCGCCCAGTAACGTAAGGCATTTTGCTCGCAGAAATGGGCTGGAAATGCTCGGTTCCAAAATAGCCCTGTATCTAGGTCAGAGAGACAGGCTGCGGGGTAAGGGGACTGCAGCTTTGCTATATTTAGAGCAGGTTTTTCCGTGCTGCTGAACACCCGCTCCAGAGCAATGCCACGCTCTTCCCAGGGGAAGGAAGCAGCAGCCACCCCCGCCAGTGGTGGCTGCCACCCCCTGCCCGGCGACAGCGGGTGTCACTCGGGTGAAGGAGGCGGCCCTGTGGCGGAACCAGGGGGTCGGAACTCCCGTGCGCGGAACCTCGGCGGCGGGAGGCGACCGGACCTCTGAGCCGTGGCGCCGGGGGGCGGTGCTAGGCGGCTGCACGCGCTGCGCGCGGCGGGAAGATGGCGGCGGTGAAGGGGCTGGAGACGGGTTTGAGGGTGGCGGGCGCCGCCGCGGCGCGGCCGGAGCGCTTCCTCAGGTACGGCGGGGGTGGGGAAACCGGGGGGTTCCGTTCGTACTGGCTGTGTTGAAGCATTGGTAGCTCTGGAGAAGAAACTGGAGGAGATACAAATCTGAGGAGTAAGGCAGCGGAGGAAGGCGGTTGCCTTTCTAAAATCAAGGGCCTGAACCTTGGATGTTTGAGGTCTTTAGTGCTATACTGTTTACTTCTCCAAAACGTCTGGAGGGCTTAAATGTGCTCAAAATCCAATAAGATGTAATTATAGAAGGGTGGATTAGTCTGTGCAGCTGTTACTTCATGCACAAAGTGTAATGAAGCAGAAAGGCTTAATAATATTGTCGTTATTTCTTGGCATGTTTAGGAGCAGTACGCCAAGAGATGTGTAGAAAGTTAAACAACAGCAGTAACTGTTGAAAGGTGTAATTCTGTAGCACCAACATACCTAAACAGGTATAAAAAGAGCTGCAGTGTGACCATGTGATTAACTTAATGGCAGCTGTAAAATGAGTGAAAGTTAGTAAATTCTTTAATTAATTTAATTTAATTAATTTAATTTAAAAATAGGAAAAAGAAGTTAATATTAACTGTTGTGCTTTTAAAAGTTCTTAATTTATTTTTTTCTGTTCTTAGTGTGCAAGATGGACTGGCTGCTGACTTCAGAGCATTAACAAAGACTCTCTATGATTTGAATAAAGCTCTGGGGAGTGATATAGTTCGTGGGGGTCCTCTAAAAGAACTGGTGATAGAAAATTTCGATGAAGAGCAGATTTGGCAACAACTAGAGCTCCGGAACAATGCAGTTCTCGATTTCTTCAAGAAATCCATTGCAAGGGATGCCCAGGATGAAGATCTTTGCCTTCTCTCAGACCAGGAAGAGGATGGCTCTGATGCAGAGACCACCAGCGACAAGGAATTGGAAGACAACATAATGGAAGCAGAAACTGAACAGAAGAATGTTAATACAAAACATAAAACTAAAGCTAAAGAAAAGCAAAGTAAACTAGAAGAAAGTGTAAAGCAGAAATACAGTGATGACGATTCTGATATTGACTTTGATATTGAAGCACTGGAGCAACAAACTAAAACAGCCAAGGAAACCACATTTAAAAAAAAGGGAAGAAAATCCATAGTGGATGATAAGTTTTTCAAGCTGTCTGAGATGGAAGCTTTTTTAGAACACGCAGAGAAGGAAAATGAGGCTGAGGAAGAAGAAGATATTAATTATTTTGAAGATATCATCTCAGATGATGAGGAAGAAGAGTCTGAAGAAGCTAAAGCCAAAGTAAGAATATCAGTAAATCAATTTTTAGGTCTCTCTTTTCCTTTAAATCAAGATCTGATACCTGTTTAAGTGATTATAAGTTCTTGAACTCTGAGAGAAACTACCAAGTTAAATTTGATTAGATGACTAGTGACTACTTCTGAAGCTTTATTTTAATAATATATTTAACATGAACATCTGGTAAAATGTTCTAGTGTAGTAGAACATGTTGTCCTGCTGTTCCAGTCTCTCTTTAGATGGGTCTTGGGTTTTTGCATGAATAAAGGAAGAGATCGTATGTCATAAGAAATAAATGACCTTGCAGGGTAGGTGACCCAGCAAATGAAAAAGATCTGTCACTCAGCATTGACATCTGGCAATTGGAAATTGCTAAGGTGACTGATGCAGAGCAAAGGACTTTTGGCGCTTTCTTTATCCAGGGACATGGCTTTGTAACTCTGATTTAACTTAAATTGCTGGGTGCTTGTTTCAGTAATAAATCTTTTATTATTTAATATTCCCAGAGATTCTCACTAGCCAGTAAAAACTATGCCCAGGGCATAATGGAACCTGGATTGTATGCATTCCAATGAGTATTCAGCAAAATCTACTGCTGAATTCTGTATGTGTCTCTGACTTCTGTATGGGTTGAAACTGGAAATGAATTCAAGTGGTAGAATATTTTAAATACTTGTAAAAGAGATGAGTTTTACTAAGATGCCCTACACAGGTTAGTGCTTCAGTAAATGAAATTACTGTTACACAAGTAGTGCTGTTCCCCAGGTGCTAAAGACTTTAAAAGGCAGAGTACCCTTAAACTTCTGTCAGTCTAACAGGTTTTTTCTGTGTTTTTGTTTGGTTTTTTGTTTGTTTTTGTTTGGTTTGTTTGTTGTTTTTTTTTCCTCTTTCTTAGCCAATTAAAAGTTCTAGAGACTTGACATACAAAGATTTCTTTGATCCAGTTGACGACGATGGTTTAGTAGCTAATGATGTTGAAGATGATCAGGAAGAAATCGAGGAAGCAGATAGTGCTGTTGAAGAGGAGAATGAGGAAAGCATGTCTGAGTAAGTAGATGTGTTATCCGCAGTTAAAATGTCCTTGTAATTTTACACTGAAGTGGAGTAGAAAATAAAGCGTGGATTCCAGGCTCACTTTGGTCATGGTTTGCCATTCTCTGTTACCTGTTGTATGTTCATAGTTTGCATTATCACCTTAGTTAAAAAGTAGTTTATTTACTTGTCTTTTAAGAATTGTCTCTTGATATTTATTTGAATAAATCATTCATTAGGTGTAACTTGAGGTTTTGGAAGTTTTTTTTAGCATAGAGAAGTTTCCCTAGTGTTCCCTGCCTTTAGGTTTCAGTGAAGGCCTATTGTATTTCTTAACTGTGGCTTAGTTGTAACAGGTGGACGTCTAATGGCTGAAATAACTTCATGTAAAAAATTATAAAGGATTTTCAACCCTTGTTTTCTATTAAATTTTAATGTTACAGGATTGAGGATATGAATGAATTGATGATGGAGAACATGGGAAGTAAAGAAGCCTCTAAAAAAGTTACTTTCAATTTGCCAGATGACAGTGAAACAGAAGATGTTACTGATATGCAATTAGAGAAGGGCATTGATCCCAGTGAAATAAAGTCTTCTTTTGAGAAGAGACAGGAAAAGGTAATTTGTTTTTTTGTTTTTTGTTTTGCTAATTCTTCAAGTAATTCAAACCAGTCGCCAATTTTTTTTTTTAAATAATTGTATAATTTTTCCAAAGTTTGGCAAATATGAAGAGACTATTTACATATTAAGAAGAGAAGTGGCTTGTCTACATTATATATATATATATGTGCAATCATGTATTACCTCATCTTTATGTGAGGAGTTAGGAGTACTTGAAATAACTATTAATTTCTTGCCCTGAGGTTAGTTGTGAGCTCTATGTTTTAAACTTAGTAAATTATGTTTTGCAGATGAGCAAAAAAATAAGAAGTTTAGAAGAAGAGTTGTTAGAGGAGAAACCTTGGCAGCTTAAAGGAGAAGTGACTGGACAAAAACGACCTGAAAACAGCCTTTTGGAAGAAACAGTACTTTTTGACCATGCAGTCCGAATGGGTAAGCAGGCTTTTCTGAAAGCGTGTTGTGTACCATGTTGGGTTTTCTGCCCTTTCACCTTGCTAAAAACACCTGTGACTTAAGCAAACCACTGAGATAAACTTCTCAGTGTGATTTTGAAGTTGTGCATTTTCATAGTGGGAACTACAGGAAACGATAATCTTTTTTGTTCATTTTTAACTTACCTGAAAGTTCATTAATTTAGTGGCAGCTTTAGTCACTTGCAAGCCTTACGTAATAAGATTACTCTCTTTAAGGTAGAGAAAAACATTATTTCCTCACCCTGCCGTCAATTACTGCATTTTTGTTAAGGCTTTACTTTTTTTCCTGTTGTTTATTCTTCATAGAACAAAAAGTATTTCTTGCTGGAGAAATATTAATCTTAAAATTCTTCTCTTTCTCCTCTCAGCACCTGTGATCACAGAAGAAACTACTTTTCAGCTTGAAGATATCATTAAACAGAGAATATTGGATGAGGTTAATACCATCTTACTTCTTTGTCTGTATTTTCTTTATAGGCTTGATTCACAGGGCACATTCCAAGGATGAGTTTGAGGCTCTGAAAATATTAGGTGTAGAGTTGTGCTAATTAATTTCTGCAACTGGTGGTTTTATTCTTTTGCCTTGCTGAATGTGTCTTTAGATTTCTCAGGAGCTCTGTTTTTACGTGCTTGTTACATGCTAGGTTTTGGTGTGCTTCCCCCCCCAAAAAAAGTGTTTGCAGATAGAACTCTAAGGAGCTTATTTGGAATGTAATGCCAGTCTGTAAATTTTGTCTGTGACTGTAACTGTAGCACTCTGAGCATTCTGGATACTAACCAAAACTCAATTCTTTACTTACTTTTCTTAAAAGCCACTGATAGAAGATTTGTATCCCACAGCTTGTTGAGGCTTATTGCTAGTAGAATTAAAAAAATTGGTACATATGGGGGAGAATGGCTAAATACTTAAGAAAATTATACATTTGTTATTTTTGTACAATTTTTTCCCTGATCCACTAAAAATAAACACAAAAGTTAGAACTGTAAGTCTTTTTTTTTTTTTTTTTCCCCAAATGAAAGTGTGAAACTTAATGAGTTCCTGGGAAACAGCCTGCATAAACTAGTTAATGTGTCAGATAAGGAATATGGAAAATGTTCTAAATATGCTAAATAGCACCTGATCTTGACTGTGGTTGCATTTGATCATTAATTTATGACTCTCTTAGGCATGGGATGATGTAGTACCGAAAGAGAAACCAAAAGAAGAGGCTTTTGAATACAAGAAGCGTCTCACTTTAGATCATGAAAAGAGTAAACTGAGTCTTGCCGAGATCTATGAACAAGAATACATGAAACTTCACCAGGTAACGTAAGCAGTGCCTTTCCTTTGGGTTTTGGAGTTCACATCACGTAATCTTATACATCCATTTGCACACTGCTAACTCTGCTTTCAGCGTTGTAGAAGTATTTCAGTCTGAGTGTTCACCAGTGAGGTGGCTCTGAATTGCATATTTTGGTGTTCACCAGTTTTACTGAAGTAAAATAGTTTTATGAATGGTATTACAGTACCGTTGTGTTATTAACGCAGCAAAAGACTGAAGAGGAAGAAAATCCTGAACACAAAGAAATTCAGGAAATGATGGATTCACTTTTCCTGAAGCTGGATGCACTTTGTAACTTCCACTTCACACCCAAACCAGTAAGTATATGTTTCATAAAGTTGTGGGTTGGATTCCCCCCCCCCCACTTTGAAACCAGATACTTTAAAATGCATTTGGGAGATGGAAAGTAAAGTAAACACTGAGTGTTTTTGAGGTTGTTCTTACTTCATATTAAATGCTCTATAACTGCCTTAGAACAAAACCAAGTATTTAGTATTTTCAGTTAGCTGCAAGCTGCTGTGAGATGGTGTGCTCAGTCCTGAATATGTTTCCTTGTTTCTAGCCTGTGCCGGAAGTTAAAATAGTTTCGAACCTTCCAGCTATAAGTATGGAAGAAGTAGCACCAGTTGCTGTTAGTGATGCTGCTCTCTTAGCACCAGAAGAGATTAAGGTAAATATAAATAAGAGTCATGTAAGGATCTGTATGTTGAAGGGTGTACTGGCTGCCAGATCAATTGGAGAATTCTGCCCTCTCCCAGCCTGGCTTCCTCACCTTGGGGACCTTCTTCCCTACCATTCTAGTATTGGTGGTTGTTGGGGTTTTGGAGTGGGTTTTTTGATAATTGGAAGGAGGGGAAGGTTAACTATATTTGGCTACACTAGGCCAGAATACTGTGCTCTGTTTTTGTTCTTGACTGTTATGTGATGGTAATTATTTTCACAAAATAGATGTGGAATGGGAAAGCTAAATGACAGTAGGGAAGAGCAACTAGCCTGTACAAATCTAAACCTCACTTGCCAACTTTTGCCAGTTTTTGGCCTTTGCCTCACAGTGGCATTGCCCTGAGCTGGGTCAACACTTGAAAGGGTGGAAGTGCTAAGACACATTTGAGTACTGTGAAGTGAATCGTTTCTTTTGCACGCTTACGGATCTAGAAATCTTGTTCTCTTTAGGAGAAGAACAAAGCTGGTGATGTTAAAACAGATGCAGAAAAGACTCCCACAGACAAAAAACGAGAACGAAGAAAGAAAAAGCTTCGTAAACGTATGAAGTTAAGAGAAAAGGAGAAACGTCAAAAGCTTCTTGAAAAGATGAAACCAGAACAAGGCACAAAACTTAGCAAAAAAGCAGCTGCAGCAAAATTAAAAAGGCTTACAAAAGAAGGCAAAGCATCTCTGCTCAAGGTAAGGCTCTCTAAAGTAGTACTGTATAACTTGGAGCTTCCCAGTTAAAGAATATCGAAGTCCCAAGGGTAGATAATACTTAGCTGGAGAGAGAAAAGAGAACTTTATCACAATTACCAAGTATAGGGTTTGTTTCTATCCCATCTGTGTTGGAGCTACAGCTCCTCGGCTTTTTCCATCCCCTCAAAAACTCTTATCCACAAGTGGTGTATCTGCTTGCTGCCCAAACCTTGTTATCTTATTTATGTCTGAGCAAATATAAAAGGTACATGGAGCTGCTGGAAAAAAGAGGTAGAAAAAAGACCTGGAAAGGAGAAATGCGTACTCTTCCCCCCCCCCCTTCTTTATCTTCTCCCCTGTACCCCTCCTTACTTTCCTCTGTTCTTTTGAACTCCAGTTTTGGAAGGACTGTTCTAATCCGTGCTTGAAACTGCCTTATGCAAAGTCATGGTGAATGTCTTTCTAGTCCTGATTTTGCTGATCACCTCGACGGCACAATGTCCGTATAGAGGCCTGAAAAAATACAGCTCTGGTGGCACTTTGCAGTGACCTCCTTGTTCATAATGCATATTTATGTAGATGTTACTGCTTTCGTTATGAGTAAATCACACGGAATGGTTGTTGGAACCTTTAGAAGCTTAATCAGAGTATGAAATATATTTGAGTAAGCAACTTAATCTTTAGATGGGGAAAAATACGAAAAACTGTATGATACAATTACTTTATATCAAAGTAGTTTCACAAAACAGAAATTGTTTGCATTAGGTACTACTTTTTTATTTATTTCAAAGTTCACAAGGTGGTATTCCTGCAAATACTACGGCTTAACACTCTTATTTCCTGCATTTGAACTGTCCCGCTTGATGAAATGGGGCTGCCTGCATGTGTAATTGAGCATGAGGTTTCCTTTTAGTTCTTGCTAAGCCTTGAGTAACTTCAGGCATTTCAAAACAGAATATTCCTGGTTAACTATTTATTGAGGATCCCTATCTATAATCTCATCAGATTGATTTTGTGTGCTATAAAATAGTAAACTTATGTACCACCTATGTGCCTTATAAATTAAATTTTAACCGTCTCTGAAATACTGAGTTATTAGAAACTAATAGGAAGGATAACTTGATTACTTCTAAACATTTGTGCTTACCGTTTCAAAAGGAGAGCAGAACACAAAATACAGTGATGCAGTTGTAGCACATGATGTGGGAGGAGCTGTTCTTGATGCCTGTTCTTACCTGCTGTGCTAATTACTAATTAGAAAGGGAACGTTAGTTCTTTAGTTCTTCAGATAGCAGGAGTGATTTGAAAATCAATCACCAAAATACATTTTTAAAGTCGAATACCATTATATGTGAGTGACTGGCGAGTAGTATAATGGTGCTGTTTGTATGTTTCTTGGTTCTAACAAGTATTTTGTCTGTGAACAGGATGAAGGGAAGGACAAGGTCTTGAAGTCATCCCAGGCCTTCTTTTCTCAACTACAAGATCAAGTGAAAATGGAAATCAAAGATGCAAACAAATTAAAGAAGAAACAGAAGAAGCAGAAAACACTCTCTGTTCATAAACTAAAATTGTAATTTACCTTTTTATATATGTTGCAGTGTGTACATATTAAAAGGTTTCTACATAAATTCAGCATTTGAGTCTTTAAATGAATGCTGGTCTTCAAAACATTTTGGGAACTTCTAAGGTGATGTAAAGACACCTTCCTTCAGGTTTTACTTCTTTTTATACCATACAACACTGATTTTGTCTTTTCATTCCCAAAAGAAGGCTTCTGGCAGGTGTGTAACCACGTAGGACAGGGGATATTTGGGCGGTGACTGTTCAGTCTCTGTTATCTGTAGCCATGGCTTTTCTGTTCACTGCGGTCGTAGCTCTGTAGCTGTTGCAGGAGGAAATGCATTTATGGAAGAACTCAAGATGTACCCTGCCAATAGAAATTGGGAATTATCTTTCAAAATGGTGATTACTGGACAGGGAGGACACAGAAGCCTTTTAATGCTGCAGGAGCTCAGAGTAACAAAGGGATCTTTTGACTGAAAGGATATCACTCAGGGTAGAAATGTTTCTGTATTTGCTCTTTTCTTGGCTGAATAAAAAGCCCTTCTCATTCGCCTTGCCTTGCTAAAGAAAGATCGCATCTGTGTTTCTCCCTTTGCTGTTAAAGGAAATCTTAAATTCAGAGAGGGCAAGATGTTTAAAATACAGCGGTCCCAGGGAGTGGGTTGATCTTAGGCTCTGCGCTCTGCTCCCCGGGCCTGCGCTCCGCCATCGGCGGTGCATTGCTCTGGCCTGGCGGCGGGGCGGGGCCCGGGCTGGCTGCCCCTCGCGCCCCCTCAGGAGCGGCGCTCGGCTGCGGCGCTGGTGCCGGTGCGTGGGGACGGAAGGGGACGGGTGGGCGGGAGGCTGTCCCGGTCCGCCGGGCCGGGTTGGGTTCGGCGGCCGCAGGCGTGGCAGCTCCCGCGGCGTGCGGAGCGGGGCGGGGCGGCCCGAGACAGGCCCAGGAGAGCGCGGCCTGGCCGGCGCAGCCCCTCGGGGTTCCAGAGCGCCACAGCGGCGATGGAGCAGTGCTTGGCGCACACCTACACGCTGTGTGTGCTCTGTAAAGTGGATAGCTGGCACCAAATTAGGTAGGTAGGTAGATAGATGGATGGATGTAAATAGCAAACAAGGTGATCATAAAATTTAGAGGATTTGACTATATTCTTACCTTGAATTGTATCCCGGGTTTTCATTTACAGCAAGTGAGCATGGCATGGAAATAGTCAAGGTGTGTAGTAATATTTCCATTTTTGACCCATTCCCACGAAGCCAGAGGCAGTGCTCAGTGTGACAGTCGCAGTGTGTGTGCTTCCCTGCCTCAGGAGAGGGTAAGGGTGCATTTGCGTCATAGCAGTTAAGAGTTGCTTGACTTTTCTGCTTTTAGAGTTCTATTTTTTCTTCACTATTCAGCTTGGTTGCATTTAGTACCTTAGAATATCTTGCAGTCAATATCTTTTTTTTTTTTTCTTTTCTTTTTCTTGAAGGTATGTCAAAGGATTACAGATGGGAAATGCAAAGCCAAGAAATTTTTTTTTTAAGTATTACAGAAGAAGGAAATAATGGTCTGAATGAAGTTGTCTGTGCTATGTAAATGCTTTGAAGTTTTGTAATGGCAGAAGCTAGGACTCCAGAAATTAAAAGATCCAGAGTAAGTTTGTCACTCAGTAGAAATAATAAAAAAAAAGGATCAACCAAAAAAGTAGAAGGTAAAGAAACACCATCTATACCTACAGCATCCTCCTCTATTGTTTCATTTTTGAACAATGTTCCCCCTACCAAAATTACCTGTCCCATGTGTGGGCAAATGGTGCCAAGATTCAGAATAAATGAGCACATGGATGAAACATGTTGCAGAAACCATAGTGAGACTGGTGTCATTGATTCAACACTCAACTCTTTTAGGAATGAGAGTCCCCCAGCTGTAAATGTGAACAGTAATTCCAGCTCATATTTTTCAAAAAAGCTCTTAAATCTAGAAACAAGTCCTTCCAAAAGCAGCTTATTGAAAGGAAAAGTGAATGCAACACCACAGATTAGTCCTTATTTTAGCAGTAATAGTTCAGTCTGTAGTGTTAACAATGAACCATGGACTCAAACAGTTAAAGTAGTCTCTTTGGGAAGCTTGTCGTCTAAACTGTCCAGAAGACGTAGCCAGGGAGGAAAACAGATTGTGTATAAGGAGATAGACTCTTCACCTCCAGCTGTTCATAATATGTGCAAAAGTACTGCAGCACAGGATGATGATGAGATTTATGCTGGGCATAGTTCTCAGAAAGAAAATCACCTTCCTCTGAGAGAGCACCAGGAACAGAAGTTTTCAAAGGAGGAACCTGAATTTCAAGAGGAAACAAACAAATGTAATGGAGAAGACCTTGTGGGTATTGTTCAGGTGTCATTACCAGCAGATAACATTAAGAGTGAAAGGTTCCCAATTGCTACAAGGAGCACCAAGCCAGAAAGTATGTCAGAGAGTGTGATAGTTAGTCCTGATAAATTTGAAACACATCTAGCAATTTGTACTTCAGCAGAGCTGACCAATAGTTTGGAAGTCAAGACTCAGCCTCACACTCAGGTTATTCCTTCTTCCAAGACAGAAGTGAACTGTGGTGCACAAAACTGCTTTAGCAAAGCTGATGTACAGCTACTT
Organism: Gallinago jamesoni; assembly: GCA_025769975.1. Taxonomy (NCBI): domain Eukaryota; kingdom Metazoa; phylum Chordata; class Aves; order Charadriiformes; family Scolopacidae; genus Gallinago; species Gallinago jamesoni. Next base: position 25,046,710 of record JAOQGH010000069.1, on the reverse strand, counting down.
CCCATGGAAGTTTATGAAGACTTTGAAGATGAGATTAATCATACTTTGTCAGAAACTGTGGAAAAGGTGGAATTTCAAAATTGCATTGGGGACATTTTAGACAAAATAAATGAGGTTAGCTCTGTGCCCGGCTCTCCTGGTCACCCATATTACCTCCAGAATTTTTTAGCGGTGCTGCGAGCAGTCTTGGAGAATGAAGATGATGTCAGACTCTTTGATGAGCAAGATATGAATGTTATAACCAAGTTCTGCAAATTATCAGGTATCTTTTTTATTTTTCTACATATGTATTTTCACATTACTTCCTGTAGAGAGAACTGTTAAATAGTTTTATGTGAATGGTGCTATACTAATGAACAATTTAACTTGATAAATTCCTTAGGGAAGAAGCTTCTTTTTCTTAGGAGATGTATCCCTCAGTGGCTTCTTGCAGGTAAACTTTCCTAATGATGCTTTAATGGAAGGTAATGATAAATAGTGGATAATTGTAAGAAATAAGGATGTATATTTCTGTATATTCTGTATATTTAATGTATATTTCTGGGTTTTCTCGAATACTTACTTTACTGTTTTAATACTATGTTTTAGAATCTTAAGTCAGGTTGTTGCTGCATTTAAACATGTTTCCCAGGAAGGAAACTCATAGCACAGAAAAAGAGTATCAGTTAACACCAGCCTTTAGATGACTAGTACATATGGGAAGTTTACAAGATGGGATTACGAAAAGGCCCATGCTGGGTATGTAGACCTTGGGGAAAAAAAAATCCAAACTTCAGAAGTGGCGATTGTGAGCTTTGATTTGGCACTTTTACAGATGACTTTTGTTCTTGGTGTGAATCCATGGTTATCCCTGTGATTATTACGCAGTGTTTAGCATGCTAGTTACCAATTAACAATAATTTTCATGTAGGTTGCTTAGTACTTTTAATTCTCATTAACTTCAGTAGGAGCCACAATGTTGGAGATTTAAGCCCTCCATATTTAGACAAGATTCAAAGCAGACATGTTACCTGAATTCTGTATTAATATAAGTTTTACAGTATAAGCATGGCAGAAGTGATAGAAATTAAAACTAACCCTCCAAATTTTATGTATGTTTATAATTTGTTTTAAACTGTAATTAAGATTAGTGCTACCAGCACTTGAACAGTAAACTTGGAGCATCAAAATGGAAATAAGTTTATAACAACTTCCACAAGAAAATTTTTATCTCAGAATATTGCAGGCATAAACTTTAATATTGTTTGAAGCTACTATGGTAATATACAGCTGCCTAAGTATTTTTAGATACATGCTCATATGAGCTCAGTTCACGCATCTGAGATGACCATACAGAAGTTGCCTACATACCTCTTGGTAGAAATAATCAAAACCAGGCTGCATTTATCAATGTATTATGTTCACCGAGTTAAACTTTACAGCCTGCTAGTTAAGCTAATCACATTAAAGAATGTGATCTCCCTGTGTGAAATTGTTACGTATGTTGGTCTTTTTCCCTTTCTGTAAATTATATTCATTTTTTCTGCACTAGTGTACATCAGTCTTTTGACTGTTTCTCCATCACAAAATAGAAGAAAACTGTTCTAGCTGTTCAGAGCACTTAGTCCTTTAATGTTTGTTTCTATAAGGTCCCAAATGATATTGTGGACTGACACCACTGGACATTGTAAAAGAGAATATCAAGGCCATGACTTGAGATTAGCAATTACGTGAAATTTTTCCAAGGCCAAAAGTAGTTTTTTCAGTGTGTTTTTCTAATAACTTGTATAGATGTGGAGAATCATAGAATTAGGTTAGTGTACATGACATCACAAAGTCTTTAATACAGGATATTGAATAAGAAAAAATGGAGATGTGTTGGTTGAGTTTTTTAGGAAGAAATACAGCCCTGGTAAGTAGTTCAGTCTCAGTTCTGTAGGAAAATTAAATCATTGCCTATCTGTTTCCCTAGGAAGCAATTAAAGTGTGGGAGAAATGTCTTTTTTGACTTAAGATCTTTTTCCAAAGTTTGGCAGCTGGAAAGGGTCATACGAACATTCTTCATTTGCCCTAGTGGAAAAGTCAGCTGAGCTGACACAAACCACCTTAAGAGTTGGTTGCTAAAAGGGTGAAGAAACTCCAAGGGAGGAACCAGGGCTCTAAACTTACACAGGTATTTCTGCAGTAGTTACCTGGTCACAGTTAAGCTCTTACAAATTATATTATAATAATTACAGTTATGCAGTAACACTAAACATTTAAAAATTAAAGAATAATACCAAGATAAATTATGAGAATATTGTAAGTAAAGTAAGATCATAACATTGGACTGTATTTGTCAGGGAGCAGTAAGAGCAGACTGCTCTGCATGGGAAGATGAGCCAGGAGCCAAAGGGGACAGCAGGGCAGGCAGGGGCCACATCCTTTTCTCACCTGGAAGGGGCACAGAGAAGAAGAGCAGAGCAGATCCAGTGCCAGTCAGCCATGGTCCAGCAGTGGCAGGTCTTCAGGCAAGTCTGTAGTGATGAGGCAGGTGCAAGGTGAAGCCAGCTCAGCAAGGTGCCTGGCTGGGCACTGGCACATAGGAGAAAAGTTCAATCAAGAGTGGAGACCACCAGCCTGAGCTTAAGTACAGCTCCTGAGCAAATGGGTAACGCCTCACACAGCTCTCCCCAGCAGCCTGAGCCCTGCTTACACAGCTGCACAGTATCAGAGCTGACCTTGAACACAAGCAGCCAAACCTGTGGGGGCTGGGATGGGATTGTAGAGGCTATTGGGGCTCTCAGGGCATAAGAATATTACGGTAGTTAACTTTCTCCATCTAAATATACAGTGACATCTTGGAGCTTGATAATGCCTTGTGTGTGTTGTGATCGTTAAAACAGGGATATAAAGAAAGAATGCAATATATAAGCAACATAACTCTTTGTTATTGATTCTCTGGGACAAGAGGTAGATGGATATCATTTACACCCAAAGATAGTAAACTTAATTAGAGCATTAGTGGATGCAGGATTTGGCTACTTTGACAAATAATAAAAGAGATGTTCAAGACACAGCTTCCTTATTTCCACATTCTCTTCTTTGGATGAGAACACCACAGATCAGTAATATTAACTTGTTCTGTTAAATAAAGGAAGTGCTTGTTTCTCTTTCAGTAGTGTGATTTCAGTATTCCCCTCTCACAAGCAGTTCAGGATACAGAAAGAATTATTTCAAGGGGGTGCTGATAAATCCATGTCTGCACTGACTGCTAGAGTCACAAATAAAACAATCTCTCTATACAGTGTAGGAAAAACACAATGATTCAGCTATGAGAGGTGATTGGATAGCATTAAGTCAATAGATAATGAGTTCTGGACAAATGACAGATAGATGTCATTTCCTTCAAGAAATCTTAGACAGAATACTTTAAAAGTTCAGATAGATGGGTTATCTGTTCCACTTAGGAAGTTTCTACCGAAGCAAGTGTTGTATTTCAGTTATCGTAACACATATCCCCAGAAGCTTAATACTATAAAGTTCCTTCAACATAGGTTTTCTCCAGTATTTCATTATTTTCTGCTAAAATGTTTAAAATGTGAGTTATCTCTAATGCTTATTGTGAAATGAATGATATTTTTAAAAGGATTAAATATGAAACAATGTTTCCTTTCTGTCCAGTTTTCTCAAAAGTGGATGGTCTTTGTATTGGATGTAGAGCACTGCCAATTTTTTAAGTACTGGAAACAGTAAATAAAAGTGGGGAAAAGCAGAGATGTATCTGTAACAAGTAATTTGCAGTGCAATGTCAGACTTTGTGCTGAAGATGATATGTCTGAACTTCAGTGTAATATTTTAAAAATATTTTTTTGTAGTCTCCATGTTTAATTTCACCGCATGTGGAAGTTAGGTAGAAAAATTTAAATGCAAGCACATAGTTCTAGTGACACAGCTTAATACACTTTGTGAAATCCTTCTTCCTTTTTATACAACAGAAAAATCTAATCTGAGGAACATTGTTTTATAGTCAGTAGTGGAACTGAGGTACAGAAAACTGAACAAGAAAAAATAATGTCTTTTTTTCTGTTCATTTTAATGAATCATAGAGGGTGAACTTTTCTAAGATCTTCTGCACCTTTTTGCTGATATTTAAACTTAGAGCAAATTTTTTTAATTGTGATACACCTGAAAATTTCTTAAGAACTACAAGTGAAAAAAATCTTTCAAACCTTCAAAGGTAATGTACTGTAGAACAGGATGCTTAAGAAGCAACAAATTACTTCTCCAACACCGTTTTATTCTTCTGTTTGTCATTGAGATCCTTTAGAGAGAAAGCAGTCCTCACATGCCTTTACTGGATTTTAGTCCTGGTTTGGTCAATTTCCATGGTCTGCAGAAAGGATGTTCCTGTGTTACTCAACCTTTTCCTTTTTCTAGAGTTGCAAAAACTGGAGACAGACTTCAATGAACTTAAAATCCCACAGAGAAAATGAAAAGGTTATGTATGCATCTGAATGTAGTTCTCTCAGTGAATTGATCCTGGAAACATTGTATCAAAAAAAAAAAAAAGTCTGAAAAAGTCTTTTTAAGGACAGAGTAGTTAAATAAGCATGTAAACATTATCTGCCATTTCTTAAATATATCTAGGTCTGGTAGTGTTTCAGTGTCTGTTTTTATTAATGACGAGTTTCAGTTAAGCAGCAGACAGGTTTAAAAAAATAGAAGTTAATGAGGTATGAATTAAGTATTTGGAAGGATGTTGAATGTTATAACAATAGCTAGACTATTTTCAGCTAAGATTTAATAAGCTATTTTGTTGAATTTCAGCATTGTTAGTTTTTAAAAAGCATTTTTAAAATGTACTTTAGGAGAGTACTTCCCAGATAAAAATCAAATTGATAGGAGGTTTTTTTTCCTCTTGTTTTCAGAGATATTAGTAAAATTAAGCTTATCTTTGGAAAAATAAGAATCTGAAGACTACTACCCAGAGGTATTCTGTGATTATGAATAAACTGTCAGACTACAGCTTCTTTTGTTCCCCAGCATCAAAGAGTTGGTTAGTGGAAGTGTTAAAGAAAGCAAAAAGACCTATTTAACATCATAATAGACACAGTTTGAAAAATGAAGTTGTCTTTTCCTAGAAAAGAAATTAATTCTTACAGGGTAAGAATTCCAAAATGCATTCTAGCAATGTTCATTACCTACAAAATACATTGTAATAATCTTTTAGCTACAAAACTTGAAGATTCTAATGAGCAATAATTACTTGAAAAGGTAAGTTCTGGTATTTTACAAAGTCTGCACATTGAACGTGGGCAGATTTAAAATTTATCTAGGTAAGGTAGTGATTATGCATTGTACTATGTTTTAAAATTTAATTTTCTTTTTATCCTTCCCTGCTTTAAATAAAATTTGCAGTTGGTGGGCAGAAGCTATATGTGAGACTTTTTCAACGCAAGCTGAACTGGTTAAAGGTGAACAAAATAGAGTATGGAGAGATAAGTATGGATTTGTCACCAATAATTGAAGAGCTGGCTGAAGCCAGATTTCTGCAAACAGGTATGATCAGCATTAATAAAAGTTTTTTGTGTCATGTTAGACTTTAATGCACTACGTGCTTGTCTGTGCCTTGAGAAGAGAATTAGAGGAGCAGAGTAAAGGTTTCAGGTAGATGTGTTGTGCTGTGTTAATAATAAAAGCAGTTAGTGCAAGTTAGGTAATAGGGATTGCTAAACAAGTATCAGGGCTATAGGTGTCACAATAGGCCTTACCTGACCTCATTTGCCTCATCTCAGACCCTGACTATTCAGCCTCTGTGCATTAGTCTGGGAGCTCTTGATGTCCTTCAGTGCTGCCCTGAGCTGGCTTGCAGGCACCTTCTCCCTGGCCTGGTCCATCTCTGGCTGGCTGGACCTCCAGCCAGTGCTGCAGGTCTTTGTTTCCAGTCTGGTCTGTGGCTATGTGCTGTGGATGGATCTCAGACATAAATTGTAGTCTTGTGTCTAGTCTTGTGTCTGGCTGTTTCTAGATTGACCCTGGACCTGATCCATCTTTTCTGGGGCTGCCAGTGGAATCTGGTACCAGGACTTCAGCTCTGCCCATTCTGTTCATTTACGGTCAGACTGCACCAGGGTTGGGGAGAGCACTGCCAGTGCTGGGGTCACTCTTGACTCCTGGCTTGTTTCCCTTTTCAAGCAGCTCTGCTCTTACTGGTCACTGGCAGCACTTTTTTACTTGCATTGGGCAAAGTTTTATCCATCAGGAAGTCAAGTTTTTCTGAACAGCATTTTTTTTGTAACTCAACAGAATTTCTTTATATTTGCTTTTGTTTTGAAGTTGCAAAAGGATTTATTTCTGATTCTTCCATTCCTTCAAACTGGACCTGTGAAGAGAATGAATTTCAAGCTGAACCAGCTAGCATTGATAATACGTGTTTGAAGAGTCTAAATCATTAAATTAGTACTAGGTTATGTGAATCTACTATACATTGAGCTGTTGCTTGAGTGTTTATAGCACATAATGAATATTTGTGGATCATTTGACTTTTAGAATCTGAACTGGAAGACCTATGTGAAGGGCTGGATTTGCTTTCAGCCCCTGAGCTAAAAACATTGGCAAAGATCTTTCACTTGCCAAACCCAAACGGTCAGAAACAGCAACTTGTGGATGATTTTCTGAGGTTGGCAAAACAACGTTCAGTCTTCAGCAAGAGTCAGGCTGGTATTGGGACAGTGATTTTGAAAAGGTAATTCTGTTTATAATTAAATTTTGTGGATGAATGTAAGTTACGCTTCAAAGGACTCAATCTAGATGCTTTTTGAAGAGAGGAATGCATTTAGTAAATTTATGCATAGAAAGGGCAGCATTAAATTTTGATTCACAGTGCTTCAAACAGATGGGTAATATTAGACTTTTTTTTGGAACTGTGGAGCTTTTCAGCTCTGGGCATGGTAATCTATCTCCAAAGATACTCAGTTATATAGAGACACATTTCTGAATTTAAAGCAAAATCAATGCAGAAAAATATCTAGGAAGGCATAGGGAAAGTCATTGCCTGTTAAAGAAGCTGTCTGGTGTTCATTTGCAGGGTGAGCTCTTTTAGTAAAATTAGAGGGGAGCAATGGTCTCTTTTTTGTGACTGACTTTGTACTTTAACATAGAGCCTCCTTTTAGGGGGAAAAGGTTGTTTGCTTGACAAAGTGAATTTTTTCATTGTGGCTGATGTATATCAGATGCCTTGACTTCTAGGTCTTCTGGAGTCCAGATTCAGGTTTAGAGTGTCATTCTGAGTGATTACAGCATTACAAGTCAAGTACAAGTGAATTCTGGAGTTTATAAGCTTTCTTAGGCAGTTACCTCTCAGTAACCAATTCCCAAACTTAACTGTTAGAATAATAATGCATATAAACAAAGGTTGCTTGTCTCATAGGCTGGAGAACTAGGGTCTGAACTCCGTAACTGTGAAGTCCTTTCTGTACAAAATGCAGATTGGGTAGAAAGCTGTCAGATACCTGTAGTACTGCATTTGCTTCAGTTACACAATTTGTCTTTCCTGTGGTATTTTTTTTCAAATGAGAGAGACGCCAAGCTTTGCCAACTTTTACATAGCTATGCTTATTAGACATATATTTCTCCCCCCCACCCCCCCCCAGATGCAATGCTAGTTACCCCATGAGAACAGAGAAAATCCTGTTCTAAATCTGTGCTGTCCTGTGGACCAGTAACAGAAATCTTGTCTTATATGAAAAGGCTGGATGAAGATGTGCTAATGGAGATACCCTAAAACAAGATATCTCAAATTATGGTCCATAAACATTGCCCTAACAGCAAACCACATGTTATTGCTTGTTGGCACTGCCTGGCATAACAACAGGAGTGGCTGCACCCAGAGGGCAGTTAGTTCCAATTCTATTCAGCTTGAAGTTTGGCCCTTAAACTTTTTATTATTTAATGCATTTCTGTGGCTTTTCACTGGAGATTATGTGCACTATGTAATTTCTCAGGCCACTTCTTTCAAGGAAGATCAAGTTTACACATTAATTGGCTTGAAAACAAAATTATTCTCATACTTCATTCAGTATATTTGAATTTTTATAAGTAATGGCAAAAACTCCATTTGTTGTAATTATTTTATTTGTCCTTCCAGGGTGAAGGACCTGGCTGGAAAATCTGTCAGAGTCTGTAAAGGCCCTCGGGCTGTCTTTTCTCGAATTCTGCTGCTATTTTCACTGTCTGAGTCAATGGAGGATGAAGAAGCTGGCAGCGCTGGTCAAGGCCAGCTCTCCACAGTCCTTATGGTAAACATGGGACGTATGGTATTCCCCAGTTACACTGTGAATAGGAAAACACAGGTCTTCCAGGACAGAGAAGATCTGATCAGGTAGGGGCAGCTTTGGCAGTTTGGAAACCTGTTTATTTGTGGAAAAGCTTTGCTGCAGTATGTGTAAGGCAAGTAAGAATTTATCATGTAGAACTCCAGGTGAAATAGGTTGAAGTGCACTTTTGCAATGGTTTTAAATGCATTTTTGTATCCAGGTAGGACTTGTAATTCACAGTGGCTTGCATTTTGAACTAAAATAGCATAAATTTTTGCTTCATGATCATCTGGTGATGAAAGTTGTTTCTTCATTTGCTGTGATGATTATTAGAATGGATTCTGAACAAAACAAAAAATATGTTCTCTAGTTGTTAAGTAATTTTAAACATAATGTACCCTGGTAGTGTAAACTGCTAGTGTGATCTTACAACATTAAGAATAAAGTTTGCTGCATGGTTCAATGTCTTTGGAGACTGCAAGGGAGTTTTTTAAATGTATGGAGGAATTGATTTCTTTTAACTATAAATGCTTTTTGAGCCTGATACAGTACAGTTATAATGTTGGGTTTTTTCCCTTAGGTATGCAACTGCTGCTCATCTGTCAAATGATATAGGCACTGCAATGGTAAATGGGAACTGGGAAGAAGCTAATCACCTATACACATGTGCTAAAGAAACCTGGAATGAACTGAAAAATCACCCCTCTTTGAGGTAGTAAACTGGAAACTAGCCTAGTGTTCAAATGAAACTATTAATTGTATTATCTTACTTTTGGTACTTTTCCTTTTGAGAGAGGCTTATGGACCAGTGATATTATTTAACCCTGATAAATTTAGGAGTTTTAATATTCCTGAAAGCTTTGAACTTCCTGGTTGGTTGTTTAGCTTTTAAGTGATTATATGAAAAGGCCATTTTTATTAAACCCTGGGAATGAATTGGTAGGCGTGGATAAAGCAGTAAAATATTTCTGTTCTTTGTGTCGATGTAGGAGAACAAGAGCCTTATTTTTCCCTTGCCATAGTTTGTTTTTATGACTTTTAGACAAATAGCAATAAGCAGAATTTAAAATTCACTGTGAACAAAAGAATGTTGCTGGTGTTATGGGAAAACATACTGGGTTATTCATCTCTTCAGACTTGCGAGTGGGTGTCATTCAGGAAACGTTACTAAAGATGCAAGAACTGAAATAGCATGTATTGTTTTGAAGCTTCCTTCATCAGTTTTTCTTTCAATTATTTTGTTTTCTGGCTTAATGATACACTGAAAATTAAAACCTTGTGTTTGGCATTATATTCATTTTCATGGCAACTGATTTAAAATAGTATTCCAAGACGGTCATTTGGAGATCTATTCCATTTAACAAACTGAAGACAGTGGCAAAACCTATAAGACATTCCAAAGACTTTGTCTTGAAACATAGAGATGGCTACCCAAAACATTTTAGTCTTCTTTTGTGACAGGATATGCCTGTTCTAGCCTTTTTCTTTCGTTCAGCTGCGTTTCTGAAATTAACCTTCTGACTTACAAGGACAACTTGCCAGTAACAAAACATGTTGTAATAAATTACTGTTTTGCATCTGATGTAAAACCTATTAACTAATAATTCCACTAGTGTTGAAACCAAAATATGCTTTGCAAGTGCAGCTTGCACCTGCTACCTCAGATAAACTCTTTTCTTACTTTTGAGTTCTGGACCGAAATACTCATCTCAGTTCAGTTTTGATGCATATGGCATTTAAACTTTGTAAATGCTATAGGTATAGGTATTCTTATTGAGAGAATTTTTTAGAACTTAAATTGCCATCATTAAATTGATCTCATCTTTCAGCTATCATCAAGGTTTACCTGAGTATCTGCGCCATTTCACAGTTGGCTGGGTGTATACAAGAATCCTTTCTCAAGGTGTTGAAATTTTGCAGAGGCTTCACTTGTATAAGGTAAACAATGAATAGGAGTACGTATTTAATGTAACATTGTACATCAATTTACATTTCAGATATGGCTGGAAAATGGTGATAATGTTTGCTAGGACTTGCTACATTCTCTTAACACGTTACTTCTAAGGAAAAAGAGCCTTTTTTTCTCACTGCTTTAGGAAGTTTTAGATTGTTTTGATTTCTGCTTATGCTTTGGAGATTTACTGTATGTAATATACCATAAGACTGTTGCTGAGACATTGAGACATTGTTTTGTTACTTAAAGATATCTATGTTTCAGTTCAGGTTATTGCTTTTAAATACAAACATCTTGAAAGAAAAATATTCTGTGAAATCCCCACCTCTTCACCTTAGGAGCTAACATCTCCAAAGGCCTCTGATTTACATGTTAAAGCAAACCAGATTATTCTCAAAAAGACTTTGCCCCTGCAAAAAGGCAACAAGTAATATTCATGTCTTTTTCATATACAATAAGGAAAGCATAAAGGACAAAAATATTGTATTTTTTTGGCTGCTAATCTTTAAGTTTACATAAAAATATCTCTATTCTAGAGATTTTAAGGTGTAGCCATGTGCCTGAATACACTCCTGGGTGCTGGAGTTAAAATGGGGTTTGAATTGTGTAATTGTATAGTACCCAGTAGTTATAAGGGAAAGTGACTAGTTAATTATAGAATGAAACTTCAACGTGGTTTTCTAACTCAATTAATAAAGATACAATCCTGTTGCTACAGGAAGCAGTGCAGGAGCTGCAGACTCTTCTGTCTCAGGATGTGTATTGTACTGACAGCAGAGGGCGATGGTGGGATCGACTGGCTCTGAATTTACATCAGCACTTGAAAAACACTAAGAAGGTATCTTCACAACTGCATGCTCTACAGCTGGAAACACTGCAGTCATTGTCTGAAAACATTTTAAAAAATATTTCATACAAGAAGATCAGTGGGTTAGGCCTCCTAAAAATGCAGATATTGGTAGGAATCCCAAGGTCAGGCAACCAGTTTCTCCTAAAAAACAGAATACTGAGTGTATCTTCATCCTTGGTTGACCTGTTTTATTCTGTTGCATAGAAGAGCCCTGTTTGGCATGAAGCATGGTATGGAGTTACCAGGCAGCAGCTTCCTTGCTGTTCTGCCTTATAAATTTGCCTAATGTGTGAGAAGCAGAGAAATTTCTTGCAGTAAACACTTCTGCTTCTGAATGTGAGTCATGATGAGGCCATATCTGGAATGAAAAAATCAAACCTGATTGGAAGGAGTTTTTTAATGTTTTCAAACAAAAAAATAAGGGAATTAAGTCCTTGGCTAACTGTTACCACTGGGGGGATGATAGTCTTGGACCACTTTTGGTGTGGACATTCTGCTGCAAGGGATCAAGCAGTAGACAACCCCATTTCTAATCTGTTACTTGTACACAGCTCTAGCAGGGTTATCAGTCTTTAACAGCAAATTTAAGCTATTCCAGTGGTCCTACAGGAGAAAATGTAACTGACCACCCTTACACTGGTAAAGAATAACATTAATGGTTTTAGATAGCACCTATTACAGGTTATGTTCCTCTTGGTCTGTTGAATCCTCTTAGGAAGGCAAGGGAGAGGAGCAGAGGTTTTGAGGTAATCTTAGCTTTTGCTGAAACCGTGTCCCCCTCCCTTCCAGTAGGACACACAAACCAGTAGGGTGTTTGTACAAGCAAAACACATTATTTGTGCAGTGTATAAACTTGCCAGTCTCGAGTCTGAATGATACAGTTCAAGCTTTTAGAAACACTGTGTACATGGTGAGCGGTCTTTGAGTTTCCTAAGTGATTAGCTGGCATGTAGCCAAATGAGGGAAAAGTAATCGTATGGGAATGGCAAGGACTGTGTGTAAGGATTATTGTAAATCTCTAGAACTTTCTGGAACCTCTGGACAGATTTCTGCAGCAGAGTATAAAGAAACTGGGGAAAACTGCAAGCTGCAGTACAGGTTGTGTCTTTGAATTCCTTATGAGCCAGTACCAGCCTTTCACAGACTTTGTTCTCAAGAGCCACAAGAAGCCACTGTCACTCATTTTAGGGCTCAGCTGCAGTTCCAGGAGTTTTCTGTGCAAGAAACAGCAGGCAGTAGTTGTATCAGGTCTGAGGAGTTCTAAATACAGGAGATTGTGTCAAATTTTTCTCTCTGTTACAAACAAGGGAGAAATATTTTCAATGATAAAACTGTAGGACTGTTTAGGTCACAGTGAAGTATGGGCAGAACTAAAATCAACTTTTAACAGAAAGACTGTTCTAATTGAACACACCTAAGGTACCTGACTAATTTGGCAATGAAAAATAGAGGTAAAAAAATGTTTTAAGTCCAGGAACAGTAGCAGTTGTAGAGTTAAAATAAAATAAGCAGGGAATGACTTTTTTTTTTTTTTCCCTTGATGCTGCTTCATTGCCTCACTAAGGCTATTAAGAACTGGGGTTAAAAATCCTTTTGTGTTGCATTTTGATTCTTTAATTAAGTCTGTTATAAGGAAATAATATCATAGGCTGTCAAGTATCTGCAGTTGTGTCTTCTGCGTCTTATACCCCCATATCAAGTTTTTTCTGGATTTGGAATTAGAAGTTGTACAAAGGAAGAGTTAGTCTCAGTTTCTTATTTACAAATTAGGACAAAGTGCCTTCCTCACGTTGCAGAAAGAGAATTGCATTGGTGCACTACATTCTTGCACCACTCATCTGGTCCTTCTGTTTCTGTATTACACGCTGTTGAGCTGCTGGCTTAAAAATATTAAACTGATTTACCTTAGAACCAACTCTTTTTTTCTGGTCACTTATTAAAACCTTATAGTGATCAGTCAAAATGAAGAGTAATTCCTTTTTACTGTACTAGTGCAAATGTGAATCCAAAAGCCTACTAGTGCAAAATATTCCTTACTAGTTGTACTTCAGCACATACGTAAGAAAGGTGGCCCTGTCTTACGTGCCGTTTTTCACAATCACGTTTTTGTGCTCCTTAAATCAAGTGGTCTTTTGGGCTTATTGAGAACAGACAGATGTGCATAGCTGTTTGTAAATCACCGCTTGTTCCCTTGCGCGTTCCTAGGCCGTAGGCTGCATCAGGAAGGGGCTGGCAGACCCCTTTGTACGTACGGGGCATCGGCTCGCTCTCTACCAGCGGGCCCTGCGCATCAGGGACTCGCCCAGCTGCAAGCAGTTCCGGTGCCTGTTTCAAGATCTGCCAGTCGTAACTGTGGAGGATGTGACGCACGTAAGTAAAGTTGCTGGTAGTATATGAGAAGTAACAACTCATCAGGTGTTTTTCCTTCTGACAAGAAAAAACGATCTGGGAGACTGTTGTGTGCTGCGCAGCAGCCTCTGGCTTATTTGTGCTGCAGGAAAAAGAACACAAACGTGTTTCTAAAACAAAAGCTTCTTGTAAACAAATATTTCTACTTAATAAATGGTCAGCTTCTTAGCTGAAGTTGGTCAGCTGTACAGTGACTTCATTTGCATTGCTTTACTGAATATGTGTTACAAATCTGATTAGCTATAAATTCCACTTTTTTCCACATAATTCCACATAAATTTACCAGCATCACTCCCAGAACCTTTCTGTCTGAAGAGTCAGATCAAATCAGTGCATTGTTTCTGGTGTCTTCATTCCGTGTGTAAGAAGAAGTAATAGTAACCTTAGCATTTTTCAGCATTAGATTAATGGCTCAAGAAATACAAGGGTTTTTTTGTAACCTTTGGGAGTTCTGCACTCTAAATATGTGCTATGGAAATATGCAGTATGATGCACTTGCATCATACTGGAATGGATTTTTTTGCAACTCATTCTTTTCCTTACTGTTGCAAAGAAAATTGTATCTGGGCAAAGTCAGAGCAGAGCTTCGCTTTCTCTCTCGGCCGTGTATCTCCCCGCAGCCCTGCTTTTCTCTGCCCAGAATCAGCCTCCTAAATCATCTGTGTTCTTTATTCCTGGTCCTGCATGTAGAAGGCCACATTCCCATCTGTGTATAGAAGACCACATTTTTGATAGACTTTTTTTTTCCTGAAAAATTTGCCAGTTTATAGAAGCTAAACAGAATGATTTCAAGGGAATGTCAGGTTAAATTTTATTCAGTTGGTTTTTGGAAACATGTCTAGTTCTGATTTTAAGAAAACTGAAAAGAATGTGTGTTTTAGGAGAGATTCAAATGTCTAAGCTAAAGTTTGTAAATGTGATGCTGGAAAGTAACTAGTTCTTTTAATATGTTCAGGTTACAATCAAAGGAAAGATGTGTCCTCAGATGGGAATGGGAAAATCTGTATTTCTAATGGAGAATATTGGTGATGAAGAAGGAGGCGAAGACTTCAGTGTATCCACAGTCATGTGCTCAGTTGAGGAGCTGGCATTAACTCATTATAGGCAGAACGGTTTTGATCAGGGTAACTAACTTTTTTATTTTGTACAATGAAATAACTGTAGGAGTAAAGAACCAATTTACTAAGCAGTTCGCTTAATAGACCAGTTTTAGCTGATTTCATTAGACCAGTGTTTAGTCTGGTTCTGTTTCCTTCCCAAAGGGCTGTAATACATAATTTCCTTACCAAAATGCTCTAATACATATTTTCCACCTGACCTGCTTCCTGGCCTTTATTTCCTGTCTTCATACACCTGAGGTGGTTTTGACATGTGTTAGGAAAAAACCCACTGTTTCCTCTTTATCTCCACAGAAAATCATTTACTTTGCCTTTCTTATCAGCAAACAGCAAGGGTAAAATGTTAGCAGCATTTAATGGAGTGTCATTAAGGGAAGGTAAATTCCACTGATTTTTGGTCCTAGATGAACATGGAAACCGTCTGTATCACAGCAAGGCACTTCGCAGCTTCTTTTGAAAAGGCTTGATTTTCAGCTCTGTTAGTAGTTGTTCATATTTTTTTACAATTTAACGGCCGTGAAAATTCATGGACAAATAAGAATATATAGGTCTGTTTTACATGGGAAAAAAGGAAAATACCAAAAGGTAGACAGGTTGTTTTTTAAGATAAAATTTGTATTTTTATATAAATTATATATTTTAATATAATTTCATATTATTTATAGGTTCCCAAATACTGTTGCAGGAAAAGTGGCCATATCAGAAAAGAGTAAATAGGATGGGGACAACATTTAGAATTTGGGAGAATTCTGAAGTCCCTGCTTGATTCCTTACTCCCAGCCACTCACTGTCGGTGGTCTTGTCTCCGTGGCTCAGCACATTCTGCGCACACAATGGCCACCTGTGATTTTGTGTTGGCCCAAGGGAACAGAATGCCCAGGGCAGCACTATGCACACACACTGACACACGCACGCTCTCGCCCTCTCTGGAATATGTATGATGTATCATACATGTATAATGCACATACACTATACTCTGTGTTATATATAATAAAATAACACATGTGTATATATATTCATGCACTTGTGTAAACATATACGTGTGAACATAGACA
Source organism: Gallinago jamesoni (assembly GCA_025769975.1). Taxonomy (NCBI): domain Eukaryota; kingdom Metazoa; phylum Chordata; class Aves; order Charadriiformes; family Scolopacidae; genus Gallinago; species Gallinago jamesoni. Next base: position 25,031,048 of record JAOQGH010000069.1, on the reverse strand, counting down.
CATATGTCTATGGATGTATGAACATAAAGAAACACTTTTTCACTCTGTGTTAAGGCACTGGTGCAGGTTGCCCAGAGGGATTGTGGAGTGTGTATGTACATATATATGTGTATATGTACGTATATATATATTTATATGTGTGTGTCCATATCAAAATACATTCACATATATACATATGCATATGTAAGACATAATATATGCAATATATACATCTGTCCATACATATGTTAAATATGATTTAGATAACATTATATATTATAAATATTCCACATTTAATATATGCAAGAAATATAATGCAATTATATATAACATTATATGCAATATAAAATAGGCAAGATCTAACAAGATCTAATTATATTATGTTTTTACTATATTATATATTATCACCAATATTATACTAGTATAGTAATATAGAAGGTATATAATTTAATACATAATACATTATATGTGAGATATAGTGTATTAACTAATTTATATATGTATATGTAGCACGTATATATTATGGAATAACAATATAGAACATATGTAAATTTATATACATCGTATCATATTTATATACTATAAATATATACACATTACATATTAAATATTTAACATACTGCCTATTCTTATTACTATATAATAGGTGACATATATTAAATGTATTTTAATCTGTATAAATAGTATGTATAGCATACATATGACTGGATGGAGTTAAATTTCATCACGGTGGCCCATATGCTGCTGTGGTTTAGACTGGTGTCTTATTTGTGACGGCACAGTAATTTAATCCTACGCTGCAAAAGAAGGCCACTAGCCTGGAAATAGAAAGCAGTAGCAAATTGTGGCAGTAATAAACTGCATTTACAGCGTGATGCTGTAATGTTAGGATATTCGGACTGTGTATAAACCTGAACATGGCCTGTTTCTGGTTTGGATCACAGTGATTTAGTACTTCTTCATACAAGATTGCTGTAGAAATTAATGTTTTCATTTTTATTAAATTTTTGTCCTTTAGGTATTCATGGGGAAGGCTCAACATTTATGACGCTGTATGGTATTCTAATGTGGGATATCATTTTTATGGATGACGTACCCGATGTTTTCAGAAATTCCTATCAGGTAGATTTTAAAGTCTTCCTTTAGTTAATTTCTTTACCCATTCCTGTAGACTGTAACCTTATTTGGGACTTTCCAGACAGATCTTGGTGTGTGCTTGGTTTTATTATTTGTTATGTTGTGCTTGTTACCAAAGGGCTCCTGGGTAACTAATTGCTACATAAGAGTGGCCTGACTGTCAGGTGGGGGGGGATTCATCTGGCGGAATGCAGACGGTGTCCTGGATCCAAACTCACTGGTCAAAAAGTGCCCCTTATAGTCAGTGGAAGAATGCAGCTACACCAGAGCATTGCTCAGCTCATTTGATGATGATACATTAAAAAAAAAAAAAAAAAAAAAAAAAAAAAAAATTTTAATTTAAAAAAACCTTTAAATGGAAGTCATATTTCTAAACTCAGGTTTGTTAACACCCCCACCCGCTCCACCTCGACATGTTTATCCTGTTGGGATCATCCTTCCTTTTTGTCAAAGCAACAAACAAAACTACACCCCCCCCCAACAACTCCCTGCCATACAGTCACGTCTTGAAATAATTTCTTAAGCCATAAGCATTTAAGTATAAGTATGTTCTCGGTCATCTCCTTAGGGAGCTACTCAGTGATGAAAAGAAGCAGCTCACTACAGAGCAACGGATGTTCTTTGAAATGGCTTTTACTACTTGATTCTCGTATTCATCTGACCAAGTAAATTTAGGGTTGAATACTGTTTGCACAAAGAACTGAGGTGTGGCTGTCCTCCTTGCTTTCACTTTTGGAGGTGGGACATGAAGGCACTAGCAGGCTGATGGCCAGGACAGGAAGGGGACTGCTGTAGCTCCAAAGTACAAATCCTGATAGATGGAAGTCATACAAGCAGCTCTTGGGGAGCGTCTGCTATTCTTGTAAGAGGCCTTACTTGTAGGAATGTCATGTGTTGAAAGCAGGTATTCTTTGTCAGTGCCAACTGCCATTTACTGTAGATCTTTCCTAACATATAATTTTATATACAGATGACACCTACTTGAAAAAAAAATTTAAAACCTTGTGGGCTTATATGTTTAGAACAAGCCAAGTATTTACAGCTCATTTGCAAATTTATTTTTTTAAAAGCTAGGTTTTGCTTATTAATGCAGATCAACACTATCATGAGCCTCAGGCGTGAGCAATGAGGAGCTGAACGCTCACACCTGATTCTCTCAGTCATTCCTAGGCTGTGTTTTTGTGGGATTAGCTGCTACAGCAATTGGTGTAAGGCTGAAATTTGCTGGGTTTTTTTAAGTGCTCTGCATTTGATTTTGAAAGGCTCAGATGGCACTCAGCTACTACTGGATAGCCTTTTTCAGCAGCATTCAAAGTGTGGTATTTGCTGCAGAGACTTTATACCCTGGTGCACTGAGCTGTGCCTCAGGCTCTCAGCTCTCAGGTGGCCTGTGTGATGCTGCCCAGCTCCGTCACTGCTCTGTTCTGCCCAGCCCACACCGCTCTCCGAGCTCACTGCAGCTGAGCAGTCTTGGTTCTCGGGGAGACAGGAGAGCGGGTAGATCTCTGTTGCCTGTGTAAGGAAACTTCTGTCTGTAGGTAAAAAACCAACAGCTCGCAGGCCAGGATGTGGCCAGCATTTGTTGCGCTGGCGTTGGGTGTTAAAATGTGTGCAGATCTTTTCCCATTTAATAGAGGTTTCTGCAGTAGTTTACGTTAAATCAGCTGACTATTTGACTGAATTCGTAGTTGAGAAAAGACCAATATAAAGAAAGGCATTGTCATTCTCGGAATCGCTGCTTTACTGGCAGCTCCTAAGAGGTGTATTTACCTTTTTATACAGACATTCCCCTTGGATTTATACACTGACAGCTTCTATGAGAACAGGAAGGATGCCATTGAGGCCAGACTCCGGCAGCTTCACGCAGCTTCCTCAGAGACTCTGGCAAAGTTGATCGCTGACGTCTGGACGGCTCAGGCGGGAAAAGCAGCAGCACTAGTTTCCTGGGGGCGGTTTGTGTCCCTCCAGCAAGCTCAGGTAAGTGACTGTTGTCCAGAAGGGGCACACCGTTTGATTAGGCTGGCTGGTAAATCACACGCTGCAGTCAGGAGATCACAGTCTGTGCTGAGGCTGGACTGATGATGGGTGGTGGGAAGCAGGAATAGTGCTGAGGAATTCCAGTACCATTCTCCCTCATCCCAAGTACTGTTACTCTTTGTTGATATGGTCACTTTTTCCTGCAACAGTAGTTGGACACAGGGCAGAGAAGTTGCTGTAGGTAACATCTACGTAAGTTTCTTGTTACATGTGACTAAACAAAAACCTGAGATGGGCCATAGAATATTCTTGTGAGAGCTGGGAAATGACTGCACAGGAAATTAAAAAAAAAACAAACCAAAACTAACAAACAACTGTCAAAACTTCTCTTCCAGAGCCTTGTCTCTTGTCTTGGAGGAATGTTTCTGAGCGGTGTTTTTAGGCGACTTTCCAAAGATCTACGCCATTGCAGAGGGGGACTTCCTGACCTGGTTGTGTGGCGTACTCACACTAATGACTTTAAGGTATTTTGGAAGATCTGAAATACTCAGTGCTCAGCTGATCTTACCCTTGGGTATAAAACCTTCCCGTTGTCAGCCTGTTGTGGTGGTTACACCTGCTGCTCACCTGACCAGCCAGTGTAGCAACTGGCGGGGGATGGTTTATCTGCTATTTCATCACATTTTGCTGTAGCTTTAATGGGCATAATAAGAGCGAGCAAGGCTAGGGATTGTTGAGGAATAGGTCTTCAGTTAAAATTACTGTAAAGCAACTGTCACCAGTCAGCTGTACACATTCTGACTCTTGTTAGCAAGGGGTGCTATCGTCACTGCTTACACAACACTTGAATACATGAGACTACAACAGTTATCTCTGCTGTTATCTCTGCTACTAAAACAGAGGAAGCAGTCGTGGTTTGTGTCTTGCACGACACTGGAATAGGTACTGAACACCACTGGCCATCTCAGCTGCTGGAGCAACTTGTTACGCATTTATAAAACACAGCTGAATAGCAGAAATTAGTTCTCTAGAACATCTGAGTAAGAGCTGGAACAGGAGAGGTTGCAGCTGATCAATTTTTGAGTATGTGGTAGCTTCATTCACTGCTGCCTCTGTGGTTTTGGTGGGTATTTACTGCATAAAATTTCATGCTCTTACAGTTACACTTTGGAACATTAATAATTTAGCACTCACTGGGCCTTCCGTTGTGCTGAATCTGTATTATTTTTGTTGCTAATAACAGCCATAAAAGAATACTTGTATTAGTCTGTGGGAGCCAATGATCTTTCAGTTCCTCCACAGCCCCACGACTGATCGTCTGCATTTCTTTGCAGCTGGTGGAAGTGAAAGGTCCCAACGATCGCCTGTCCCACAAGCAGATCCTCTGGCTGAGCGAGCTGAAGAAGCTGGGCGCCGCAGTGGAAGTTTGTCACGTCCAGGCTGTTGGAGGCAAGAGTCAACGCCTCAGCTGACACTAGAAGTCCTGATCACATGGGTAACGTGGGTGTTTTTAAAGGAGCTGGTATGACACACACTACTGGCTGCTGCTTATTAAAAGTAGTTTCTTCTAAAATTCTGGTTTCTTGGCACATTACTGTCATTATTCTTAGCACAAAACATTCTAAAAAATAGTGTGAGAGGACTAGGTATGACTGTCAGTCCTGCATGTCATGTCGTGTTCAGAACAAAGCCTTTCTCTCCCAAACACAATTCGTAACTTACTCGATGAAAGGTGATCTAGGGGTCTGCCCAGAAACAGCTGCAGTCACCTGGCACCAGCTGAGAACATCCTCTGAAATAAAAAAACATGGTGCAGCAAGTCCTGACCGTTTCCATGTTGTCTGTGTAGCCTGAGATCATTCTGTTGTGTGAGGATCCTTGCAAGGTGCAAATTTAGCACCTTTCCAGGACTGCCAGGACCAGGGGGTTCTCTAACCGTCCCCACTTTGTATTATGTATTGCAATTTTTTGCTCTAATATAAAAAAAGATACAGCTGGGCAATGATGGCACACAACTTCTTTAAAATGCTGTTTTAATGTGCTGCTGCCTATGAAAGGATAGTTTATTTAACAGCTCCTTCTCTGGTGACTATCTGTATTGTCTGTACAAAGGGGCAATATTTCTGCTGGTTCGGTCTCGTTCAGTGCCAGGATCAGGGCACTCGCTTGCAGTAGAATGTCATTCATTACAGTCAGCTTTGCCCCACAGAAATTGATGTGTTTTCTCATACAGAACTAAGTCAGTCAATTGAAATGGAACCAAAGAGATGGGGTCTCTTTTAAGACACCAAAATCCTGTGGGTTTGTCTCAGGAGTCTTCATTCTCATACTGAGTAAGTTTTCCTGATACCATGAGTTCTGCTTACCATACAAACAGCAGACACCGTAATGGAATGTAGTGAGAAATTAAGATGATTTGCACATCCTTTTTTTTTTTATTGATCTTTCTACAGCACGATGCCCCTGCTTTTCTTGGAAAAAACAAACACACACACACACACCCTATTTTTTTGGTTAGAGGAAGCGAAAGAAAACTGCCTGAAGTTCGCTGTGGAAAGGTATGAACTTTTATTTAGTCTAATTTACTTCACATTCACAACTCAGCATCAGGATTTTATAATCTTCCTGGCACTGCTACTTTACTCAATAAATCATTATCAGGCACAAAGGTTTTAGTTTCAGTTGAAATAGTGAATGCTAAACCATCACAGCAACAGCATTAGGAACCTACTGCCTACAGCAATTTGAGGTACTGATTTCTGTCGCTTATGTTAGAGGCAAATTTAAGATTTCATCCTTTGCTTAAATATATGTTAGATTTGGTTTTGGTTTTAATGTCTTTCCATCTGAGACTAAGCCAAAACCTTTGCCCCACTTGCTACATTTTCTTTAAAAAGAAAGGCAGTTAATATCAAAGTGGTATTGCGGGCAGGTGCACGTTAAACACGCGTGCAGGCCTGGGTACACACGGACACACAAACACACAATTTTCAATGCATTTCTGGAATGAAATTTCTTTGATACATGGCAGTAAACGGTGAATAGAGTTGCACTACCATGATCGCCAAGTCTACAACACCCCCTACGTCCCAGGAATTAATGACGCCAAAGGGACACTTCAACCCTATCAACCAGCATTCTCCCTTCCCCTCCCACGCGGTTTACAGTGTAGTACAAAGTCATGATAGAACAGCCCATAACAGCCAAACTAGTGCACATTTTCTAGAAACAGACAAATTTTTCTACAACACCAAAACGGCATTAACAGTATCTTGCTTTAAATGGTGAGCAGAAATTAAAATTTGATAATGTGTACGTATATATATATACACACACACATATATACAGACTTGTATGTCAGTATTCTATACAGAGAAGTTAAAGATACGTACTTGCACCCCAAAATTGCTTCTGAAAGTTATTAAAGAAAGCTGTTCAAAGCAGTCCCTACTGACTAGTAATAAGGCAACTGTGCAGAGTGGAGGATATTTTAAAATTAACATTTAGTACCTGTCTTTAAAAAGTAAATTAAAAAAAAAACAAAAAAAAACCACCATCCACAGGCAGGTGTGCACTCACACAGGGACAGAGTGGTTGTCCAGCTCCTGGGCAGGAGAGACCCCTCCGCACAGGGGAGCAGAACCTTCTCGGCCTTTCCAGGGCGAGGGGGGGCCGGGGCCCTCTCCCCCTCCTCCCTGTGCTGTGCCCCAGCTCAGCCTCGCCACCCAGCTCCCCTTTTTCATCTGCGTAGAAGTTATTTTAAAGTCTGTTTGGCAAAGAGATATTTAGACAGGTTTTGTTTATTATAAAGGCATATTATTTTTAACCCCCTCCCGTGCTATATATATAAAATACAAAGACCATCTGCAGCATCTGTACACATCTTAGAGCTGAAATGTAAAAATGTCTGAAATCTCCTTATAAAAGACAATCCTGTTTAAATATAGTACCCATTTTTCCCCCAAAGGGTACTAGCCTAAACATTAATTTTATTTTATTTTTTTATTCCACCAGCTGCCTGCGTGGAGTAATTTATTTACACATTTTTTGGTACCTTTAAACCAAAAAAGTTATGCTTTTAAGAAAGAAAAAAAATAAAAAGAAAGAGAAACACCATAGTTCTAAGTGTAATTTTAAAAAGAAAAAAAAAAAATGGTACCAAAAGACACAAAGCACACAGGTTGAGGTCTTTTATGTCAAGTATCAGGCCAGGGAAAGCAGTAAGCTAATTTAAAAAAAAAAAAAAAAAATCACAAAAGCAAACCAATCCAAACATTTGAGTAATGAACTGAACAGGGTAGATGACTGCTCCAGCAAGCTAGTAAATAAACACAACTGGTTTGTGGACCATTTAACATGCTCAGACCATCTTGCAGCATAATTAGGCAATTGAGGTGAATACACGTCTTTTCCTCACAAACAGTTGGCCAGACCCAATCTGGCTTTGGGTCCTACCCCGTGGGCACGGGGCTTTGCATAAAACTAGGGTTTTGGGAGTTTGGTTGGTTAGAACAGGACATCACCCCTCCCATTAGCTCACCTTCCCACGGAAACCGCCCCGAAGGCAGTGGTGTCTCCAGCACCGGAAAGGCCACTCCAGAGCCTGTTCTCCAAAACAAATAACAAATACTCAACAACCTCAGGCATGCAAACCCCACACTGCGATTCAGGCTGTGCTGAAGCCCAATTTGGATTTGCAACAAATGAGCTCCAAATCCCTCCACTATACTGGGTATTATCATCATACAGCTTTCTTTTTGCTCCTGGTAACTGAGAACAGCTGTTGGTTCAGCAGCATTGGGGTTTTACACAGAAAGGGGCTAATGCACGGTACAGCCGCCCGGCAGGAGAAGGCAGTCACCAGAAGCCTTAGCCTGGGAGAAGGACACATTGCAATTCCTCTGCCCTCCCAGGACACTTTACTCTCTTGCTTTTCTCCCTATGAAACCTGAGGCTTTTTCTAGCACAGCATCCGGGGAGAGGCAGGATTTTAGAGCAGAGGAGGCTGTTGGATTTAATTCCCTCCGGGCGGTGCTTGTCCATTGCACTGTCCATATGGCCAGACAGGTATGTAAAATGGTGGCACCTCTAAGCCACAGAAGAACCTGTCTCTGGAGCTGCCCGTTATGTCCGGGAATGGAGAGGGGGAGGCGGGTGACGGAAGAAGAACTTACCCTAACAGTCAACTGTAAAAAGTTGGGGGGGGGTCAGCTGCATTAGAGTGATCTTGCGACCGTTTCCTCCCGAGTAAAGGCACTTCTAAAGCTACTACGACACCGTATCTACAGTAAATGTTTTAAGGTCAACAGTGCATTGTCCTGAAGTCAGTTCCCATAGTCTGAAGTCAAGCTCATGACAAAGAACACGAATCTAATTGTTAATGAATACATTTTGGGGAGAGAAACGCAAGGGAACAGCCCCCCTCCTCCCAGATACACACTGCATTAACACGTATGTAGGGTGATCAAGTCGCAGATCATTAGTATGAATGTAGGTATGTATGTATGTATGCATGCATATATGTATTCTTCCTGAAGAGGCAATCAATCTGATAAAATAGTTTGTTCCCAGGTTCATCCGTCGGTCTGTGCCCACTGCACCCAACTACTGTGATTTCCCAAACTGTTCTGACACAAGAGTCACTTCAGCCACTGTCTGGGAAAAGATATTTCAAGCAGAACCCTCATTTGATTAATGACCACACCAAGCCCTTCAATTAGCTAATGAAATGCTCCATCACAGATAATGAGCCAAACCACAAAGATGCAGGAGGAGTCAGGGACCAGAAGCCCTCGCAGATGAAAACTACTGAAGACAAAATTGTGCGATTTGAGGCATGACTCGCTTTGCTTTTAAATATTTGTGCAAAACTTACGTACGGTTTGTATATAAAAATTATTACAGCTTTCAATGCCGCGTTGAGCAGTGTTAACTTAGAAAAGACAAAATGATATGCTGCCAACCCTTTAAACCGTCACATCATCTTAGTCTTCATTTGCAAGCGTCTCAGTGGACAGCCAGATTTTGGCACCACTTAAAAATTTGCTTAAAGGTGTTCCCAGAATGCTCCGCCTGCACAGATTCCCTACAGGAGAAAACGGGAACGAGGAGGAGAGAAAGTCTGGGAGCCCAGAGGCGTCAGTTAAACTATTTGCTCTGAAGTACATCCTGCTTTGATCCAGTTCCGAGCAGTTGCCTTGCAAAGAGGAGTTGCTTTTGCACTGCCGAAGATTCCGGTTTAACATGTCTACTTCATCTGCCAGCAAAGAGACTTTATGGAAAGCGGTGATGAAGCCACCGTGGTTAATCTGGGCCTCGGGAACCCAGCGGAAGTAGCAGAGTTTCCACAGTTTTATTTGTGTTCCAGAGATACGGGGTAGAATTACGCCGTGCAAATCAACAGGCTTTGCAAACCAGTCCCTGAAGTACTGTTCCATACCGGTACCGTTACTGTTACTCTGACTCTCCGTTTGCTGTAAAAAGTCCGGTTTCAGTTTTAGTATCAGAGAGTTTCTTCTTGGAAAGAACTCTTGCTCATTGATGATTCCATTTTTTAATGCTGGGGGGACACCTCGCAATGTGGAGCTGTAGTTTTTCTGCAGAAAAGAAATACTGGTAATTTTCCAGTTTTATGTGCATTTGAGCAGCAAATTTCCCTGAACTGCTGGGATGCATCAGCCAGAGAAATGGTGTGACCTTGAAACAGTTCTGAGCTCGTGAGTCACTACTGCAGAGCTCATGGGCAAACAGTGTGGCCACCTGCGGCCTTTAACATACGTTTTCTAGACTTTTTAAAACAATGAATGATTGAATTAATCAGTATTCACTTAAAAAAACTGACAACCCTGGGAGAAAAAAGTATCACATTAACGCTTTTCCATAGGTGAAATAATGCAGATGTTGGCAGTGGGCTCAGCCACATCAGATGTTCTGGAACACAAGGCTCAACAATTGACATCTTTACTTCAAGAGAAAACTATTTTTCTAGGCTGGCAACGCTCCTATTGCTAACCTGAGGGTGTAAAACACTCTCTAACTAAATCCTTAAGCATTAGCACAGAAACAAGCCATTCACAGACACACATCTCTATAGTTACCTTTGAGCGTTTAAAAGTTTTCACGGCTCCATTTTGTACACACGGCGCACTCTTTCCAACGTAGAAAGGGTTGTGAAAGAGCAGGCGATCCCGGCTCGTGAACTGAAGTGACCAGTCCCAAACACAAGGAAATCTGAGGCCTTTCTCGTCACCCAGCTGAATATTTTTGCTTATGGCAAATTCCTGCAAGAAGTTAACATTCAGGCATATGAACAATCAAAATAAGCTTATTCACAAATCTTAATTACAAGGCAGTGAGTAACAACTGGGCAAAGAAAACCAGGGATATAATTTAGGGGTGGCTGCAGATCAAAGCAACAGAGCAGCAAGACAGCCTGCTGCTGGAGAGAAAAGCTGTACCCCGGCTTTCATTCCATAGAATCACAGAACGGGTTGGGTTGGAAGGGACCTCAAAGACCATCGAGTTCCAACCCCCCTGCCCTGGGCAGGGACACCTCCCACCAGACCAGGTTGCTCAAAGCCCCATCCAGCCTGGCCTTGAACACCTCCAGGGAGGAGGCAGCCACGGCTTCTCTGGGCGACCTGTTCCAGTGTCTCACCACCCTCACAGCAAAGAATTTCTTCCTGAGATCTAACCTAAATGTCCCCTCTTCTGATTTAAAATTGTTCCCCCTCATCCTATCACAGCACTCCCTGATCAAGAGTCCTTCCCCATCTCTCCTGCAGCCCTTTTTTGTACAGGATGGGGCCATAAGGTTTCCTTGGAGCCTTCTCTTCTCCAGGCTGAACAACCCCAACTGTCTCAGCCTGTCCCCAGAGAGAGGGGCTCCAGCCCTCTTGGAGGACTCAGGACTAAGCAAAAATTACTTTTCAATAATATTAAATTGTTTACTCATCAACCCCCCCGACTGTTATTTTGAGAATACACTAATGGTTAATGCTTTACTTCTTTGTAAGGTAGTTACCGACAACTTTTAACGGAAAATATCTAAGAAATAAGTCAGTTTTACTTTTATCAGCCATCAAATGTTTTCTACACACATTTCTGATAAATTTGATCTTGAAAACTGGAGCTTAAGTGTTCGGTTTCCTAAATAACTTCATTGTGCATTACCATTTGAAGCTCATGCAGGCTTTTTCAATTATTTAAACAATTATGTCAAGAGATTTCAAAGTTTGCCTGAAGTGTGACATTCTCTTTGTTGCCTGTCATTCTACTTTATCAGTTCCAGATACAAATCTGTTTCCTAGAGGAGTACACATAATAATGTACAATAACTATGCTTTTCAAGAAAAAAAAATTCAATAGACTTTCTTCTTGAATAATTAGTTACTGTCTATGCACAGATCACCTGAAAGGACATTCTGATCCTGTTTGTCTGGGGAGCTGAATATTTTGCCCTGAACGGAGTGTGATATTTTGAAAAATACAAAGGAATACCATTTATTTGGGAGGCTGTGATTTCCAGCGGGCTGTGCTGAAGCCTCCCGTTAGAAAAGCAGGTGTCACCCCTCATACTCACAGTGCTCTCCTTGACTCGCTGGTGAGGACAATTGAAAAGGAAAGTGCCAAAGAGTGAGATGCGTGCGCTGTCGTACAACACGGTCAAGTACGTTTCAGAAAACTCGAAGGCTGCTGGGTACTGCTCCAGCAGCTGCCAGACACAGTCCAGAAACATCAAGAACAAAGGAGACTGGGAAAAGAAACAGAGACTTGTTAGATTTAACAGAAGCTTTTCCCAGGTCATGCAGTCAGTGCCCCATGAGAGTACACAGCCACACCTCCGGTACGTTCCTCAACAGAGTAAACTTGGAGTAAATTCAGAGTATTGCTTTTTTTATGATTTCATGCAACTGTAACCCCCTGCATTCCTGTTCAGCCACTTTCAGAAGCAACTGTGGCAACTGGCTTTGTCTGCATTACATTTCCACAGCTTTCCCTTCTCTATAAGAAGCCAGTCAGTTCTCTCCTGGGCTCTCTCCACACTCAGGTACCTGCAAAAAAGCTTTCTGCCCTCTTATATGTCCCTCAAAATTTCCAACTCAGTGCTTACATGAGCTTTCCTTGCTACTTGACCTTATCTTCACAACGTATATACCTCCTTCTTGTTTGAAATGACCGGAGAGCTTATGATTCAACCACCTTAGCTTCTCACTACACTTTCTAGCCCTTTCCACAGCAGCCCATGAATGGCAGAAGTATGAACTATCACTTACATAAAGCTTTAGAAATATTTTCCTCTTCCCAGTTTCACTCTTCTGAATTTCCTTTCCTAGAGTCAAAATATCTGCTTTCCCATTATTTCCCCCTTGGTATTTTGGTTGCTTTATCCCTTTGTGCATCTTCTCTGCTCAGTGCTCAGTGTCCTCAGTTTATCTGTGGGCTCTGCTCTGGGGACACTGCTTTTCTGTGACTCTCAGGCGTTGTCCCTGAAACAGGCTGCTGACCTGGGGGGCCTCTCTTTATCCAACTGCAATTACAAGTCTCTCCTTTGCAATTAAGAGCCCAAATAAGATTAGCTGGAAATGCTGAAAAATCAAGCACTGTGCTGCCCTCTATTAATCCGCTTGGCAGCTGTCAGTCAGTTCATAAAGCTCCAGCGCTTCTCCATCAGCTCAATACTTTGAAATACTTTGAAAAGTACTGCGTATTGATGTGTCTTTGCATTCCAAAACATAGGGATGGAAACAGATACAAACAAAACAAACCACCCCCTCCATGCCCCCTTTTATTTCAAGTTAAAAGGTGGGCTGTGCTAACATTTGTAACAGTGGGACCTTCTCCTGTGTAACACTGAGGCAACATAAAAACCCAGCAACATTTGATTCCCCTGGGGTTTCACTCATGTGGCTACAAAGGATAAAGAAAACATATCTCTCATTTCACTGGCATTGGTTTCATGAGATTTGAAAGCATAAAAAAATATTTTTACTTTTAGATTTCAGTGTGAAGAACTGTTTGGACTGCTATTAACCAGATGTGCTTTTGTCACATACAAATACAATTCACTTTTACCTCTTTGTCAGATCTCTTCAAGTGGTTACACCTATCTAAAAACTGGTATCCTGCCATGACCCATTCCTTCTGTATTAAGCTTTGAAATCCAACGATTGTTCGGAAGTAGGGATCCAGCATGACTTGAATGAGAGAAGCAGCAAGACAGCTCAGGTCCCGTCCCTCTTCCTCTGTGAGTAACACACAGAATGTATGAATTATATAAGGTATATACGCACATATACAGAATTAGATCTCAAAGAGCAAAAAGTGGCAACTAGGTCTATTGTTTTTCTTTGAAATTCTTTTAAACCATGCTTCTTGCTGCTCTAATTGTTCTCATAGTTTCAAACAAAACTAGAAAACACCTCTTTTTTTTTTAGACTAATACTCATCCTACAGAGCTGTTGCTGCAGTTACAGCACAGCAGTGCATTCAGCAAGAACAAATACCCACCCAAATGGCTGGTATTTAAACCAAGATGAGATGAGAAGGAGGGTGTTCATGTTGCTGGAAATTTTCAACATATTTTCCACCCTGAAGCAATATTTGGAAGGCCATTATGTGAGTGCGATATACGAGCTGAACTTCTAAAATTACAGAAATTACAACATTTCTGATCTCAATATGAGCAAATTTTTCAGCGTCTTTTTCTCCTGGAGTATCTGTTTGCACTTACACAACAGCCGCCCCTGTTAGTAAATATATTTCGTATACAGGATCTGATACTGCTTGTGCAAGGAGTAATAGCCCAATTATCACAGTACAAAACTTCACCCAAAAGTTTTGTTTCTATCATAGTATTATCAGAGTAAAAAACACAAAGACTCAAAGTGAAATATTCCTTTGATGCTAAAGACTGTACTACAGTGGAGATATATAAAATTATTTTCCTTTCTGGTTCCTCAAATGCCTACAGTATCTAGAAGCAATGGGGTTTAATCTTTATATAAAGATTAAAGTTCATTTTATCTAAATGCATTTATCTCTGTGATCATACTAACGCTAAGAATGACAGGTTGCTTTACCTTGCAGAACTACAGAAACATGCTTACACTCCATCATGTACACCAACTCAGCAGAATGCTTAAGAAAAGATCTAGACAGCAAAAAGAAAGAGACACAACAGTTAATGTAACAGGTTCACACTGTAGAAGAAACAAAAATTTGGGCTATCTATATTTACCAAACTTGGAATTTACCAAACAGAGAATCCTACAACTGACTCACTGCTTATTTACACTGGTGAAAGTTTTTCACATCTCATTAACTATAATTTTATCAAGGGTACAAACCTAATATACTCCAACCAGCGAGTATTTTCCAGTGAGGACAGCCACTTCTCTTCAGTTTCTTCAAAAGGCTCTGCAACAAGGAAAGTAATTACATTGCAGAACAACATCAAATAACTATTCCTGTTGGCCACATCTATTAGAATTTGCTGTATTTCAGGAAAATAACCACCATGAAGGAAGGCCAGTCCAGCGTACCGTTAACACACAGCTGTTTGAGTTTGATATGGGCAGCCTGGATTTCCTGGATGTTGGGGAGACACTTGTCCAGATCAGATTTGTAAACGTCACTTCTCAGGGGGTGGCTTCGAGTTATTGCGTTACAAATCCTAAGTACGAAAAAGAATCACCCATTTTATTATTGCAGAGGAGAGAAACGCTCCTTCAATAAACATGACACGGTCTGTAACTGCAAACAACTAAAACTACAGAAAATGTGCACTTTATTTTCTATTTTATATTCCTGCTACAAAGGTGT
>JAOQGH010000069.1:24922858-25007740 GCA_025769975.1 Gallinago jamesoni | reverse complement strand
CCCCCCCCCCCAACATCACAAAGGGTCAGGATCATTTGTCCAAAACTCTTTCATATTATGCTTCATAACAATTATGAAAAACTTGTTCTGCTCCATCCCAAGTGTTATGACGTGTGAGAAGGCTGGTTTTGATTGCACAGGAAACAAGATTTGAGATAAATAATTTCCCTTATGTTTTGATTAAGCATGTGTTTCTGAAACTGCTCTCACACTCATTTAAAAAAGCTTCCTGAAGGAAAAGAACTGAGGGAGTTCCAGAAGAGATAGGCACTGAGAAAATGGAGATGTATTTAGGAAACAGGAGATTATAGGGTGTGTGCCATTCTGGGGGATTGCCAAGATCCCGATGTGTGGTGAGGCAACACACCATCCATCAGCTCACAGTTGTGAGATCTAAAGCCTCACCTCTGCATACATTTTAATTTCCTAGTTTAATGTTAAGTATTGCAGTGGCCAGAAGTTAGCAGGAGCTTTCAGTTTGACTTTGTTGTGATTTTTTGGAACAAAATCATTCCTTTTCCTTTAAGGAATCTGAAATGCTGCTTCTTTCAGGCTGCCTAACTCAAGACTTCCCCAGCTTGCTTACCCTCACTTCCCCATCCTCCGCTTCCTCCCACACCCATCTGGCTTCCCTTCCTTTGGAGACTCCATAGCTTTATTTTAGAGACAAAACAGAATTAAACTGCTAAATAGTGATGAGTACGAGTTTTCATTCCCTCCATTATTCCTTAACTCTTGTCTCCTAAATATGCATTATAAAAATGAGGAAGGAAATATTTACTTGACTGATTAATGTTGACAGTATTTTACTAGCACATATTGTCTGCAACTAATGGTGAAAGTATTTTTCTAATAGAACTGATTTTTAAGCTTCTTCATAATAATTTACCCCAAAATAAACTAATTCCCATCTGAACTCAATGTGTTCTTCCAATTTGTTTCCGCTTAAAGCCAGAGGAAGACACCTCTGAAAGTTCTACCATCACCCCCACACCTTGTCCCTATGTAATCACGTCAGTCAGACTGTCCACATCTGCAGCCCGACTGCTCTCCGACGCGGAGCCTTCTTTTTACCCTTTTTAAAAGGGACTCAGGATACCCTGTGTTCTAACCCTCTAGCTTAATTAGCAAGGATTAGTCTCCCTTATGCCCCATTCACCAAATACAGACACTTCCTTAGGAACGGATTACATTCTCTTTGCCGACACCGATTTATGTAACTGAACGGTGTCGAGTATTTCCACTGCATTCAGGGAACTTGCATGAAACAAACTACATCACTGTATAAAGTTAACATCTGTTCTCCTTGTAACTATTCCATATATTTCAAGCTCATTTTTAAATGGTAGTTATCAAGTGTATTGTTTTTATTTCTTTAACTGTAGCTCTAAAGAGAACATTTGCCAGCATCTGGCAGCATGTTAGAGACATTTATACTCCCATGAAGTGTATATTTTAGTAGGTAAATACTGCATTTTGACCTACCAGGGTGATACTACTCCTGTATTACCAGGTTGACAGTTAGTTAGAAATCTCCTTCTTCTGATTTATGTAGCTGACTGTAGTTCTGCAAAGTTTGCTAAAGGAAGCTATTTATGATTTATAAAGCACTAACATGCAGGTCTCTTGCTTTATAGAACTGGGACTGCAATGCTAACCATAACATCGCCTTCCCCTC
The DNA here is from genome assembly GCA_025769975.1 of Gallinago jamesoni. Lineage (NCBI taxonomy): Eukaryota > Metazoa > Chordata > Aves > Charadriiformes > Scolopacidae > Gallinago > Gallinago jamesoni. Next base: position 25,006,062 of record JAOQGH010000069.1, on the reverse strand, counting down.
TGCTTATTTTAAAAGCAAGTAAAAAAACCTTATTCAAAAAAAACTTCAGTCATGAAGACTTCAGGCATGATTTTAATTATAGCTGCACAATTCACTGGTTCCATTCAGAAATTCTGAGTTCTGCAGTTTTTCAACACTAAGCACCCTAGAAAACCTTCATAAAACACATAAGCACAACTTACCCTGTTCATTTTTCACTCAGGAGGTCCTCATATCTAGCTTCAAAATGAGCATAAGCAAATTTGTGCAGAAAACAATATAGCTGACAATTATTTTGGTTTTTTGTAAAGAGGTGACTGGAGATTAGGTCCCCATGTACACAGGAAAGTGGAGAAGCTGAGGAGAGTCCAGTGATGAGCTACCCAAGATGATTATGGTCCTGAAATACATGTTCTGAAGAAACAAGGCTCATTTAGCTGTGCAGTAATGAGGCTGCAGGAAACCACTACCAGGAAGGTAGTTACAGACTCAGTCTTGCCAGGTGACACAATGGGCAGCAGCCAAAAACTCATCTTGGGACATTCCAGCTGCACATCAGGAAAACCATGCAGCAGTGGAACAGGTTACCCACAGAGGGAGAAGGCTCCCCATCCTTGGTGGTTTTCAAGATACAACTGAACAAATCCACAGCTAACCTGACCTAATCCTGGCAACTCTGAAGAGGAAGGTGGACTAGGTGATCTCCACAGGCCCCTCCTGATCAGTTCTCTACTACAACCCGCTCTTGGTCAGCAGGCAATGCCAGCACGCCCAGCCCAAGAGAAGAGCAGGAATTCCCTCTCAATCAGAGCTCAGTCTTGGTCCTCCCTATGAAAGTCATGCTCACACAATTATTTCCAAGCAGACAGCTACCAATGTTTTCATGCACAAAGAGCTGGATGTAAATATATATATTGAAGTGGCCCTTCAGAACTGTAAGGAGGCCTGACTACCTCTCTTTTTTTGTAAACCTCAGGACAACCTTGCTAATATGAACTTCTTAAAGGGTAGGAACAGAAACCAGATAAAAAAAAAAAAAAAAACACCTTTCTAGAGTATGGTGCTAGGATGCCACTTCAATGCCAGAACAAAATAACTCCATTCAAAATGCTGTGTAAGGCCATTCTAGTTGTGTTCACCAGCATCCCAAAATAATTTAAGCAAAATCCTGCTAGAAGAAACCTCGTCTAAGGACCTCATGGTTTTAGACATTTGCATTCTAATGCTAACAAAAGAATGGTATGATAGAAACGTTAGATTAGGCTACAGAAACTTATCTCCCTTCAGTAAAAGTGTGCTCCTGTGAAACACCCACACTAAGTTGCAGTAACCTACTTGATGCATCAAAATTGCAATAGTACCCACACAAGTTTTCTTCCACCCCTCTGTGAGGCCTTCTTTGTAACCACACAGATTCAGATCCTTCTGGATCTCTAGAACCAGCTGTTCTTCCTATCAAAAGAAATCACATTGGACTGTGTAATTACAATTGTATAAAGCAGGCGGCTTCATAAAAAGGTTTCACTTTTCACTCTTGCATAAGTAAATGCAGCACAAAAAGCGTTAATGAGATGCTGAGTTAATGCTCTCCTCCTCCCTCCTCCAGGCTAATCACTCTTCTTAGCTGTGACAGCCAATTAGAAACAGTTGCTATAAAGATATTGCAGTAGTCAGGCTGCTCCAGGGAGATTTCAGAGAAGCTGAGAAAGGGGAATTGAGTGCTGAAAGATTGCCAAGCGTGAAAGGTTACCAACAGCAAAGGCAGCAGGCAGGGAGGCACCCAGAGGCGCAGCAAGGGAAAAAGAGTTGGCTTCCTTACTGGGCTTCTGCCCATGGCTCCGTTTGAGAGGGTAAAAGGTGAGGAAGCGATGAACTGGTTCATTAGTTCCTCAGCTGATAACTGCAAACAGACGTATGTCTGGACAGATGGTTCTGAGGACTTAGAGGGTTAAGCTCAAACTTTATCCTACTGAGAAGGGGAATTCTTAAGCTCTGGGAGCAAATTGGGTCATTCCTTAGGAAAGGGCTGCCGTGCCCCGCCTGGCTGAGAAGGGGTGCCAGGGGGGCCACTCAAACAACCCACCCCACTGCTGGACCCAGGAGGAGGAAGCTGGTGAGCTCATGTTGTCACAGCCTAACCATCTCTGATCAGCAGGCACTTATGACAAGTGTTAAAGCTAGGGAAGGAATGAAATTTCTAGGGACGTACAGACAGAAGTAATTCCTCTTGTTATCACAGTTACTCCTTTTGTTATGGGGCAAGCAAGTCTTCTCCAAGAAAATGCTGAGAAAGAGCAGATAGGTTTATGTAGATTAGAGAAACCGGTCATTCCAAGACCTCGCTGTGCTGTGGGAAGCAAGTAAGAAGCGTACGTATGTATAAGATAGTACAACTTTACCCTATGGGTAAATTAAGCTTATGACTTTCAGAAAATGTATCAAAGTTTCAAACATTTTCCATAACAATGTAAACATCTGTTGTACAGCTGCAATGCAGTATTCTGATTCCAGTCTTTAAAGAAAAAAATGTTTATTAAATTAGTAATTTTTTAAAGTACAACAGAGATGGCAAGAAATGCAGGTTTCTCTTGTACAAAAAGAAACATTTAATACATCAAGCTAAATTTTGTACCTAACAATTTAGATTCCAAAAATCTAAACATTCTCCTGTAACAGAATGTGATTAATTTGCAATTCTTGTCCCCTACTTGTCTATCAAAACATAAAACAAAACATTCTTATTAGCACAACTGTTGCTATGTGTAATGACTACAAGGCAAGATTTCATAAGAAGATACAATACCTTTTTTGCACTTTCGGGACCAGCTTCATCAAAACGAAATCTGACAATACGGAAGTCTTTGCAATAAATTATTAATTCAGTTGGATTAAACTTAAGTTTTTGGTTGGGACCGAGGACCTTCTGCTTCCTCTTGGTGTCATTCACTGTAAAGAAAAGACAAAGTTATTGGGCTTTTTTTATTATTTGCAAGTATACAATGTAAGACTGGCTCAAACAGATACAGTAATGCTGCTACCAGCACTTTTTCCATTTAATAATGCATTTCAGCTGTTCAGTTGATGTAGAAAACCTGTAGGTCCTCCTGTTGATTCACCACCTTTCAAACAAGTGGATGAATTTCTGCTTCCTGTATGTCCAGATTACATTTGTCCATCAACTCCACAAACAAGGAATTAACACACAGTATTCCCAAGAGCAATTTTGGCTCCCAGAGAGTTAATTGGAAGGGCTGCAATGCCCTTCTCATGCACAGTAATTTGCACATTTGCTGGGTTTTTTAAACTATTTTTTTGTTACTTGGATATATAAAAAAAAGTGCTGGAGCTAAGACTAAAATTAACTCCTTATTTCTTACATAAAACTCAAGAATGTAAGTATTGTAAATTGCCAGCTAGTCTAGACCTGCACAGACGGGCTGTGTCTCAAACAGAGAATGGTAAGGTGTAAAAAGTGAGAATCAGAAGCCACAGGGATTTTATTTGTGGTAACTGAGAAAACTGGGGAACACAGCTTTTGAGTGATTGACATAGCTGCCTCGTTACAGGTATCTTCTGGGATAAAGTTAAGTACTTCTAGACAAATCAAGACAAGTGTTTAAGGACACCTCCATATGTCTCACTGTGCACCTCAAGTTTTATTCAGCTTTTAAGGCTTTTATGCTAATTTTAAATAAATTGCATTTTCAGATCAGTGAACATTAATGACATAAAACCTTAAGTGTCAACAACTCTGCACAACCTAATAAGCAGTTAACAGCTTTAAAGTTTAAGTAGCTTTGAGTAAGTTTAAAGCCTGTCATCATACATGACTATTTTTGACATACCTGTGACAATCTGCTCAATGCATGTCAGTGGGACATCGTGTTCACCAAGGAGGAGGTTTTTATAATGGAATTTCTGAAACACATAAACTCATAGCCATTAATTGCAGTTCTGCAGTTCACAACCAGATATACAGCAGAACTTTGAAGAAACTATGATAAAAATCAGGCATGCCTCAACTTTTCTCACATGTAGTGCCTTTGCCTATTTGCAGGCAATTAGAGGCTGTGGAAACAGCTCCCTTGTGCTGGCAAACACACAGCAAACAGTTTAGAAACCCCAATGGAGTATGCAAAATAACCCACCACTTGCACTAAATTTACTAGCCTCAAAAATTGCTGGTAGAAATTCAATACAATCTGAAGCACAATTTTATATATATATATATATATATACACACAATATAAAAAAAATCTCCAACTAGTACTGTAACCACAGAAAGAAAAAAATACTAATTCAGCTTTCAGAAATTAGTTTTGAGAAGGCTTTGCTGATCTGGCACTTGTCTAGTCAAAGGAACACTTGCAATTATCTTCTTCAAGGAGGAACATGTTTTTATATAATTCCTGCTTAGACTTTTGTAAAACCACTTCCCAGTGAAGCCTCTATATAGAGAGGTAAATAGAGCTGACTGTACTTCCACTCCAAACTTGCTCTGTTCTGATATCCTCAGTGAAGGGATGGAATAGCAACACACGCAGGACAGTGGAACGACATCACTTAGCCTGCTTTGTTTTAGAAGGCATCATGTTGATATCAGATCTGAGACAGATTCACTGTATTCTAGTTAAATCCATTTTACCTATTGCATTATTGTCATGATGTAGTGATGTGAGTAGCAACAAACCTGTAGTGGCATCGGGTCATCCGTTATAAAGGAAATCTTGAAGTTAGTGCAAACCAATTTGCCCCACAGGTCATACTGACTTGTGTCTGTTGCGATGCATTTTCTTACAAAATTTACTTCATTCACCACAATTTCACCTAAAACAGAAAAAGGGGAGGGGAAAAGAGAAGCCCATATAAATCCTGTAGGTATGACAATTCTAAGTCTGTCGTACCAAGAAACGCCCAGCTCTTTACCTGTTCCAAGTTATACACCTCTTCTGGGTAAACCTGGAGTTTAATTAACACCACTCCAGAGGAAAAAAAGAAAACTATCATTCGAAAACAGCCAATATAGTGCAGCAGTTAACCGCCCCCCCCCCCCGCCCAAACCTCTCCAAAAACAACAACAAAACCCCAACAAAACCTATACCATTTTCCTTATATGCAGAGATCAAAATCTGCAATTCTTCACTATTAAAAAATCCTTGGTTTGGATAATACTGTCCTTTAAACAAAGGCATGTATTCATGTACTTCACCTAGCATTTATTTAAAAAACTGAAATTAGCTGGCTGTTGTTAAGTACTTTAGAAAGAACTTCAGAAAGTTCATGAACTCAGGAACTGAGGACTATTTAAAAAGAAAAAGTAAATCGCTACACATAATGTTATTTCTTTAGTTCCACAACAGAGATACAAAGGTTTCCAAAAGCTAAAAGTAATTTACTTCAGGAAATAAATTTGGTAATTTATTTTACCCCGTATAGGGCTTTTGCTTCTGTCATCAGATCAACCACTTTACTCTGCTGCTGTCTACCACAAATAGTGTGGGAGTTGAAGCATGTTCAAGAAAAGTATAATTTTATAATAGCTGTAGGTTTTTCTTTAAAAAAAGACTAAGAACTAAAGACTGCTAAAGCCTAATTTACTCATAATAAGTTGGACATATTTAGTCCCAGTTGCCTGAAATGTCATCTCAGAGTGTCCTACGCTTTGCAAGACACCAGTTGGTTCTTTGGGTGATTCTAATCAGTAGGCAGTAACCAGTTATCTCTATGCCCAATGAGTATGGATATAGCTCTGAATAAACCTCCCATCTGCCTCCTGATCTAGAGAAGGTGTTTTCCTCCGGTAGTTGTCACTGCACCCAAATAACCACACATTCCAAGAGCTGTCTTTAGGGTTCCAAAGGCTTGAGTGGAAATGCACCTTGCGCTACTCCTGAGACCCAGCCTCTGCTCATGCTCCTCATCCCAAGCGGTCCAGCACAGCTGCCCTGCCAGCTCCCCTGCCCTGATGCCATCAGCAGGCATCAGCCTGGAAATCACAAAGAGCAGCAACAGAGCCCCTGCTTTTAGATCAGCTGTGATAAACAGCTAGGACAATTCCTTGGACTAACTCCATAGCCTCGAGCTGGCAGAATCACGTTGAGTATTCTGGGACCATTTGAAGACGTAAAGGGACAAGTTTCATGGACCCATGATTATCATATATGTGCATAATCTATGCCACAAGTGGCAAGAGTGCAAACGCTCTATAAAGAGAAGTGCTAGAGCTTTAAATCTTTTCTCAAAGCTGACGGCTTCAGTACAAAGAGTTAAAGTTCATCCAAGTCCACAGCAATTGAAAACAATGTCTTATACTGGGGTACATGAGAATGACAAGCCCTACTTCTGTTAAACATTGTGATGAAAATGTCAGGCAGAGTCTGGCCTGAAACTTCTTAATGCCCAGCATTTTTTCTAATAAGATATTTACTTAACTGCAAAAGCCCAAATCTATATTAAAGCAACTCCTTCTCACAGTTGGAGTTAATGTTCAACCATTCAATGTCAAGTTCTCAGTTACATTCTGCCTGAGAGCTTCCTCTCTCCACAAAGTCAGTTCTTCTAAACCGAAATAGACTTTACTCTTCCTTCTCTCAGTACCTCCAGTGGATCTAATAAAAAGATATTGAGAACCAAATACACGGCAGAATGAAGTGCAACTTCTGTAGGTACTTTTCCCCCCATATGGAATCATAGAATTGTCTAGGTTGGAAGATAACATGCTCTTATCTGTTATCAAGTGTAATATTTTTTTAGTATCACACAGGAGACACTCTTGCTAAAAGCACAAATTACTATTACCAAAATATTTCAGTACTTCATGTCTTTGATGCTACAAAACAGTAGAGAAATGGGAGATCCATTACCGCTCTCAGTTTGAAGCTGCCACAGCGTAAGGCCTGCCATCAGACATCAATCCCCTTACCAAAGCCAGTCCTTTTTACTTTCCTCCTCCATTCCTTGTGGCAACACTATAAGATGTTAATACTAATCCTATTTTAGTGTAACTTCATTTATTCTCATTTGATCCAACACAAATACATTCTGGATTTTTTGGACTAGTTTCTCCTTTGGACTCAAATTCACGGCCCTAACACAGAACTGTCAGTTTTGAACGCGAGCATTACAGGATGGCAAGAGCGCATACACAGCGATGCCAACCGAAGGGCTTAAACATTTACAATGATGCATGAGAAAGTTTGCAATGAAAATTTAATAGATGCCATTTACAAAAGCCTTGAGAAACTGAACTTTTTTTTTTTTTTTTAAATGCAGGTTTAGAATTTAATATTGATCCACTTTTATCCTTCATTTGGACATCTACAATGAGCAATAAAAAAAAGGTGCAAACCTTCCAAACAACTCAAATTTAGGAAAGTAGATAAACAGCGTAAGGAGTACATGTAGGTCTTATACAATGAACCCTTCTTGTATTTGTAGTTAAGTAGGTGATTCTTCTACACGAGTGTCAACAACAGAGCTATTCACAGATATTACACTGCACATTTTCACAATGTAGCTGCTGCTTTTTCCAGTAAACAGTCACAAGCTGTTCCAGACACGGAACAGCAGTCAACACTTCCATGTGACTCCAGCACTCAAACTATGATCTCAGGAGACAAGAGCAGTTTTTTTAAACTCTGACAGGAAACCAAAAGAAAAATTACAGGTTGCCACCCTTCTACATAAAGCCTAATCATGTTTAATAAAAATATTTCTACATTGAGTATGTGAATCACAAAAATAACATAAGAGACTGAAGGATGTCTCTAGCTAATACACCTTCCACGTAACACACAGCCTCAGAAACTCCTAGCCTTCAGGAAAAAAAGCACATGCAATTTGATGGTTTCGTATTTTGGATGTTAAGAGAATTTATGGTACTCCACCATAATGCATAACCCATTATGATCCAAGTAACACTCGGAAAGCAGAGCACGCCCAGGAACTGGAGACAAGAGAGGCACAAGGATGAGCAGGAGGAAGGACCAACAGGTCTCCCAGCTGCTGGGCAGGAGCTCCCACTCTGTCCCCAGCCCAAGTCACACTAAGCAAGTCTGGTCTAGGCTTCAGGGCAAGTCCTTTCTGAAGAATCTGAACACACAATCCTTAATCAATAACATCCTAAAATAAAAGAATGTTGTGCACCATTTTTCCCACTACTGAACAATATTTTTGTCAATTTTGGCGCCATGCCCCACAGGATCATGTTTAATTTTTTTGATCGTTTATCTTATGAAAGTAGTAACGTGTAACTTACTGTCAGGGACTCTGGATCCAACAACCTGCATAAATGCAGATCACACAAAATATCCAGAACATTTTCTTCACTTTTTTGGTGTATTTTCTGTCAGCTTTATCATTATTTGTTGTCAATAACAGGGCAATCAGACAATACGGAAATGTAACAGGTCTGAAAAAACTAAGAGCGAGCTGCTAGAATTAACACTGAATTAGAACTTGTAATTGGAAATTTCCATATTTTCTCTAGAGACTGGGGTCTGGTTTCCTTATAGAAGCAGAAGATGCATAAATACTCCTCTTTCACCAATATACACAGTTCTCAGGTTTGCTATTTTAAGATTCTGTTTTATCTTAACTTAGAATTCAAGAAACATGCCAACAAAGAGACCTCGAGTAACTTCAGGTTTTCAGTTGCTGACTGGAGTAGTTGCCAAACCCTTCCATCCAAAAGAGTTCCTGGCAGTTTTGTTGCCTATGAATAGAGAAGGAATATAGCAAGACAGTGCATCTTAAAACCTTGGTTTTCAGGGAAGAAGGCTGATGGAATAGCATCTAGGACCACTGCCTTACTAACGTCCCAGGTGAGGCAGACTGAACAGTATTGAGCAAATCGAATGATACTGACAATAAAAAAATGTTGCGGAATGAAATAAAGTAACTGAGCAGTTCACAAGGTGATATATTCACACTGCATTGTTTATATACTCACGACCCCCAATACCTACACATACAGAGCACACACACAAATACTCCAACACAGTATTTATAGCATGTGAAGAACCTGATACTTGCTAGAGGCAATGAATGGCTGAAACCAGACACCATAAGTGAATAATGCAAATCCAGACTCAAGAGGTTTGCAGGTACCCTACATAATGCTAAGGGAACTTTTTCAAAGCTGTACTAGAAGCATAAGAATAGATGTATTAGTATAAGCTATCCTTAATGAGAGAGCTGAAGTTCTAAATCAAAATCTTAATGTGTTCAGTATATCTTCAAGGCCTAATAGACGTAAGGACAATAGAGGGTATTAAGTACTTTATGCAGTCACATAATTCCTACCTAAATTCAGGAAAACCTAGCACTTAAATGCACTTAGGAAAAAAAGTGCATCCTCATTTATAATGCTGATAGTGCTTATATCAAATTAAACAAGCTGATTTTCTGTTGTCTTATGTGAAAAGATAAGTCTAAAAAAGTTCATAATAGAAAAGCTAAAGTTATTTCAAGTAGCCATTTAACCAATAAAAATGTACTTTAATGAATTCACTTGTATTTGGAAAGATGCAAGTCTAAAACTGCTCCAAAATGATTGGCAAATAATTAACTCCTATAAATTTCTGAGTAAGAATTTCCAGTAAAAGCTTCATTAATAAGTAATTGAAATCTAGAACATCTTCCCCCATTTAAGTGCCTTTTCTTAGCCGTTCTCTTGTAGAGAGAATACCAAAATTGTATGGGTTTATTAGTATGCACCAAGCATTTAGATGTAAATGTCTCTAATCCATTTCTAAATGAATCTTCTGTTCAGTGTGCTCAACCACTTCCAAACTAAGAAAAAAAGTATTTGTAAACTCATGAAATAATTTTTAAATCTCTTTTCTGGTTTTCAGAAGCTCTTACAATGTATTTAAGGATTTAAGATATGTGAAGACAAAAAAAAAAGCTGCAGACTATTGCAGATATCACCCATCTTTTTATTTCCCCCAACCATTTTCCAATACTTTCACACTTAGTTAAAAAATAGATTACATTTGATTTTCTGTACATCTGCAGAAAGCAGAAACAATCAAAAACAAAGTAAAAATGTTGTTCCAAAAGGACAGCTCAATACTTTGATTATTTGGAATGAAAAACCATTTGGATGTATGCTATTTGCATTAATTTTTAATGGGAGAACCTGGGATTTCTTTCAAAACACAACTCAAACCATTGCCTGGAGGGTGGTGTGTTTTAAATGCACAGTACCAAAAGTGCTTGCTTTGCCAATCTGATTAGAAAAATTATTATTATCATATGAATATTGTACAGTTTTCTCTAGTGTGGTAACAAACAGAAAAAGAGAAAAAGCATGACAGAAGCTCAGCTAAATTTTAGAAAGCCTCAATAAAAAAAAATAGCAAAAACAAAGTAAAGATTTCTTGGTAAAAGTATTCAAAGAGCAACTATTCTTTCCCCATGCACAATAACAAGGTTAAAACCAGTACTTGTCCAATAACTGGGCCTAATCTTTGTGACCCTTGCAAAAAGAATTGACCACAGGAGGGATCTAAAAAGATACTGCTTTTCTGAACTAGAATGGGATGCTCAACAAAAATTTCCCCCACGCCCCCAAAATGCAGTGAAGGACACAAAAACATAGAGCAGCCAACCAACAGGAGTTCCCATGGCAAGGTGGGAATATCCCCCATGAGCAAGGCTCTCATTAGCAACTAGATCCAAAATGAAGTATTGCAGCAAATTAAAAAGCTGATCATGCCTACAGAGTTGTTTTAATCCAACAACTGTATTACCCCTAAAATGGGAACAGTTACATATTCAACATTCATTCTCACCTCAACCCTTGCACTGGCACTGCCATTTGTAAAAGACTTTGTTAGTCCCATCAGAGAATTGATCCAGTTGAAAATAATTCTAACCATACTTTTCTTCCTTTTTTTGTCAGATTTCATGTGAATTAGCTCTCTGATTTGCCTTGTTCTTTGGCTGCACAAAAAAGTGTCAGCACCAAATAGTAACAGAACATACGCCTGTGATGAAAAAAATTAGAATAATAAACAGCTTCTTTTAGCAGCAGTTTGTATTTTTAGTCCAAATTAAAATAACCTTATCACATACACACACCCCCAATTACATCACCACACACACCACACACCCCCCCAAACAAAACAAAACAAAACAAGATGTTTTAGCAATGATTTGGTCAGAGTTCTGTAAAGTGAACAACAGACAAGCCAGCAAAATGGGAGAGTGTTTTGGGTTTTGCATATTTTTAGTCTGGCTACATAAACTACAGATTACCAAAGCCTAACTTTGACTAAACAATATAATCAGTAACAATTTGAGAGGATAGTGGTTTTCAGTCTGTTATTTTATAACTATGTCACCAATACAAGTTATAGATGCTGTTCCAAACTTGTAACATATTACCAGGTGTAGCACAAATTACTCAGGTTTGGCTTAATAAATAAATCAATACAGAAACACATGCTCCTTAGAAATTAGTTTACTGAAGACTTACTTAATTGGAAGCAAATATATTTGCCAGGAGACAAAAAACCCAGTAGTTCGGTCAGCTGATCAAATTCAGAATCTACACTAACATGTTATCCCCTTTCTGGACTTTAATGACTTGTGGCATTGAATATATGTGGGACAGTGGGCACAAACCAATTACTTTAGTATTGTTTTGCAGAATGCACAGGCAGAAACATTAAAATATACAATTTTAAAGCCTATTCCTCCTTCTACCTTTAGAGAATGATTTCCATTTTGCCTTACAGCTAATCTGTTGCAAATAGGGATGTATTTCTGTAGATATTTACAAATACTTCAAATATATTACTAGTCAGAAACTTTAAGAAATGCACTCTATCTATTCACAACAAAGAAGGCAGAAGAACACTGACTCCATCCAGTAAAATCCACTTGTAAGACTGTATCTGGAACTTAGATTGTACTGCCTTGATAATACTTCTGTCATGCCAATCGATAAAAAAAGCAAAACCAAAAACAAAACAAGCAGTTAACTGAACCCAAAGTGTGCCTGAAAATTTACTTTGAGCCAAACAAACAAAAGAAGCTGTAACAGACAAGAGTATTTACTATATACTTATTGTAAGTGATGCCTCATTTATTCTAAATATAAGTCAAAAGCTTGGTTCATTTTTAAACTTTTTGAAGTATGAAAGATTTATTTGCAGAAAGCTGCTGTTTCAGATTTCAAATCTAGAATCTGAAGCTCATAATTTATTTAAATAAAACTTTTGGTCATCTCCAAGGAGTAAGAAAAAAAAAGAAAAAAACTACTTTAGAAAAACTTTAGGGGATTGTATCCCTTTCCAAATTGCTGTTCTGATTTTCTAATCTGGTCATTCTGAAATGTTGAAAATAATTTCATGTTCTTATATGACACTCATTCCTGAAAATGAGTTAAAATTACAAAGCTATTTCACTTACTTGTCTAATAACACACACAAACTTTAAAAACAAACGTTTACAGTAACATTTCAATTTCAAATTAGAAACTCGATGCAGGGAAAAACCCCTAACTCTGCAATATGTCATCCTAATCAGCTGTGCAATGAGTAAGAGAGACTTGGCTAGCACACTACCACACTGGAAATGAGAATCAACAACCGAATATGCTTTGGAAACAATCAGAAACTCATTTCACACAAGTTCTATTCAGTCCTTATCAGCATTGACAGGCTATCTCCACTCACCATCAACAGATGAGCATCCTTGACAGATCAATCCATACCCACTTGAGTATCAACAGCTCATTCCAGAAAAAGACACCAAAAAAGGCACTAACAATAACAGCATTACTACTTATATCAAGCAGTTAAACAACCCCAGTTTCCTCTTTTGAGGTGTTAACCAAAATGATTCCTAATACACAAGAAAAGCAGACCTGATAAATCTCTGGAGTTACACTCACTAACCAGGTCCCTACTTCTCACCCTCTGTCTCCTCAGCCACAGCACTGGTGCCCCCCCCCTCACCCTGCAACACCCCAGGCTCTGCTCTCCAGCTCTGGGACACCCCAGACCAAGGGAAAAGCCAGCAAGAGGCACAGGGGTTCAAAGCAGTCAGCAGTGAACATACCTGGGATACTAGCGCACAAGAGTGTCTCACCAAAAAGTTTCTTTCCTTCTCCTATCACAAGATGTGCTGCAGCTGCTCTGGAACACATGACTTAACATACTAAGGATTTGCAGAAAGCAGGGAAAAAAAATAGAAAACGAGCTGGAAGAATCAGACACTTTGAAAAAACCCCACAACTTTCCATGATACAGGCTTAAAAATCTACCACAACTAAATTTCTACCTTCAGTTGCCTAAGACACACATATACAAAAATGCAAACCAAAACCCAACAGCAGGTGGCAAAGCCAATTAGATCGGCATTACTAGAGAAAAGCTAAATAGATCCAGTGGCAAAAATCTTGAACACAATATGTAATTCCACCTCAACAAGAGCACAGGACAACTGGAAAATGTTCAGAGGTAATAAAAAAGATGATTAAAAGTACAGAAAGCTTCCTTCTTGGGACTAACTAAGAGGACATGACACAGTCACCAATCGCAGGCATTGGAGCAACACAGCTTGATGTTTGCCATGTCATACAAGAACTAGGATTTATCCACAGAAACTAGATGGTGGTAAGTTCAGAACAAACAAATAAGTGTAGTTTATAACAGCATATAGTTAGACTGCTGAACTCTTCACCAGATGAGGCTGAAGGTGATCCAAGTCTACATGGCTATAGAAAGCAATTGGATAAATTAATGTAAGAAAAATCCAGCAAGAGGGGTTAAATTTGACAGCACTGTCTCTATGACTTCCTCACTGGGATCTCCCCATTACGTTACTCTAAGAGGAAAGTCCCCGTGCCACACACAGGAGGAGCACGGAGGCAGAACAAGAGCTGGGAGTGCTGATTGTCCAGTTCTTTCCTCTTCCGACATGCCTGCCGGCAGCCACCGTCAGGAGGTGACATCTGGCCCAGTCCCACCATACTTAGGACCTGTTTATAAACCCACCACAGGTGTCATCACACATCAACGATGGCACTGAAGTTAACCTCTGTGATCTGACCATAAAACATGCTGCAGATGAGACTATGAATAACTGCTCTGCAACAGCAGTTCACCACCAATATTCCCTTAAGTTGCCTCAAAGTTAAGGGAACAAGTGTTAAAGACAAAAAAATACAATTCTAATTCAGTTTCTTTCTATAATTTTACTGTATAAAGTTTTAAACCCAAAACCAACTAAACCATTTCTAGCGCTTCTGTAAAAACCTACAGGTAACAACCACTAACTTAATCCACTATCAAATTAGTATATTCAGCAACACATGAAAACAATTACTACAAGTGGGTATTAAGATTCAGGGGGACCAATCCTTTGCTCATGCTTAATCAGATGTTCCATTAGTTAGATAATCTCCTGCAGAACATCCTGCCTGAGCAACAGTGAGGGCCCTTTCGCCTGGTCTTGCCTAACCCACGGCGCGTCACTGCTTGCAGTAGGGTGCAGATGGGACTGGTTCCTCACCCACCCATGCAGGGCTCCCCCCTGCTTCGCTGCTTTGCCGTTCTCATCACAAAACCATAAAGAGCATTGTATTCCAGCTACATCGTACAATTTTTTTTGAATGCTTAGGTTGACATCTCAAAAAACAGACATCGTTGTGGAAAATAGGCTACAATTGGTTACCAGAACAAAGCATACCTTCAAGTTTAACGACTTTAACTTAATTCTCCCCTAAAGTACACAAGCTAACTTCCAGGCAAGGCACTTCAACAGACTGAGTGGTAGACTACCTGCTATTTCTCTATTTTTCCTCTTTGACATGCTTATAAAACAAGCAAACAAACAAAGGAAAACAAAGTGAAACTGTTACACGGGCCAACTCTCCAACTAACTGTGCAAAAACTCCTGCTCAGAGAGCCACACTAGGAGAAACAGAACTGCAGAAAGAAAAAAAGAAAGAAAACGTGTTTATAACTCCATCTTAAATCTCTGTCATGTTTTGGAATGAAATTATACCAGATTCTAGACAATTATTTGCTTTTCTCTACTGCAGAATCAGTGTTGCCACTTACAACGAAGGTTTTTACTTGCTTTAAGCGATGTTTGCTGCTTTTGCTTATACACCACCTTCCTGAGGGCACACAGTTCCATGAGAATACAGGTGTTTGTTCCAAAAGCTGAAGAGATGAGTCTCTCTTCCTCTGAGCACCAGAGGAAATTGAAAAATAAACTCTACAGGTTAAAAGTTGATTCCAACATAAATTCCAATTGTTTTTTTATTATTTTTTTTTAAATAAAACCCTCCTCATTTTGCAACCTGACTCATATTATTTGCATGTCTGGAACTCCCTCTCCTATCTTCCACTGCACAGAAATACAAGTTAGACAGTAGGGTATTTAGTTACTTAATTTAGCTGCAAGTTTTAGTAAGCTACTCCCTCAAAGTAGGGAGTAGCTTACTACTCCCTGTTTTGGGAATCAAAAGTTTAATACAAGTATTTGCAGTTTTCAAAAATTACTAAAGCCAGTAACTGCTTGTGCTAATATAATTGAATTCCAAAAGAACTCTTTAAAAGTTCCACCAATTAAAGAAGCATAATAAACATTCAGCTGCGCAGGTTTAACTTTGTTCCTTCTGTTCTTGAGAGCAAAAAGCAATTTCACACAACTATTAAGGACAGGATATTAGGAATACCATACTCAAAGCATACTTGCAAGGGAGTGCAAGTCAGCTTTAATATAATAAAATGAGTTGGCATTTGGCCAGAAACTTGGGTTATGACAAATCCAAAAGCCAGTCCATCCAACAGTACAATGTGTACTTGTTTATACACTTTTCTACTGCACCATTTGATGACAGAAGCAAAAGAAATGCATAAAGACCAGTGCTTAACTTTAAACAGGAAAAGTTTCATTTAATTAACTTTAGTCACTTCTAAACCCCTCACCCAGACTGAAGCACACAAAAGTGAAAAGATTTTGTCAGAGCTATTCTGTGGCTGAGAAGTGAATTTTATTACAAAATAATTCAAAATAACACCTCAGAACAACAGAGGTAGAAATTTTAGTTCTCTGGCAAGTTCATACTCTTTCAGTCAGTTTCAATATAACCTGAGGCAACTTACTACAAATGTCACAAAAGCCGTCAAATGCTTACTTCAAAGATAGTGCAACCAAGGGAAATGATGCAAACGCGGGATAAATATAAGCTGGTTGAGAAAAACAAACCCAGACAGCACCACTTAAAGTGTACTTCAGAGTTCCACAAATAAAGAACCAACCACAGTGCAGAAAGTTACTGCACAGAAGTTGTTTTCTCTAACTGTTGATGCACATGTGTCACAGTAAAGGCAAGATGTGTCACATTTTGAGAAAAGCGATCTCGTACTGCCTTGCATTTTCTGCGGAACGCCTCAGAGAAGAACATGCAGTCACTTCCTTGTGAGTCAAAGACCTTGGATAAGTATCAACTGCAACATAACCACTGAGATGCCAAGTGGTAAGCAGAAGCTTTGCAAGCATAAAAATATAACTGTATTTCAAATACCAAGCAATCTTAGCAATGTATTTTAGGATACTTGTGCCTCAAGCAAAACCTGTATTATTTTGTTTCACGAAGAGTTTCAGTCAGGTGTTCTTCACTCTTTCAGTTGAACCTTTTCCACAATATTTCAGCTTCTTAAGCTTAAGGTACATCACTGGACCGTTCAACATAGCAATTAGTACTGCTTAATTAATAACAGGCCCATATGAAGTAGTGACATAAATAAGTTTTAAGAGTAACTTTTTATTCCACTGATGACTTTGAAAGTTAACATGTTTTATCAACTTACACAACACGACAGCAATCGCTTCCTACATTACTGTGTGTAAATTCAAATTTGTTAGCATATAAGCTGAACGCTAAGAAAAAAATGCAGTATACCGTTCTGTTTTAAACTCAAAAATACCCTTAAAAACAGCAAGCCAAAATCACTACTGTGATGTACAGTTTGCAATGAAATATTTAGAATAGCAGATTGTTCCTCTGGTATCTGAAAATGGCTTTTAGAAATCCTCATTGATCAAAATGTCATTTACCAAAGATTATTTCTTATTTAAAATAGGCAAGTCAGGAATATCCTACGTTTTTATCAATATGTAATTATGAACAATAATAAAAACATTGCTTTTTTCATCCACATCTTAAAAAGGTTATTCTGCTTAAGTTTAAAGACGCTTGCAGATTCCAAAGTTATGTAACAGCCACATATTCAATATGAGTAAATGAATAAAGATGGCATTAGATGTTTTCCAATACACCAGTCAATCATACCTACCTACTGGAAATGCTATGAATATTTCCCTTTAAAATAAAGGAAGACTACAATATATGCTATGGTGAGTGGGTTCTGCACTCACATGCTGAACTGAGTTTTGTGAAACTATCTGACAAAAATATAATTACTAGTAGTCTTCCAAAAGGAATAATAAACGTTACAAAATTTACAACAGCTTCATTTCAAATACTCGCAATAAAATCAAGACGTTATTCTACACGTACTAAAGCATTACACAGGCAAAACTGCTTATGTAGTTATTTAGTGCTTCAAACAGGTTAGAACAATTTTCTACAGACGCAAATATCATTAGATTTTCCCACTTAGAAGTTATATTTCCTCAAAGAGCACACCAAATTTAAAATACACCAAAATCAATCATCACAGAAAAATAGGGAGAACCTCTTACATTTTACCAATTCTATTATAATAAACAAAAGGCTCAAGTATAGCCTTCTTGAGGTATCTGTTCAGTTCCTGATTTATACCTACCTGGCAGAAGTACTGGTTCCAGTTTTTTAATCCTTGGTTCTGAAGCCGTATGGTCTTCAGCCTGGAGGGGAAAAATAAATAGAATTTTCTTAAGAATCAGAATTTTACAATCAGACACGAGTCCATTCTATTTGGACAAAGAAAAAGTTCTTCTTTTAACTTAAAAAGCTGATCTTAAGGATCTAGGATCCAATCACAGCAACAGCTTTCTGTGAAGATAGTAAGCTTTGTATATGTTTAGTTTTGTACCAGAAGAATAATATAATATTTGAAGTGCTAATGTTTAGCTAATTGTGTAACCTAGGCTATAACAACTCACAGGATGACCATAAATCAATTTGGTTCAACATTCCATAGAGGCTCAAGTCCTACAACAAGCTATACACAGGTAGGGGCACTCAAGTTTGCACAGAACTCTCAAACAACTTTTAACATGCATTATTTCCAACATAGGAAACATTTCCAAAAAAAACAAAGCCTAGAACACATACATGACTATCTGCATTTTAATTCCGATCCTTAAAAATAAAAATACTTCTATAAAAAGACCGGAACCTTCAGTGAAATAACCTTAATTCCTACACTGACAGCGATACTGCATATCCCAGGACAAGAAATACCCAGAACAGCGCTGCACCGACATTTCACTTTTACCAAGAAAATGTGAAAAGGCAAAAATGAGTCAACATTTCAAATGTTTTGCTGGAAGAGGCCCTGCCTTATCTAAAACAGATAAAAATCACATTCTGTCAAGTGTACACCCAGACCACACAAAAAACCTTAGTAGTGCTATGACATATACTTGATACTATATGCACTATGTATAGTGCTCTTCTCTCTATACCCGATGTATATGCTAGAGTTTCTTATGTATGCCGCCAGCCAAGTTTTCCATGTGAAATGCTGGCTGGGGCAGAGCCCAGCTCTCTGCCCAGCGGACAGGAGCCGGCTGTTTTTCTCCCCGAAGTGCGGCCGCGGGCAACGCCGACATCCCCCCACCGCCTAGGGCCCAAAACACCTGAACTTTTCAAAACAATCTCACACCGGCCGGTTTTAAGCGATACGAGACTTTTTGGGGACACGAGCTGTGCCCCCGGGCCCGACCCCGCACACGCCCGCTCCCAGGCACCTCGCACCGGCTGCTCCGCTTTTGTTCCCCGCCGCGGCGGACCATTTCCAACGGGGAGCCCCTCGGGAGCCCCCCGCAAGTCCCGCCGGTGCGGGCTGTCCCTTCGCCGGCCGCAGAGACAGGCTACGGGCAGCGCCCCGGGCGGGCGGTCCCGGCGGCGGCCCCTCGGTCAAGGCCAGGGCCGGGCGGCGATGGAGGCGGAAGGCCGTTCGTTACCTGAGGCAGCGGCAGAAGGTAGGACTTGAAGGTGGGCTTGGGCTGCTTGAGAGAAAACATGGTGGCTGCCGGCGGGGAGCCCGGCGGGCCGGGCCCAGCAGGCCCCGTCCCGGGGGCCGGGTGTCGCCGCCCGCCGGCTCAGGCCTGGCGCCCCGCAGCCGCTCGGGGCTGCGCGCTCCCCCTCACACGGCGGCGGCTGCGGCGGGCGGCGGCGGAGGCGTCCCCAGCGCACCCTCCTTCCCCAAGGGAGGAGCCAGCCGCCTGGGCAGGCCCGGCCGGGGGCTGCCCCAGCCCCTCATGGAGCCCCCCGCGGCTCCCTCCGCCTCCCCGCCAGGGCGGCCGCCTACCGGCCCCGCGCCTCTCTACCGCCGGCGGCGGGCTGGGGCGGGCCCTGCCGGGGCGGCCATGCCGGGGGCGGGGGGGGCGGCCGCTCTACGGCGGCGCGCAGGGCCCAAGCGGGCGCGGCCCGTCTGCCCTGAAGGGCCACCCTTCCTCGCCCGGTTACCGAGCCTCGGCCGGCCCCGGGAGACCTCAGCGGCCCGGGCCCGGGCGAGCAGGGAGAAAAGCGGCCACAGAGAGAGGGGCCGTCGGCGCGGGGGCGCACACCCAGGTGGGGGCTGTGACTCCCCGCGTCTCCAGAGCGGCCTCTGAGCCGCCGCGAAGCCCCCGCAGGGGCAGGTTGTTACTGCGGCGCCAGCAGCACAAACCCAGCTCCGGCGCGAATCGGCCACCGCGGCCCGGTCCTCCCCGTCCCCACTTACACGGGGGTCTCGGGGGATCGACGGGTGCAGCCCCCCCCGTCCTTCCCTTTCCTTTAGCTTTACAGGAGCGCTCGGGATTGCTCACTCGAGCTTCTCTAGGACATGGAAGTAACACCCTTGCCCACCTAAACTGCCAAATTCCAGCACTCTTTCGATAAGTAGGAAACTGAGCAGCTGCTCACGTTTGTTTAGTGGCCCCCGGCACCCTTAAAGGTCCCTGTTGCAGGTGTTTATGTGAGCACTGACTGCAATGCCCTTGCCCTCTGTGGCAGAAGACTTCCTAACAAGAAGCAAGTTTGGATGGAAATGGGGTTTAATTGAGAGCCCCAGCACGGGACCACATGGGCCCATCAGCTGTGAGACGGAAGGCCAGGGGAGAGCCCAGGTTCTCCTGGTGGGCCAAGCACAAAGGAACTGGGTAAAAGCAGCCAGGCCTCTCCAGAGTTTCGCACCACTTCTGATGCACTGGGCAGGGCTGGAAGGGCTGCTGGTTCCTGCTGGTTCCTACTGGTGCTCCCCCCGCGGCACCACAGGAGGGATTCCAGCCAAGCGTAATTTACTGCAAGGATCATGGTTTAGGGACAAGAGTTGGAGGTCTGGACCTGTCAAACTAACTGCTGGTATCTAGGCACTGTAACCTCAACTTTTTTTAAAAAGTGTGGTTTTGGTCAGCACGCTACCATTTTTCTGTAACAGCTCATATGCAAGATAACATCAGTAAAGACCTACTACATCACAGTAAAGAACCAGGAAACTCCAGAAAAACTGATGCATTTTTAGGCACAAAATAACACACACAGCACCCAACATCAGGTCAAGGTCGTCCCTTACTACCATTAACAGGAAGCACATTACATCGCATTATAGACCTTGGGATGGTTTGGTGAAGTCAGAGGGTGGATGTTCAATGAAAGAACAGACTTCAGGGCACAACCTGGACTCCCTGACTTAGATGAGAAGCCCCACTGATGCCAGCAGGGAGGCATCATTCTTTTGAACAGTGAGAAGGGAAACAACCCACTGTCACCTTGCCTAGGCAGAAGAAAGAAGTATGTGTGCATACCTTTAAAGCTTTTCAGCAGCACAGGGGAGAACTCCAGCGAGCACCTCCATAACCATGCACTACTCTTGGACTTGCAGGTGTAGAGATTAAAAATAATTGCACCATGTAGGTTTTTTAAAAACAAGTGAACCTCCTTGCACAAGGGTCCCATCTTATTTGGTGTTGGCAGACAGTTCCCTTCACTTTTATCCTGTATTTTCAGGGAGAATATTTTTAATTTATGCTGCAACCATCATTGTCTAAGTGGCATTATTCAGCCTGCCATGGTCTCAGGCTCAGCCTCTGTCCATTTTAGAGTGCATTGTGCTGCAGGAGCTGCTGGTGGTGTATTGCTGAGTGCCCAACAGTGCTGTGAGAGCAAGCCACAGCTCCTCGCCTGCTGCTGACTTACCCCTTTCACAAGCTAAATCCCTTGGATGTTTGATAAAGGAGAAATACTGCAGGACATGCCCTCCTCTCTATTCTTCTTTAAAGCTTTTTGTTCATAATCAGAACATTGGTGAAAGGAAATTAAAATCAGAAAAGGGGGAAGAGAAAACAAGGGGGCGAGGAAGGCAGAAACTGCCCAAATCAGCTAGGCTTGAAATTGCATGTAACAAATTTGCCAGAGCTCTTAAAAATGACAATTATTTAAACTACATCAGAATTACAAGAGTATTTCTGCACCAGCACAGAGCCTTCTGAGGAGTGGCTGCAAATGCAATCTTGCTCTTGGGGGAATGAGCACAGGATAACACAAACTTCCATTAAGGACTGCACCCACTCATTTAAATTGCAGTGCTGTTCTGAAATGGAACAAACAAAATCAAAACTAAGCTCTCCATAAACATAAGATCACAAGATTTGTGAGGACTGTTGTTGGAACTGGGCCCAAGTTGCCACTGGAAGAGTTTTATACCAGTGGGAGGAGAAAGCTGATTTCACAGTACGGAGTATTTTTGAGGAGTGAGTTAATTCTGTCACAACTTGCAGTGGAATACAAGCAGGCAGGGCAGGATGGGCAAGTCAGGCTGGGCAGGCTGGGTAGGTGGTCTAGGGTAGGGTAGGGCAGGCAGGACAGGCATGGAAATCCTCTGGATCCTGAGTCCAGTTTGGCAATGCACCCAACTGCCTGCCCCTCTGCAGCCATCCTAGCTTGCCTTGCTTGCTCACTCTTTTCAAGCAGTTATGCTAAACCAGAGATTTCAGAGAACGCCTTTGTTCTGTAAGAACAGTCTTGAAAGAACGGTGGGAAGCTAGCTATGCAACAAAGCCAGCTGAACTGGAAAGACTACAGACATCTGGGTTTATTTTAATTATTTTAAAAGATACCATTTTTACTCAGTGCAGTTATTTTCATTGCCGCAACATCAGGATATTCAGTGGTATCTCCTGTGTGCTAGACTGACCAGCCTCATACTTGCCAATGTGATGGCCCTCCCAGAACCAGCTTGGCCTCTTTCCTGGTGGTATTGCACCCCACATGCTGTGTGGCAGTTTCTGGGAGCCTTTTTACGCACAGTGCACATTGTTTGTGACACTGAAGATAATTATCTGCTTAGCTACAGCATAATCTGCTGCATTTCCTGCACTTCAGATTCAGTATCTTCCTAAAAGTTCTGGTACAACCTCACAAGACAGCTCTGTGGTTGGGGAGGCACAATTGTGCAATGCATGAGGGCTGGGGTTAAATGACAACAGATTATTTTAATGGTCCCTTTTGATCTCAGCAGATTAGAGAACAGCTTTCATTAGGCATGTTCAAGAACAGGTTAAACCACCGCCTGCCACTGATGCTATTGACTTTGCCTCAGTGTAGATGACCTCTTCCAGGCCTGTATTTCTATGGCAATTTATGTATTTTCATAGCTTTTTGAAGAACTCTTGGCTTCAACTCTTGGTTTGAACTCCAAGACACAATGACATACATGCTGTCTCATTTCAGAGCTGAGCTATGTGCCCAGCGCTAAAAGCAAGCGTGCGGCAAGCCTGCAAAGTCAGGGATTCCCTGATCAAAGTCTGGTCTATTTGTCACCGAAAGTATTATGGTTTATTACTTCACCTGGACACCTCCCTACTCGTGCACTCAAGAGGTTGCATACCACACTGCCACAGCCTCCACTCAGAGTGTGGGACTTCTGCTGGGGACTTGTGATGAAACCAGTCCCACAGGTCTGTACTGCCTCTTATAAAAGAAAAACATGCCCTTAAATTTATTAAGCAGTTGGGAAAAAATCTCTTTCCTGAATGTCCTTGATGAAGATCCAGCAGAAGACTATTTAAAATGTGATTATTTACATAGAACAGCAACTTTGATAGTCTTGGTGAAAGATATACCAAAGACAGAAAAACTATGCAAAAGCTTCAGTTTCTTGAGGTATCTCAGGAAAAAGCCTCCTTTTCAAGGCACATCTGCCAAGTGGAGGTAATATTCTCAGTGTGGAGATTTAATAATGTTGAACTTTGCTATGCTACATAAAGGTACTGTTCTTGTTAATCATTATGCAGGTATTACTTGCCTTGAGTTATTTGGAGCTATTCACCGGTACGATATTCCAGCTTGGCATCGGCTGTGTTACATAGGTGTTGTGATAGTGTCTATCAGATTACCGGTGCTCCTAAACTAGAATCCAATCTTTTTCCACGGATATTTTTGAAGGCTGTTGGTCTGCTCAGATAATAGCTTGCTGAGTACAGCAGTCCAATTAGTGCAAGAAAAAGTAGATGCTTGTATCTAGAACCATGCAGGATGAAGTGCTGCTGTTTCATAGCAGGTTTAATGTGGCAGAGACCAACTTTAACACCAAAAGTGAAAGGTAGATACAGGCACTTAAATATTTTGGCTGAACAACTGTAAAGAATAATTGAAAGTCTATTATCAAGACATACCTGACATCCATTGTAAAGATACTGGGCATCAACCATAAAGCATCACTTTGCCGTATCAAATTTTGTTTCTGCAGATAAGGCTAAAAGTTGAGAAAAGCAAAAGAATATTGATGTTTTAAGGAAATCTGTAACTCTTGCCTCACTTCTCCCAAGGCTTGTGGTTTGTCAGCCTGCTGACATTTTTTTTTGTTTTTTGACTACGCCAGCCCCCCTGGACCCTGGCATCAGTTGAAATGGGCATTAAGTGGCCTTATCAACCAGGTCCTTATTTTGCCCTTCTATCTGATGGTGGATCCCAACAAGGGATCAAAATCCAGAATCAGGCTGAAATATTTAGATCAGGTGAACACTGTACGAAGTAGAGCATTTATCTACAGTGGCTGTAGGCAGAGGAAAACACCTCTAAGGCTAATGTAGCATCATAGCCCAGTAAATACAGTATTGCCACGGCTAGCAACAGGCCACAGGCTTTATGCTGACTTTGTAAGGCCTCAGGACTGGGCTTGTCAGGACTCCTTTGTCTGAACTTGCCTTAACCTGCCTCAAGCTACCCCTTTGTTTTTTTAGCTGTGAAAGCAATGTTTCTAATGACTAGAAAATTCAGTTGTAATCGTTGGATTTGAAGGCCAATGAAGAAAAACAAAAAGTAAAGTAAAAGTAAAGTTGGTAGCAAACACAAAAATGCCCATGACCAAGCAAAAACTAAGGAAAAAGAAATCAACAACATCAACATCATGCTTATCCTAGTGAAGGAACTGGGATGCTGACAGATGGTAATATTTCCTCCCTACCCCCACTGCAGCCACTGAGTGTTAGACCCAGAGGATCAGTGCAAATGTGAGCATAACATCAAAAAAGGGGTAGAGAGTAGGAAGTGTGCATAGATCAATTTTACCTTATTGCTTTTTTCCCCTGTAGTAGTATAGTAGTATTCTTTTCTCTCCTCTCTTCTTCTCTCTCCTCTCTTGTCATTAGATCTAGACTAATAATAATTCATATATTAGACTGTTAAAATTTGTTATGCTAACAATAAATTCCTGACTTTACATACAAGGTGTGTCTCCTTGCTGATAACAAGTTTTTGAGTGTAACACTAGTTCAATCAGACAGGAGAGCTGTGCAGAAGCAACAGCACTATGTGGTGGGGCTCAGTAACGTGTCCAAGTGCTGCTGTCACTCTGAAAACTCACCTTCTCCATTAGCAAGTGCTCGGCAGCAAACTGGCTTTGTGTCAGTGGATTAACTTCCCAGAACACCCAGGGCACCATCCTGTGGATCTCTCAGATCTAATGATATAATCCTGTTGACATCCTTGGTCATGCATCCTCCTCACATTACTGTTTTCTGACAAAATACTTGTGTTCTTTTAATTTTTATTTGAAAGGACAGGTGTACATTTTGACAAAGGTGATGGTCAGGCCCAGAACCTAGGAAAGCATCCAAAGCAGCAGTATGGAGAAACCATAGTTGGAAGGTTTCAATGGCTACTTTAATTGATTACTGAATAATATGGAAAATGGACTTTCTTGGGTATCAAAATACAATGTCTAAAATGGAAAGAGTATATTAAGGAGAGGCTTGCAAAAGCAAAGTCAAGCTAGTCCCACAATGACGTAATGTTAAAAGAGGTAATTCATGGAATCAGCTGGTGCAGTTAAGAACCCACTTACGTCAATATTACAATTAGTCACTGTGTTTAAAACATTTGCCTTGAGGGAGATGTCTCCATTGCAAGATACTGTAAGATGAACAAACTTAAATTACCTCAGTATAACATCTCTGCGCAGACACAGCCTTAGAATATGCACTCTTTAGAGCCAACCTTATTCAGTAGATGTCAAGCACATAATAAAAAATGGTTTAAGTGGAATTCAGAGTGACACTGCTGTGGAGTCAGCATATACTTATCAGGAGGAAGGACACATCTTCCTGAAAAGCAGTATTAAACATGCCGCTTCAGAAACGCAAATTCTGTGCTTGCATCCTTTCAGCCAGTATTCAAGAAAGCACGTAGGCAGACATGCAAATACGTTGATTGTTATTCTATTTAGTGTGTGCCAAATCTACTATTGGTCTTCTATGGACATACAGAGCCATATTAAATCTGTATATACATACATACATAAGGCTGTATGGCTAAAATAACTCTGCTAAAGTCCATGTAGCTACTTCACATTTAATGGCAGAGGGGTTACAATTTCAGTTCATGCTATGCAAGAGCACAGAAAAGCTCCGAGCCTTATAGTCATCACTGTATAGAGAACTTTATGGAAAATTACTGGCAAATGTCAAAAAAGAAACTTTGCTTAGAAAAAGTTCAGCCTATGCACTGCATAAGAAATAGATAAGTGAAGTGTTTTGATATCATTATAATGAAAAAATTGTTATACTGAATTAATTTCACATCTTTTTCATATGTTTCTTTATAAATATTTTTACACAAAGTAAGTAAATAAATAAATACAAAGGTAAAATGTTTTTGTTTGAAATCTACATGCTATGGGATATGTTTGTAATGCAAATGCTACAAAAATAACCGGTCAAACAGGGCATGATTTAACACAGGTTTCATAAAGACAATGTAACAAGAGGTATGCAACAGACTGCATTTCCTTCCACAATGCATACTGCTTGTTTAGCAAAGTGCTGAAAAGTTGCATCCCTTTGTGTTTATTAATGAATCTGTTTCTGGCGAGTGTCCAGGCAAACAATAAAAAGGCATTGGCAAACTGGCAGCTATTTTAACCACAGGTACAAAATGGCTATATAGTTGCATAGAATGGTAACACAGTAGTAAACATGGAAGTGAAACAATTTCAAATGTCACTCAGTTTTTACAAAATGTCAAGTTCCGGAAAGTTGAATAAAAGAGAAAGCCACATGAAAAGCAAAATGTCAACACTGTTCTGCCAACAGCAAAAGGAGTAAAACTGCTAATAAGACCAAGCCTGCAAAACCCCATAGTGAGCGATGACTGTACTTCAGGAATGTCTGTGCATTACCATGATCATTCAGTCTGGTAACAGTACTTCAAGATGTAAATACGGACGGAGTATGAAACTATAATACAAACAGTAAGAAGCTGATGCCATCAGTGCATTTGTAGAGTCTTCCACCAATCTCTGCATTTCAAAATGCTGTGAGCAGCATTACCAAGGGGGATACCTTGGGGGTCCCAACCCATCCTTGGGGGATACCAACCTACCCACTGTGGAGCTGACTGAGGGGGGAGAAAGAAATTCTGTCTTTTCAAAACAGTCTAAGTTCTGGTGGTTAACGAGTTCGGTATAAACTTTTGACCAGTATTTTGTGAAAAAGTAACATGCCTTTAACTTTTAGTCTTTCTTGTCTGTTCAATGAGGAGCAGAACAAAGCCCCCATAATCCAAGGGGAACTACTGAGTGACCTGCTACACCACTTCAATGCACGCAAGTCTCTGGGACCAGACAGGATCCACCCCAAGGTACTGAGGGAGCTGGCAGATGTGCTCACCGAGACACTTTCCATCATTTATCAGCAGTCCTGGCTAACTGGGGAGGTCCCAGTTGACTGGAGGTTAGCAAATGGGATACTCATCTGCAGGAAGGGCCAGAAGGAGGACCCAGGGAACTACAGTCTGACCTCGGTGCCTTGGACTGTTACTGAGCAGACCATCTTGAGTGCCACCACGTAGCACATTCAGGACAACTAGGCGATCAGGCCCAGTCAGCATGGGTTTATCAAAGGCAGGTCCTGCTTGACTAACCTGAGGACACAGCCTCAAGTTGTGCCAGGGAAGGTTTAGATTGGGTATTAGGAAAATTTTTTTCACCAAAAGGGCTGTCAAGCATTGGAATAGGCAGTCCAGGGAAGTGGTGGAATCACCATCCCTGGAGGTATTTAAAAGACAGGCAGATATGATGCTGAGGGACATGGTTTAGTAGAAAATTGGCAGTGCTGGGTTAATGGTTGGACTCAATGACCTTAAAGGTCTTTTCCAGCCAAAATGATTCTATAATTCTATGGTATGCCTTCCCTGCAAAGAAAGGCACTGAATATTTGGGAAAAAAAAAATTTCCTAAAGGGGAACAGAGAAGAATGAGGCAAATAACATTATACTATTTTGAAGAAAACTATCAAAACCTAGTACTTGAATGCCACTGCTGAGATAAGCATGTTGGGAAACTGTAACTATAGATGTGGATTTAGTTGTTGAGGGATAGAAACTGCTTGCTCTTTAGAGACCTTTTTTTCCTTTGGCATTTGTTTTTCAAATTTACTCAAGAAAACATACGGAATTTCTGTTCTCATCTGGAAAATCTGTTTTTTGTATAGACTGACTCGTAGAAAATGTTCCTTGTTCCTCATGTGTTGGCATAATGAAATTGCAAAATGAAACATGAACTTGCCACAGTAATTTGCTTCAAACAGATTAGCTATGTTTTGATTGCACCCCATCAGAACACTGTTCCTGTTCTGTTTTCCCTTGCAGGCATTTAAGAAAAGACAGATTCTTACTCTACAATGGACTTCTATTGCAACACAAAACACTAATGCAGATCTTGGATTTGTATTATTAAAATCTTCATATACTTTATATACTTTCAATCTCCCTAAACACTTTGGAAAAAAAAAAAAATCACTGCTTTTCAACAGTTTAAGGCTGCCAGCATGCTTTGGGGTGGGGACAGTATGATCCTGAAAGCAAGATTGTGTTACTAAAGTTCAAGGACAGGTCAAGAAGATGGTCTTCCGGGTCAGGTTTCTCCAAACACTGTATTTTGCTACTCAGACCTACTTTAGTGAAGACTGCTACACTGTGCCTGTCTGAAGGAGGAGCTAAGAAGCATCCATGAAATCAGTAGTGAAAAAGGGGACTGCATAATTTTTCTTTGCCTCCAACAATTTTGTTTTGATCTGGAAAACACAATGGCCACAGAGAAACCAGCTGCATAAGTAAGGATAAAAACTAAGACTGGTTAAAAATTTATTCTGTTTAAGAAGTCTTCTGATTAAAAAAAAAAGAAAAAACATCTTCTACATTTTCTAAATTATTAGATGATAATATTGTCCTTCTTGCAAGAGCTTTTGTAAAGAGCTTGTCAGTAAATGAGCTTATAAGGAGGCTGAAATGGAACAAAGAAAGTTCTATACTGTTGGCATCTGTGGACTGTGCCTATTTTTTATCTGCCCCTGAGAGAGCATCTGCCTTTCACCTGACCCAGCAAGCATATATTTAAGAAGAGAATATATATCTATTAAGTTTAAAATGAAAAGAAACAAATACATGCAAAATCCTTCTTTAGAAATTAAATTAAAAATACCGAATTTGTTCCATTAGTCATGCTACTTTCTTGACTGTCAATAAAACAGGAGCCATAAGCCACTTTAACATTCAGTTTCTGTGGATGCATTTTCTTGACTAGCTTTCTGTTCTTCTGTTGCACTGCCAAATGCTACCACCAAATTACTTACGCTGCTGGCATGTCCTGGTCTATTTAACTTGTCCTTTACAGACTTGGCTTTCCGAGAATGGCTGTGCAAACTCTTTGACCGTACTGATGGGAACCCAGAAGTCCTTTCTGGCTTTACTGATAGTAAATTCTCAGCCTTGACAGTGGCAGGCATAGGGGTGTAAGAGGCACTCATACCTGCTTCACCAACATCACTGTCATCTGTGTCCATCTGTAACTGTTTCTGCTCTGCTTGCCTTTCTGCCTCAGAGGTAAAACCAGGGTATTCTGGAGGACGTTCTTGAGAAAGCTGCTGCTCAACTTCATATTTCCACTCTGTGGCCCATTGTTCGATTGTAGAAGGGCACACCTGGTCCATGATAGTACTATACTCTGTGGTCCAGTTGTTAACTCCTCCAACCAGCTTCCCACCCTGTGCAAATATAAAGCTCCTTGACTTTGTCATAGTGGTTTGACAAGCACTGAATGTTTCAGGAGGAAAATAGCGCATTGCTTTAGATTTGTCCAAGGGGTAAGAGATGGTTGCTTCTAGCTTGGTACGTTCTACTTTTAACTGAGTGTTCTGAAAATCTGCTCTTGGTACTGACTGTTTGCTTGTAACAGCATCCATCTGGTTTATAGTTCGAGGAACCATTCCATCACTCTTGAAAATCCCCTGCTTTTCATCCCCCAAACCACCTGAACCAGAATAGGGTCTGGAAGCATTCTGTGCAATTTCTAATGTAGATTTACTGTAATCTGATGTGGCAACTGCATTAGCACTAGAGGTATAGTGGAGACCGGTATGATGTTCAGGAACCAGCATTCTTGGGTCTGCTCCATCTTCTTTGGTACCGACAGAATGGGCTTTTTTACGCAATCCCATGGCTGGTGACATAGGAGTTGTACTGTCATCATACATTAACTCATCGGCACCGAAATGGTATCTGTACATACTGTAGCCATCAGAGCTGTTAACACTGCTTTGCCGTAGGAGATACGCAGCATCACACTCAGACGAAGCCCGTGAACGTGTATAGGTCAGCTCAGATTTGTCAATACCTGCCAGCTTCTCAAGAGCATTCACCATACGACCAGATAGTTCTTCCAACTGAGAGAGTCGAAGGTCGACTGTTTGAAGAGAAGCTTTCATAAAATGTTCTCTTTCATTCACCTCTTCTAGCCTCATAGACATATTTTCAACTCTGTTGGGTATAAAAGAGGAAGCATAGAACAGAAGCTGTGGAATTGTGCAGTAACCCACTACAGGCACCCAGCTACTGATGTCTTCATAAGACAGAATTTTGTGCTATGTATCATGCATCATTATCTTTTTCCTACGTGTGGCATCAAAAGCACATGCATTTTCTTGTAATCTATGCTTTTCATATACAATATGAGAGGACCATTTGAACTTTGCCCTTATTTACGTGTCAGGAGAGTACAAGAGTTGCAGCCGTTAGGAACAGCCTACTGTTAATGTTCCTGAATGTGCCACCCACTTCACATTCAGTTGTCCTTGTTCACTGTGAAGCATCAATCAGTTGTATGAAAAATACTTTCTAATGACATACTCACAGGACGACTTAAAATAGCATCAAGGCATGTTGTAAAACAGGTTTTGTAGCTCTATGAGAGAGAACATATGCTGGTGCATGTGGGATTACTTTAGTTCTTAAGATACCTTTCAGTTACAATCAGCTGAAGGGAGTGGAACTATTGTCTAGTTCAATTAAAATAATGCTTTTTCTCATTTTCCTTTATCATTTATATCATAATGGAAGTGATGGTACCAGAAGAATGCATATAAGAGTAATGCATTACAATGTGACTTAGAGATCATACACTAGTAAATGAACGGTGGAAATTAAATTAACATTCTTTTGCTCACACACACAAAAGATGACAAAGCATCTGGAACAAGAAGCCATGAGAAATAAGCAAATGTGCTTTGTGGCCATAGACCATAGTGAGTCAGTGAGGCTTACCAGCCCTGCTTTATTCTCTGTCACAATACCTAGGATTTTGACAAATTGCCATGGATAAATAATGCGACAGAAACTACTCGAATACAGGTAGCAGATTTAATTTACTTCTCTATTCTCGAACTTCAGATATAATAACACAAGATGTTCAGGGCCTCCTTTCAAGAGAAGGGTATTTATCTGTTAAAGAATTTACAGCTCACAGAGCCACTTCATAAGACAGATATATATATATATTGGTATGTATAGAGCAGTTCATCATAAAAATTCCATGAGATATATTAAGGTGAAAGGGTGTTTAAACTACATATAATTTTTGTTACAGAGAGACTTCTTCCATCATTTCAAGGAAGTGACAAGAGACCCCATCCTTTGATTTACTCAGAACTACTAATAGAATGGGCAGAACCTTTGGGAACAGTCCTGCCAAGTGACCTGGTAAAAAAGCACTGCTGCCATTACTGCTGTGCTCACACAGCAACATGCAAACACTACCCTGTCCTCAGAACAGCTTAATGATTTACATGTAAATTTTCCCTGTCTTTTAAATGGGGAAGTTCATACTGAAAAGCTCAGTGCCTTGTTCAAAACTTCCAAGAGAAATTAAAATTCAGCCATGGTGAGTGCTGGACCTTGGTGCAAACCACAGGTCCAAGGGAAGAATCCTCAGTGCTTTTGTCATTAAGCTCCAACATGCCTCTCGTGGTTGGATGAGCTGTTGAAGCTCAACAAGTATTAATTTGCTCAAATGGATAAAAAGCATATCTGTGATCTTTATATGGGTGAGAGGGAAAAGAACAAACATGTTCTTGCACCAAAGCTACCCACAGTAGCAACCTTGGTGACATAACAGTAGGAACACCAAAAAGCTTGCTCTAGTGAGAGATGCATGTGCACACGTATTTACTCAGGATTCAGATCGGCTTCTGAATTGGTGGTGGTTTTCTTCAAGATCTAAATCTTTTGTACTTTAACTCAACTTTGGTTATAATGAAGACACAAAAAAATCAAGTATTGTTGCAGGTAAGTGATGTGGTTTTTTTCTTATAATAGGTACCTTTCAGAGGTAACTCTGATGCGTTCATCATTAGATGATTGCTGCTCGTCCTCTTTTTCCTGGAAGTATTCTTCCACACACTGCTCTTCAAACTCATACAGTTTTTTTAGTTCTTCATCATTCAGAAATAACTCTGTGCAAAACAGGAAAGCAAAATATGAGTTTCCTTTTCCTGAAATTCTGGCAGTCAATTTAAACCCAATTTAGCAGATTACTTTGGACATACGGATACTGCAGATTCTACCCCAGCACTAAATGAACACATGATTATGTAAATAGGCAATGAGTGTTTAGCCAAAGATGACCCCAGCCCTGGAGGCAACATAATGCATTATGACCATCATCTGCTTTTATGACCATCCACTGGGGGCTGTATTTTCTCAATAACCTTTGCACTTTTTAACAGCATTGCTATGCATTGAATAAACTGACTAGATCTTACAGGATAAAGATTAGGACAATCTCTGCCAGTTTGACTGTTCCTGCATTCAAATGCTGTTCGTAAAAGGATGCCAGTTATAGGCAACACATACTCTAATATAACAGATTGTTTCCCAGACATTCTTTGGATAAGAGCTTCAAAAATTTATAACCACAGAAGAAAAATCCAAGGGAAATATAAGCTCTTGGGAACATTTCATCCGTTGTTTGAATTTGTCTCTGTATTTGGAGGGAGTGTTATGTTTACTTTTTACTCTTTTTTTCTTTTTAACTCAGAAGCATATTGTGTAGAAATAGAATTACTTACAAAATGTTTCCTGAGAAATAAAGAAATACAGGGATAATTGTGAGCATCTGATTATTTAAACAAGGAATATAATGAAAATAATAATCAACAACTACAGAGTATGTTAGGAGAAGAATCCTCAGTTACCCTGTGAAATGAGATAAATCTCTAACATAGTGAATTGAAGGCGAGGATACTCTGGGATACAGTTTGCTCACAATCACAAGTTGACACTAGAGATGACATCTGAAACTGTGATCCCTTCTTCTCAATTGCTTATTTGCCCTTGCCAACATAGGGACTTCACTAGAACTTGGTAAAACGGGATTAAGTAGATGCCATCTCACTGTTTGAGGAAAGCACATTACAGGAAGTCTTCATTAGCAGCACAGCATTGTATATTCTCAGGAGCCCAAGGAGCTCAAGAGCTGTTAACTTGATATACATTTTGTGCCTTACTGTCTTCTGCAAATACACTTGATCATCAACACGAACAAAGTAGTTCAGTGCTGGAAAAGCTGCTGCTTTCTGCTAAGATGGTGCAAAGAGCTCAATTTAGAGAAGATTTCTTGCATACTCAGTCCCCTGTCACGCTCATCCTGGTCTCCTTCACCCTTCTTGCAGCGACAGCAGATTCGCTTGATAATTATGTAGATGTGGCTGAAGATAATCATTGGTGGTGGGAGCACAGGTCTATCATGGAACGTCATGATCAGCTGGTACCGCTGGAACTTCCAGACTTGGTTGGATATTGATTTTACCTCAAAGAAGGTGTTGCTGAAAGGGAACATAGGTACAGTTTCTAGTAGGCCCCTAAATTTACTTACCGAGCAAGTACTACAATGATAAAAGTAGCAGCTAAATAACAATATGCAGCCATGTGACTTGCTTGGTTCAGCTTTGTTGATGCTGCTGAACTTGCTGAACTGATGATTAACCTGAACTCATGATTTCACTACTCCTTTTGAGGGTAGCAAAGCAGAAGGCACTCTGCATCCCTTATGCACCACCCAGAACAGTCTCCCCCTTAGACCATTTGCTCCTACTGTATAAAGTCCTTTAGGTGTTAGAGAAAAGAAACTTGCACAATTAATGAATCACATAATTGGTATTTTGGGCCTTGGTTATAAAGTATTTCTTTTAACACATGCCAGTATTTGATATTACACAAAGTATTAAATCCATGAAAGGTATTTTGTATGCTAAACCCAGAAGCTTCACATAGTTTGCCTTTAATATGCTAATCAGCTTGATCTACATAGGAACACTTCTCAAGTTTTCACAAAATGTCCTAAATCCAAACTTTATTCACTCAAACTTCTGACTTGAAAACACGGTGCATATTCTTGCAAAGGAATTCATTCTTGGAAACTATGGCCTCATCATTTCTACACCAAAATAAGGTGTGTTATAAAGATGTTCTGTTTTGTAATTCAGTGAGAAGTATAAGTGATAGTATTCAATCCAGAGATAACAATAGTCAAGGTTATGAAATACCAACTAAGAGAAAGCCGGCTTGATGTGCTGTCTTAGATAAAGCTTTTCAAGCTGTTTTAAAGTGTGTTCACACAGCTCATTCCACTTTGATGATGATGATAATATTGGCACTTGCTTTATTATATTTTCTGTCCACTTCTCTAACTTCCTGTGCTTTAGAATTCATTCACAAAAACAGTTAAAATATCTCTTTGAAACCATACAGTTCTTGGGACCACATACCGTTCGGTTGCTTTTGGCTACATACACATAAGATTATTTACCAATAATAAGTGACGATCTGCATTTTTTCCTGTGTCTCCTGCATAGCAGGAATTCCCCAGCTAGATCTCACTCCTTTGCAACCACGCTGAGATGGCAGGGGTTAACAGCATGACCTATTTCCCAAACTGCTGATTCCTTGGTCCTTCAGCCAATAATAGCTGCCATTGTAAGATTCTTCCTCTTCCCCAGAGCTATGTGACTGGCATTTGAGAGCACTTTAAAATTCATGACCTTTTAAGCTACATACATCAAATGAAAGACAGGCTTTGTGAGCTGTAGATTTCTAGACACAGGATGAAATATTTTTGTGGCTGTGACACCAGCGGTAGCCAATGAGCCCTCCAACACTACTTGTTTATGGACATCAAAAATGGAGCACCTGCTTTTCTCAGGTGGCAAGTTCAGAAAGTCTTACTAGCAAGGAGGTATTTCAATTCCTTTTTTTTTTTTATTCCCTAGGTCATGCCAGGAAAAGCATGCCACTAGAAAGAACAAGCAGCAGATATTTATGTAGTTTTGCTCCAGAGAAGTCTAAATATAATCAATTTGTGAAATAACATTAGGAATGTGCACGGTGCAAGTTGCTTGGATTGGCCACAGGTAATTGGCAATATGTAGCCATCCCTTCTTTTGGTTCATGGCAATACAGATTCCTTTTCTGGGTCACAGAAGAACTTTGCAAGGCCCTTTTTTTTAATTTTTTTTTTTTAAATGAAAAGCAAAACAAGAAGAAAAAAGAAAAAGAAGCCAAATGATGTAGTGACAGTGGAAATGCCTCCTACTTTTGGTGTTAGATTTCCATTCTGCAGTTCTATTGCAGAGTCACATTTGCTAATGGTTACACAGACTTCCATCACATATGCAGCAGGTTTCATGGACTCGGTTTTTGATCTTTCCAGTGCAATTATATGCACTACTGCAATTGCTGGCAAATTCAAAGCAACCTTTCCTCTGCTCTTTCCCAGTGTATACACTATTCCAAGTGTTTGCCAGTCATGTTCATAGATTCAAAGTGTGAATGCTAACCCTTGCAAAAGTTGATGGGCTCTCACAGACACATCTTGGCAATAAGAAAGTAAAGACAGTGTATGATCATTTACATACTTGAAGACGGCAATCAGCAGGTTTACCAACAGGATATTTGCCACCAAGAGGTAACAGGCCATAATAGCAGGAGTGAGCCAGGCCCCTGGTATACATGGAGGGAGGCGTTTACCATCATCATCATAAAGATTGTCCCCACAAGGAGCTGAAAAAAACCGGAAAGGTATTTTTCATGAATTGCCCAATACCTAAAAACACTATTCACCTTTATTTAATGATAACACATGCATAAAATCTGCTAAGCTAAGCAAATTTCAGTTTATTTCCAGTGGCAAGTGTGTATAATTTCTACTTCAAAATCTGCTTCTAGCTACAGCACACAAAACTAATCTTCCATAATAGTGAATAAAGAGGCAGCTCCAAATTTACTGTACGGCGTGGCCTTCTCTTCAAATTTATATGGATTTTCTTTTCACAAGAAGATCTTAATATGGATATGTACATACTAATAGTGGAACTAAAAAAAATTCTCCAACCAATCTTGTGTGCAAACCTCGCCAAAGACACACAAAGATTTACTTACTGGTGCCAGATTCCTGAGCATAAATTAAACCTTTACGGGAGCCCTGAATGTACTAAAGAGGCCTTAATGATCCTGATCACCTTCACTCAGGCCCTACCACTACCCCCAACTCATACTTGTCCCTGCGTGAGCCATGGCCCATGTGCAGTCTCAGGCCTGCCTCCCGCAGGGACCTTGGACCTCTGTTTGTCCCCTGGATGGATCCTTCTTCTGTCTCTGACACCATCTCCTTTTGACCCAACTGGACTCCCTAGGTGGACCGTGGACTATCATTTGTCCTGTCTGGGGCCGTTAATGTTACCAGCAAGTGGCCCTGCCACCACTTTCGGGCCAATTTCTTTTTCCCTTATTTTTACAATAATTCTAAATCTTAGATAAATTTTTACACCAGAGATAAAATTTTAAAATGAAAATGATACAGTAACAGCAAAATAGAGTGGTGAGAATGAGACAACAGTTGAGAGTATTCATCAAACCGATATATGATAATTGCCTAAAGTAACCCTAGGAATACACAGGTTGTCTTGGGGCAAGAGCTGTCTTCAAACTGCGTAAACGCAGCAAGTTTGTTCTGTCTCTAAGCGCAGCACCAGCTATCTGATTTCAAATACAAGGCTAACTTTTGGAGCCTTTCAGCAGCAGGTAAAATGTTTATCAGCCATGGATTCTTAAGCTGAAATTTTAGCAAATACTAAGTCTGACAAAGGGTTCATAAAAAGATTTTGTTTATGTGAATAGACAAACCAAGTCTTTAAGCATTTTGAAAAAAAATCCAACGCTTCAAGCTCACCTGAAAAGTACTTCAAATTATTTGAAAACAGACTAATTTATTTACTGTGGACTGAAAGAGATATTTAACCTATGATTAATAAAATATATTTTACTTGCTTTTCAAGCATTAGACCTACATTTTTCTTGCTCATCATAAGAAAAGTGCAACACAAAAGCCAAGCGAATCATACTATCATTCACACAGACCAATGAAAGTACTGCCAAGGAAACACTAACATTGTATCTATATAGTCAAAGGGAATTAGTTATACAGTGACATTCATGCATCATAATTTAAAAAAGGATTATTTTACTGTCTATGTACTAGAAACAAGTCATAGAAACTACATAAGCTCAGTTAAAACTTCTAATCTGCAATCTGCATTAAAATATTTTTCCTCTGCTTCTTTTTTAAAATGAAAGTATTACAGCAGAAAAACAAGATTCACACCTGAATATTGGATGAGCCCTATAATTAAAATGTAGTATCTAGTGAAGAAAAAAGATTAATGAACATATTCAGCTAAATGAGATAATCAGCTCTCCAGAGAGACTTACGATTAATTTCCATGGCATAGACTGAAGAGCATTCCAAAGGAACGAAATCGAAAAGGAGGCAGGGAGAGAAAGAAAGAAAACAATAGAATAATATAGGAAAATAACCAAAACAACAAAAACCCTATGATTGATAATACAGTTTTTCAAGCAACTCAAATGTCAGAGAATATATAGAGACATATGCTTAGAAACAATGTCTTTGTTAAAAATGCGTTGCATTCTGGAATTTCCTTTTCATGTTGTTTTCCCCAAATATTACATATGGCAGAGAATTACTTCATGATATTAATAATAAATGACAAAATGCTTCTGGCAGATGATCACTTAAATATACATGATATTTCTGGCAAGTAAACAAAACTGGTGGTCACCATGAACACAAAACAACTCAAAGTTATCACACAAAATCATTCTTTTAGTCATTATGGAAACATTTCCTCTTTTATATTATTTATTTATTTTTTAAGAACCACCCTGGCTTTGAGTCTGCCAGCTGTTTAGCCATTTCAATTGAATAGCTACGAATAGTTCTATTGAATAGTTTCCCTTAATAGTCACGATACTGATGTTACTACAGCATACAATATCATTAAAGCCCATTTTGACTACCAGTATGGATACTTGCTTGCCAACCCCTAAATGGTGTCTGTAAGAAAAATGAAAGACATTCAGTCGGGCTTCTCTATTGTTTAAGAATTTGTTGCTGTTGAGTACTAGATGACGCTAACTTCTTTCTTATGGATATCTTCTAAATGGAGTGAACCAGACAAGAGCATCCTGGGCTGCATTAGGAAAAGTTAAAGGAGGTAATTATTCACCTCTGCTCAGCTCTGGTGAAATCACATCTGGAGTTGTGTGTCTAGATCTGCGCTCCCCCACAGAAATCAGACATGGACATACTGGAAAGGCTCCAGTATAGAGTCACAAAGATTATTAAGGTGATTAGAGCACCTGACAAACGAGGACAAGGCTGAGAAAGCTGGGATAATTTAGCCTAGAGAGGACAAGGGTCAAGGGAGATCTTACCAACGTTATAAATACCTGATGGTGGCAAGAGTAAAGAAGAAGCCAGACTCTCCTCAGTGGTATCCAGTGAAAGGGCAAGAGGCAGTGGGCAAAGACAGAAATATGGCAAATTCCATTTAAGCCAGGCTGCCCAGAGAGGGTGCACAGTCTTCAATATATTATAAACCTGGACAGTCCCTGTGCAACCTGCTCTAACTTACCCTGCTTTGAGCAGGAAAGCTTGTCTAGATGATCTCCAAAGGTGCCTTCCAGCCTCAGCAATTCTGTGAAATCGTGATCTTCATCTTCAGGTGACATCCTATGCTCAATGAAGCTATTGACAAAAGTTCAACTACCTTTTTTTTAGATGGAAAATTTGATGTAATACTTTTTCCATAAATTGTTTACACTGACAGGCCTTGCCAAAACTACTCATAACCACTTGACACAATAAGGTTAAATTGCCCACAGCAACCACTTCTCAGTGACTTCTGAGGTTGCTTTTGCGGTGTGTTTACAAAGAACCACTGAAAGATCAGAGTGAAAATTTCTTACTGAAGGCAAAAAAGTCTTCAGAAGTCAGTCCATAGACTCCTAGACGTAAAATGTTTACTGAAGAATTGTAATGCAGTCTAGTTATACCAGTAGAACTCCTTGTGTAGCCACTTTTAATCCAATCTTAAAAAAACCCAAAAAAGCCACACATTTCCAAATTAGCTAATGTTTAAGCTAGTGACACAGCAAAGCTTCTGGTCTGGGAAGGTTTGTGGAGCAAGTAACTGGACTGAACTTCTGTAACTGGAAAGTCTGAACTCCCTCCCTCCCTCTCCCCCCCAAATCTGTCATACTGCTGAAGAAAGATTTCTAATTCAAAAGATTCTAAGTATATAACCAAGAAACGACTAGAAGCATGAGAGAAGTCTGAGATACCACTTACGCTAAAGACATCAGTATTCTTGGTAAGGTGTCAGTTTTGATTTATAAAGAAATCAAATTGCCTGCACTGGCAAACATTCTTTGTTCAAAGCAAAGGGGGATTTGAATGCACACGATGAGCCACAAAGGTAAGGATACCCTGCTACAGTCCCAGGGGAGAATTAAGCCACTTGAGAGATCCTGAGCTTATCCTGGCTCACATATGTACTGAAACTGCAATATCGGACAATAAATGACTGTCTTGACATTATCTTTGTCAAGAGTAAATCACTGTACAAAAAGTTACATTAGTAAGACAAGCACATAAGGAACATGAAGATGATATGGTCTTTGCAATAGTGTAGACTGTTCAGAAGCCATCTAATGACATTTGATTCCTTTCTAAGCAATTAAAGTATGCTCTAATGACATTTGGTATAAAGTTTTCTCATGATGATGGATCTTTATGGTTTTTGACTGAACTTAGATCTCACAGTTTCTTCGGTCTTCCACTTTACAACTTGCCAATGCAGAAGGTTGAAAAAGCACATACACAATGCTGAAAAAGCAGTACAAACTATGTTATGCACACTAGAGGAGGCCGCTGCATGTTTGACTGTCTATACAAATTTCAAATATTAACTTAATCTAGCAGTATCATGACAGTTTCGATCTCCTCTAAATTACTATTATTTTTTAAAACTGTGCCGCTTTCATATAAGAAAAGCCATTTCCACACCTAAAGATAATCAAGCAGAGCCTTCCTTTTTAATTTTGTTTTTCTACAGGTGTATAAAAGAAGAACATGAGTGATTCATGAAATTGAAACATTTCTGGAAGGTAGAGAGATGTATCAATGGGAGTAAAAACGTATGTGCTCATTGCCTGTGCTGTGAATCAGAAATGAAAGGATACGTGTATTTTTGTCTCCTGTGCAAGGTATTTCTTTTTTTCTGCTTCTTTTGAAACTGATTATTAGTAAAACATAGATAGGTATAGAAGATATTTCAGAATGATCTCTGTTGATCCCTGAAAGTAAACAGAACACTTAATACTGTCATACTCTTGGACAGGAGAGTACTGCAGACTACATCACTCTCAAGTGTTAACTGAATTTGAATATAAACTAAGAGACAGGAGATGCCGGTGGGGAACAGAAAATTATTTACTCTCTAGAGTTTGCCACAAGAAAACAACAACAAAATAATCATAAAGACAAACACTACTTCCAAATTAAAAACAACCATTAATTTGGAACCGATCATCTGCCTCAGAAACAGGAAACAGACTCTTACTATGAATTCTACTCTTACGGTCTATCTGGTCTGCGAACACCTCTCCATAGATCATCCAGTAGGGCATATAGAAGATGTTGCGGGCTAGTCTCCAAGAAGGCTCCTCATCTGGGTGCAGAATAGCTTGGCGGGCTACTCCAAAACTCATCAAAACCACAAGCATGATGACCACAAAGTAGAGCATGTCAATCATCTGCACGGAGAGGCCACACAGAGGCTTTTATCATCACCAGGTAGTACAGTAGCACCAATAGGTCTCTTCGCCAGTAGGCATTAAAGTCAACAAGAAAGTATCAAGAGAACAAACGCATTCCCCAGGATAATTTTCTTGATATTATTCTTTGACTTGAACTAGCGCTCAGGAATTAAGCATATATAAAAATGAGCAAAACGAGCCATTTAAATGAAAAAAAGACTTAAAAAGCTAACATCTTTGTTATCCCTATTCTGTTTTGCATTACGTGCACTATGATGTTCTTTCAGCATAGAGCTCTTCTGTGACTGCAGAAAAATGATACAATCATTGCTGTATCATCTCCTGTCCACAACTGGTGGTTTTCTGTTATCACTATGGCTTTGGAAGGCAGAAGACAGACAAAGCAAGTAATTTTCCACAGGCTGGTTAAAAAAAAAAGAAGACAGAAAAAAGATTCCCTCTAGAATCAAGCAATTATAAGCAAGAGTGTGTGTGAAACACATCACAATGTTTTCACAGTCCCAGTCAGATGGAAAACCTCTTTAAATTCAGAACTAAATTTAATTTCCCATGAAGTTCTGAAACACATAATCTACAGAAATTTAGGCACTAACCATCTTTCCAATCATCATGACGTAAGGTCCCAGATATTTGTTCACACCAAAGATATCTAGTACTCTAATGTACCAGAAAATGATATCTACGCAGTAAATAACTCTTCCATAACCCATGTAAGGCTGGTTCTGTAGGCGAAGAATTGCTCCTATTATAAATACTGAAATAGCCACCAGGTCAGTAATATTCCAGTATTCCTGAAGCCAAACTTTCACTTTTTGGCTCAGCTTGCCAGGCTCTGACATCAGAATCTGAAATAAATAAATAAAACAAAGAAATCATTCAGGAAAAACTCCAAGTTACATTTTTGAAGTAGTGAAAAAAGACCAATCTTGTCCCATTCAACAGGTGTCTTTGTCTCAAGCAGCAATATTTTTACTTACTAGCAATCAAAATTTCCTTTTCATAGAATAATAGAATGGCTTGGGTTGGAAAGGACCTATAAAGATCATTCAGTCCCAACCCTCCTGCCCTGGGCAGGGAAACCTCTCGCTAGACCAGGTTGCTCAAAGCCCCATCCACCCTGGCCTTGAACACTCCCAGGGACAGGGCATACACAGCTTCTCTGGGCAACCTGGGCTACTGTCACACTACCCCAATCATAAAAAAATTCTTCCTTATGTCCAATCCAAACCCACCTTCTTTCAGTTTAAAACGGTTGCCCCTCATCCTGTAACTACAGGCCTTGGTAAAATCTTCTCTCTGCGTCTATAAGGTCTCCCCAGATCCTTCTCTTCTCCAGCCTGGACAACCCCAACTCTCAGGCTGTCCTCCCAGCAGAGGTGCTTCAGCCCTCTGATCAGCTTCGTAGCCATCCTCTGGACCCCCTTTTCATCTTTGTTTCTATTTTGGCTTTCTTAAGCCTTTTTTTTTTTTTTTTGCGAGGGGGGATATTTTAATCAATAATATTTAAACCAAGAGATGTGGCTTAATGACTTGGCATCCATATTTATCTCCAGATACAGTTAGTATATGTGGGAATTGTGAATTAGAGAAGGGCAGGCCAAGTGCAAAGCACAGTACAGCATGTGAATACAGGAGAAGGTTTTTATGCTGCCTTCATACAAAAGTAACGATATCAGTCAGACAGTA
Organism: Gallinago jamesoni; assembly: GCA_025769975.1. Lineage (NCBI taxonomy): Eukaryota > Metazoa > Chordata > Aves > Charadriiformes > Scolopacidae > Gallinago > Gallinago jamesoni. The sequence goes on along the minus strand of JAOQGH010000069.1, from coordinate 24,963,194 downwards.
TTCCTAGCTAATTCCCCAAAACACCTCTCTGCCTGCAGCTCTCATCAAGCACTGACTGCATCAATAATAAAAAGACAGAACCTACCGAGATTTCCTTCGTGGGTTGTGGCTGTGCCTTTCCTTGGAAATACACGTAAGAGAATGACAGTATTCATTTTGACTACTGACCTCAGCGCATTTTTGCCCAATAACAGGTTTTAATGTATGGGAATGGATTATAAATTAAAAACTCTCCAGTGTTGGGCATTTTGGGACTCTGGTTATGAGAATCTTGTCTCTCATGTATGGCTTCTCAACCCTCTGCACAAGTCCATGCCATTATTACCTCTAAGGGTGAGCATCATTTTAAGGATTGAGATGTTGGTATGATCAGACCTTACCTCTCTTACTTTCTCCAAAGCCAATGTCACAATATAAGAGATGACAATCCATTCCTGGACTGATGGCCACCGTTCCATCCGCACCAAGATGATATAATTAAATAGCATCAAGTAACCAAGGTATGATAGCTAAAAAAATAATATTAAAAAAAATAAAGTCTTTTATGGACTTTAGGGGATCCCTAAGATCCTTCCACAGTCAGGCAGTATTCGATTAAGATGACTTACACACACAACAAAAAGTCTCCACTAATTTTCATTAGGAAGTTCTGGACAATTAGCGTAAGCCAATACAGCTATCAGTTTTCTATAAGTACTAGTGTAAATGCCTAATTGGTGACACTGGCATCTCCATACCACACAGCCTCTTCGGTGATCGGCCAAACTAAAAACTTCAGAGATCTGGTAAGTCCAGAGTTGAGAAAAAAGTATGGATTCAATGGCTTTTCAGGAAAAAAAAAAAAAGAGAAACAAAGCAGCAATAAACCAAAATATCTTTCAGAGAGAAAACCAAGTTTTCTAAAGAATGAGATATTCAATGTGAAATGTTTACCCACCATGTCAAAGCTGATCTAAAGCAGAACAGGGATGTAGGGTTGAGAGCAGCACCTACCTAAGGGGGTAGGGGAAATAAAGAGCCACACTGGCCACTTGCCTTTCTCAACCCTGTAATAATGTGGTCGAGAGGCAGATTATATTCTTTATGTGAAGCCAGAAACATGCAGACTTGCTATATCAGTCCCTACAACACCTCTTCCTATACTTGTTACTTGAACCCATCTGCATGAACAGTAAGTTTGCAGATATTTGGTTACTTTAAGTGGCCGTGAGCCTCAGGAGCACAGGAGAAGAAACACCAAACAGAAGGCAGTAAAATCCTCTTTGCTGAGGGGCTGCGTAATGCATGAAAGCAAAGCCTGCCCAAATTGTGACATTCATACATACAGGTATGAACACATACATTGAGACAATGTGTGAAAGATTCAGATGCTGAAGCCCCTTACTTGCACAGGAAAAAAGCTTTTCTTCTCTGAAGGAAGCAGGGCTGCTGCAATGCCCTTCCTACAGCTGCTCTGCACACTGGCAGAGGCCACGGGCTGAATTATCACAGACATCCATAGATGCTGCGGATCATATGATCCAGACAGCTGAATGATCTCATTTGTCGAAAGAGGCAAAACCACAATTCCAAAGCACTCTACATCAGGCCCTTTGTGCCTGGGGCCTTTTTAATCTACTAAATGTAATTTCTTCTTACACTGTCAAACCATGTTGAATACCCTTCTTTGAAATTAAACAGGAATTTTACTTTTAAATTACTAGTACAGGCAGCAGAAAGGGATCACTGTAGTATTTTGTGATTACAATGTTGTAAAACTAAAATGTACATAATATTACGACATACTAGGTATTGGAAGTCTTATCTTTAAATAAAAAAGAAAGCAATATCTTTTTTTACAGCACACACACAAAATTTACGAGCAGCAACATGAACACTTTTTCTGATTTATTAAAACAAAATTTAGCACCAAATAATTCTTGATGCACTAAAGAGAAAATCAGATGCTTGTCAAAAATAAATCTTAGTTTAGAATGATTTTAATTATTTAAATAAGGGAAAAGTACCTATTCAGTTTTAGCAGACTGGGATCTGTGCTTCTATCTAGATTGCACTCATCTGAGCCTAACTGTCAACAGAGCAAATGACAAGCATTGATACTGCAGGACTACTTCTTGGGCCCTAAAATGTATTTCAAAGCAGGAGCCAGAGCTTTTAGAAAGCAAGAGAGTCCAGCCTAGCTTGGACAGAGTTACTGGGCTGTGGGGCTTGCACTGACTTTGATTAGCCAGACAGGACCTCCTAAGTGTGTAGGAGCTTTAGAGGCTGATAGCATAAGCATTAGTTATTCATTCTGTTTCATTGTCTAGGCGTTTTTCTCTGAGTAAGGAGAGTTCTTAACTCATCAGATTCCAAGAAAGTCAGTACTATTTACTTATTACTTCATTATTATTTTGACATTTGAATCCTTTAAGTTTCACAGGTGTGAGAAAAATGATCAATATCAGTTTAATCATCATGACTTACTGTGTAGAACCAAAATTTGACAATAGGTGCATTATAGAATTCATAGATCTTTGTTCCAATTGGAAGGCTCTTTTGTTTTTTATTTCCATTCTCTTCATCTCCTTTTCGGGAGCCTGTATCCGCATTTGCATCCTAGAAGACCAAAGCTGTCAGTTTTCATCAATACACAATAATAAAAATAGTAGTTTTTGCTCAACTAGAGCCCCAGCCATCTGTTAACTGCATGAGGAAAGCTCTAAGCAACAGATCTCTTTTTAAAAATACAAAAGTAGAAATTCCATGACGCTATGCAACTGCAGAGATAATTTACAGGCCCTGAAAATGCAACCTATACACTCCCAAAACTCTTCACTGATTTTTATCCCACAGAGGCAGTGGAGACTTTCACCTGAGTAACCTACAGCATAATCAGAATCTACTTAGAAAGCTGAGCAGTCTTAAGATATTAGAACTTCCTAATAATTTTCTGTTACTGACCACATTTTCCTCCTCCTTTTCTTTGCTTTCTTCATTTTCTCTTGAGGTCTGGTAAGAATAATCATCGTAACTCCGAAACTCTAGGAAAAGGATGGTGGGAGGGAAGAGAATCCCCATTATAACCTGCACAACAAGAAAGAATTCAACTCAGATGGCAATAGTTGTTTACACTAATAAATTTCATGCCAAGGCAAACCCCATAAACAGTATTTTCTTTTGTATAGTATTCAAGATACTCTGCTATCCTCAAACATACAAAAATGAAGAAGTAGTACTTATGAAGCAAGATCTTGTATGGAAAGATGGCACCCTGGAAGGTTTCTCATCTCCACGAATACACAGCAATTAAGAAATTGTGCTCCAGAATTAGAGTTGTACAGAGAAATTCCATGGAACAGATACAGGAGTGGCTGGAAGAGGGCGTGAAGTTTGTTACTGGAGTTCATAGTTACTTTACCCACCTACTATAATTAGTTTTAATAGTTTAAAAACTTGTGAAAGGTAAAAGAAGCTTTGCAGATAGGACTGGGAGAGTTCTTTTACTATATGATATTGCTGAGATACAGAAGCAAAACCAAGAGTTGCCAAAGTACAGATAAGGAGCAGAGAAGAGAAGAATGCAGGCAATGAAACTAGAACATCAGCAGGTTGATTAATGCTTTGGAGAAAAGAAAGGAAATCAATAAACAGATTTAGAAAGCACCTTGATGCAATCTGAAAGGCAGGACACTTGCCTGAAGATTTTAAACAGGTTTAAAGGGGAGACATGGGAAAGGGGAAATAAATTGAGAATGACGGAGAGAGTGCAATGTGTATGTCAGCAAGCTTGGGAGTACAAGCTGGGAAGATTGGGATGGCACTTTGTCAGTAACAGGGGATTTAAGGAAATAAGGAGGTGAGACGGAGGTGGCACCATCATGATGGGGCTCTATGCAGGTGACAGCAACTGCATTAAAACAAAGGAAGGATTATATTCACATGAGAACACACATAAGCAAACACTGCTCTGCTTCCTTTTGTGTCAGCCTCCTCACACTACTTGTTTTTTTGTAAATCAAACAATCAGGAAATATAAAAGTCAGTAGGAGAGACCAAATTATCAAATCACAGCAGAGGGAAATAAAAATCACATAGTTTCACACAATGCAATTGCAAAGATTTCACTCTTTTCAACACCAAGTCTTGACTCTGTACAATATTGAGCACAATATTAAGCAATGTAAAAAGCATGTGTCCATGTCTGGTTCATTTTCTCTCTACTCTCATTGCATGGACCTCTAATGGAAATCTTTTTCCTTGTATCCAACTGTTTTTTAATCAAAGGCATATGTTTTCAATGAACAGATCTCATCATTCATTAAAAGCCACAACTTTGCTCTCAGATTCCAATCATGCTAAGCCTTTTATGGATTTATATCTCCCTTTGTCATGGGGTAATATTGCTTAGATATCCTGAATGTAGAAACCAAAAAAAAAATTAGCTTTAAAACAGGTATGTTTTAAAAACATCTATAATTAGTAAGACAATTTGTTCTATGCAAACACTATGTATAATATAGTCTTATATGCAACAAACTATATCTGAAAACAACTGCAGGAAATACCTTAAGGCCTGGGTTTTTCCGCATGCGCAGTCGTCCCATCCACATGTCTGTTAAGAGCATCTGGCTGCACGTGTGAGCAATGAAGTCCCTGTGTTTAGCTGCCACAGCCAATTTGAGACAGGTAGAATTACTCCAGTTTTTCAGTTCGTAGGTCAGTAGTTTCATGGCAACCTGCTCATCATGTTTATAGGACTGATCCAAGAGTTCAACAGCCAGCTGTCCAAAATCTCTGGAAAATGCAAGATAAGCCCAGGGAAGTTCGATTTAGAAACTGGTGTCTAGAATTGGTAAAACCCCAATTGCATTTGGGGCTTTAATTCTGTTTACAGTGGATCGTGTTTTACCACACCCATGTACAATGACAAGGACAAGTGAGTCTCAAGCTTGATTTGGGACAGTCTACAAAAGTTCCAAACTAATTTTTACTGACACAGAAGACTAGCTTAGACCGACAATATCTTAAGGCCAATTTAGATATACCGTTAGATACTCCTTAATTTATGCAAATAAATCCTGTAAATAACTTTGTGAAGTAGAACTAGCTAGTTTTACAGAGAATCGGAAGAAATAATGTGTCCTGTCAGAAAAAATGCAAGTCTCCTCCTTGGTAGTGTCACCTTCAGATTCCAAGACCACATTTTTGCTTTTTTTTGCTGTTGATAAAAAGGCTCTAAATGGCATTCTGTGAACCTACATTCTAGAAATCAATTGCACTTTACTAAAAGTAAAGCTTCTCAACAAGCCAGACAAGCTATATCAAACAGACATATACTGCGCTGTGTCTACTAACTTTGAGTTGTTGTCCAGATCCTGAGAGATGTCATCAACCAGCTCACTCTCAGAAGACTCATGGGCCATAGACTTGTAGAGTTTACAGGCCACAAGTGCCTTGGCCATGGTTTCCTCCCCTCGTTGCCAAAGGAAGAGTGCCATCTTCTGCCGTTTCATCAGCACGGCCCATACCATCAGTTCATGAAAGGGATACTGAAAACGGCTGACTTCTGGGTCATCCACATCAATGTCGATCTCTTCCTCCTTTTTCTTCTTCTTCTTCTTCTTTCCTTTGGTGGGAGGCTCATCATCCTGGGAAGAAAAGAAGAAACAATGTTCCCATTAATCTTTAGCAGCTTACCTGACAATGGCACCACGCTCAAAACAAGTACAAACAGCACGTATCAATACTTAAAGTTCTAATTTGTTTTTGCTGTTTGCTACAATGAATGTTAATAGCAATAAAACTATGCAGAACAAGTGACAGAGCATGCACTGGGCTAGCACACACAGCTTAATATTTTATTCAGAGAACCATTTCTTGCATTCTTAATTACAAGTCACCCATCTCGGTTAAGTGCAGCAGAACCCTATTGTACTGAAGGCATCACTTTACACTGCATTCTACTGCACGTGTAATTGCACAAACTGATTTGCAATGAATTAGTATTTAATGAATTCCACTGCAGTGGCAATGGAGCTTTAACAGACCTGAATTCACTTTGAACAGGTTTCCATTGTAATTTCTGATTTGATATGTCTGCATCTATTCCTGAGGAACAGTGCTGCATAACTTACAGGTATCAAAGGAGTTTTCAGACCAACATGCAGGTGGATAGAGTGGCAACATGCAAATGGAAAAGACAGGCAGATAATGTCCTTAAGAGCAGCAAGGTACTAAAGGGAGTCTTCACCTTTGAATAAGCAATCTCCTCTTATGTATGCACTGCAAACGGAAGGTATAAGTATCCCATTTCTTAAAGGGATAGGGAGGATTGGCCATTACTACAGGAACCAACATGGAAGTAACTGAAGGGAAGTACTGACAATGAAGCAGGATCCTGAAGGGAGAAAAGCCACGATTGGGAAAATTAGGATTTAAATAATGTAGGAAGAACATTGCATGTATAAGTGTAGACAGAGCTCATAATCATTGAAGACCTTGATTCCAAACTCAGAAGTGGATTGCAAATAAAAGCAATTACCATTCTACAAAATCAGTTCCTGTTCAAGCAAGCTCAGCACAATGCACTACTTTTTTGACAAAATATGAACTTAAATCCAAATTCAGGCTTCAGCCTCACACCCCAGGTTTCCAAAGATGATTCTTCAGGTCAACAATTAGGTATGCATTTCTCTTCCAGTAGTTTTAAGTCTTTTATCAAAAATTCAGGGGTCATTAATTGCACACACATGAAGAAAGTGTTGAGCATCTCTGAAGCACAGGACATAAAATCTCAAATGGAGAATCAAAAGTTAGGTCCTCTCCACACTAGGAAAATCAAATCAAAACACCACCCTGGATAAGAAAGACCAAGTGCTAAAGAGTCTAAAATTCCTGTTTTAGAGCTGCTAACACTGGAAATGAAAAAAAAAAAACCAAACACCTGAACTTGCATCAATTTACTGACCATTTCAGCAAAAGAAATGTTAATTTTTCTTTCACGTTTTCTTTCTCTTGGAAGAAGGGAGTGGGTCACACCCACTGTCAAGTAGAGAGAACACTTCAGTTTGTGCCACAGAAAACATTTCTCACTGAAAGAAATAGGAAAATCAAAACGCGCTTTTGCAGAAGCACTAAGCAACCTATGTGTGATCAATGCTGATTAAAAAGGGTCACATTATGAGGGGCTGAGCTTTTGGCCTTGAGCCATTAGAAAATAGGAAAGTGATCAGAGAGATTAAATATAACCCGGACTTTCTCTTTAGAAAAGAAAGCTGCTTATCTGCTTGGGGAAATGGAGGCTTTTGTGAGTCGGTGTAGTTCACATCAAATGTTTTTAGGCATCATCCCAGGCTTCATTCTGATCAATTAAAGATTTCTGCAGATGTGCAACTGATTGAGATAGGAGTTGGACCCAAAATTCTGCATCAGCATCACTTACAAAGCACGGTGCCATCATGGTAAAGGATGTTTGTAGTGAAGGACAGCATCTAACATGTCCGAGCACCTTGTTTTTTCTGTGATAAAACTTCATTTGCACATAAATTGTTACTTCATGGTTGAAAGGGATTTGACCGTAAGTAGCACTGCTGGATCACATTCTCTTTCCAATATCACATCTGAACGATTAAATCTACAATATATTCAAACATGGAATGTGTTGTTGCATATTGCTAAAAACTGCCTGAAGACTGTTGAGCAAAGTTTTAAGCAGCTCTCAAGACCCTACCCATAAAAAAGCATCAGAAGTATTTCATAAGCTGTTTGCAAAATAGAAAATCCTGTCCAGTTGAAATTTACTTTAAGCCACAGTAATAGTGAAAAAGCTAAGAGCAAAAGCAGAACTGTACCAAGAAATGCTCTGATAAAAAACAGTATTTTACAATAAATCCAACTTACCTCCATCCCTAGTAGTTTAAGAGCTTTTGGCTGAATATTAAAATAGAAAAGAAGATCAGTTAGATAGGAGGGAAAATTCAAAGACCAAACAATATGAAGGAAAAACACATTTTCATTTACAAATATCCAGTATTTATTATTAAACTTATTATTCTAAATAATTGTACCAATAATGCTACAATCAATTAACCTCCCTCTTAACTGTATGTGCAGGAGGGCAATGGGTTAGAAAATATTTTCCATCCTGCACTTGAGTGAAGTATTTGGATTCAGATGGAAGAGTTAAATGAATCATTCAATAATATACTGCTTTGAGAATTAAAATCACCACATGGTCACAAAAGCTTGAAGAAAATAGTTGTTCTAAGCACACACAGGATAAAGATACCCATAGGAAACAGTAAAAAAATATAATAGATCTTCAAACCTCTCACAATTTCTCATTAAAAAAACCCCTCTGTTCTACTGCGAAATCGCTGTTTTACAATTTATGTAAAAGATTTATTTGTTTGTTCCATCAGACAGTACTGCACTATATATCAGCTACAGAATACTTGGCCTTTGAGTGGCCTTATGACCCTCTGTGGGGCTAGTTTCCTCGTGTGGGATTTTCTGTAATTAGGCTAGGAAATGCCACTTGACCTTCAAACAGAACCAACCCGATAAATAATCTAATGAAGAAAATTATTCTATTTGTTAGAACTTTGGTCTTGCAGCATTTCTTTAGAGTTTAACATGTAGTGTTTCAGAAAGACAATGAACAGATTATTACTTTATGATGGACACATCCAGAATGAACTCATTCTTACCCTCTTTGGTCCAAATAAATTATTATAAAGAGTCCGAAAACTTTTTCGAGTGTAGTTGCAGCGATAAGCTCCACCCATGAGATATTCAAGTACAAGACCAATATCTATTAGGCTGATATGATAATCTGGTGGAAGATTTCCCTACCAAAAAAATCCAAAAAAAACCCAAAATAAGGACTTAGGATAAGAAAACATAACATACAAGTTGCCTGGCTAGACATATCATGTCATGTTTAAATTGGCATACAGGTATTATTTACAGCCACTAGTTTCAGTCTCAGAATATTTGTACAAAATTAATGATAACTGAGTCACATAATGGAAATTTTGGGAGCCAGATTTTTATTTTTTTTTTGTTATTCACAGTATTTACAATTGAGGACAAATTTTCATTTGATTTACTCATATAATACACCAGTGTCCATAAAAGACTGAGTTGTTTGCAAGGGTTATATACATGAAATCAAATAAAGCTGTACAGATTATCATTAATCTGTATAGTATAAAAAAAAGTATAAAAGTATAAAGTATAAAAGCACAACTCAATTTCACAATGAGTATCAGGCATACCTTGCATTTTATGGAAACTTACATTTCATCATAATATTATCTACAGAGTTAAGACTACAATGCAGAACATGACTAGATTAATGTGCAGCCCAGAAAAGAAGAAAAAGGGAGACTATGATTTCCACTTTTACACTTTAAAATGCGATAGTGGTATTGACTCTGCTAGGACCGTGTGTTGAAAACTGTGCTTCATTGTTCAAGCGACATCCTACAACAATAATGGATTCTACAGCAGCACCGAGCAGTTGCTATGATGGAACAACTATATCCTAAGCAAACACGTCACCTCCATGTTAACCCAACCGAATCCCCGAGACTGCCGCTGAATGAGTGAGCCATGAAAATGCAATGAAAAGGAAGAGACAGACAGAAAGCAGAACGCAGAAGAGCATTAGTAACACTCAAAAAGACAAACACTGAAAGAGGAAAGTGTTAAAGCTATGAAGCAGATTAATATGAATTATACATTAACCCAGTACCGTGCAATTCCCACATCTAAACCTCCCAGGAATAAATGGGCATTTTCCTTGCAAAAAGGAATACAGGCTATTTCGGGTAGCTAAATTTTACTGAATAAAAGCTCCAAAATCTCCAAAAGAGAGCAAATAAAACAACAAATCTTTCAATGACCCTATGCACATATAATGAACGAATTTACATGAAATAGAAACAAATGACTAACAAATTTAGGACTTGTAGTACTGAGAAACAGAACAGATTTTTCTCCCAGGTAAAAGTAGGATTGCTTGGGTGAAAAGTAATGGAAAAAAACCCCAAGGAAACAAACAAAATGGAACAAATTCCGTGCTCGTGAATGGGGCTTCCAGTTAACCTAGCAGACTTTTCCTTCCACTTCACTGTTGTAATGCTGCACTAGGAGTATCTTGTAGAGAAGAAGCAGTATCAACCCAAATTGCAAACAATATATTATGCTAGTAGGAGCTTAACTTTCCTCTTCTTAGATTTTAAATTACTAGCAGTTCAGTATGGCTAAACCTGATTTAGACTGTCATCACTGTTTGCCACAAGGAGTAATTTAACTTTCCTTTCTTAATAGATACCACCTAATTTCAGATGTCTGCTTTCCCCTGTGCTATGCTTGCTTTTACTGTTGACTCATGTGGTTAATATAATCATGCAAAGGTACTGCTGCTGTTAGTTAAGCTTACCTTTTTCACATCTCTGACTAGCAAATGCAGCGTATTTGGTGGACCCAATCTCTGAAACAAAAATCATTCACAGTCCATTAGAGCTTCAATTCTTCAGATTTTTTTCAAACACAAATGTAATTAATGATCTGGAACTTCAGGCAACCATGTGCCGTCACACTCTGAAGGGCTGAAAAGAAGGAACTGGGCTACAATGACAAATACATTACTGTCAAGAGCTGTGCAATCCCTTTCCTATAATCCTTCATGTGGTGGTTCAAGTCACAGCAGTTTGTGACCCTGTCTGAACTTGTACTTGCTGCAGGAGCCATAAAGGGACTGGAGGCATAGACTGAGGTTATATGTTGTATGAATGCTGTCCTAGACTACCTGCCACTTAAACAATGGGAAGAAAGTCTAGAAATAGTTACGTTCCTGATGAATTCGCTGTGGGTTAAGTCAGAGAGAATTTGATTAAAACTCATGGTGTTCTGTGGTTTTGGGAAAAACATTTTTCTTTGCTTGGCCACAAGTTAAAACGATACTGCCTTCTGCAATATGTTAAAAATAAAAGTTGCTGTGTAAGCACTTTGCCAAATTTACAGGCTTATTTCAATAATACTGAAGTATACATACATGAAAAGTAATAGAGACTAAAAAGTAAATGACCACTACTGGCTGGTAATACATTTTTACTATCTACATTAGTTCTTTAAATGTTCTGAACATGCGTTTTAAATACATCACTATATTTACATAATAAACAGCAACAGCTTCTGAAAGCTGCTGTAGGCTTATTAATTAGGAATGTGCGTATCCAGTGAAACAAGGGGACAGCATATATAGTAGCTATGGCCCCTTTTACCACTAAGCAACTTCTGGGTATTGTCAGGGCACAGAGGTTTTTGGAAAAACAAGCATATCTCAGAAAAAGAATGCCTCTGTTAAACACAATAGCAAAGATATCATAGGTCATTTTATTATTTCTGCTCACTCACAGTATTATAAAGTTCTTCCAGTCGAGGAATAGTGAGGAAGTGCTGCATGTTCACTCCATTCTCGATAAGTAGTTTCACAAAGTCCACTCGATCCAGAACCAGTGCGTCCAGCATCGCCTGCTCCAGGGAATTCACCTGAATGGCAGAATGGAGAATGTGAGACCACATGAGCACAGAAGAATTGGCTGGGCAACAACCACAAACATTTTCATTATTTAGGATATTCCCAAGTTCCCAAACATGTTCATGAATCTGTAAGTGAAAAGAATTTTAGAAAATGATATTTTGTCCATGTGCAAGTCAATACAGATGATAGATTTTTCTGATGAGGTCTTGCGTGAGAGGACAGCAGTGAAAGAAACTTTCAGCAACATAACTGTAGCTTTCAATCATTTTGTTTAGTATTTTTAACTAAACCAGGCATACCGTGCTTGACACATTATGTGAAAAAGAGATTTACTTGCTGAACATAGTAGGAACAAGTTCAAATTTAAGAAAAACGCACTGTACACTTTTAAGAAGAGGTTGACATAACAGCCCAATACCTCGCATATCCACTTAAACTGCAGCCTCACAGAGAAAAGGCAACATATAACACCAAAAGACTCAAATCATTTGGGAAGAAGCACTTCTCCTTCCTTCACCAACTTAGCGTTGCCTTTGGAAAATGTTGGTGAGGAAGCCTAATGGATTCTTTTAACATGGTCTAAGGGGTTAAAAACCAGTAGGAGAGGGGAAAACCCCTTAAGTAGTGATCTCCTTGACACATGAACTTTAATCCAGACACCAGAACAATTTAAACTACTGCAACTGGAAAATGAAGTGCTTCAAAATGGAGACGTTTAAACTGCCCTCACTGGATAAATAACACGTACAAAGAAGGATGAAGATGTTCACTGGTATTCTTGTATTTCTTTAACAAGTACAGGGAAGATGTAGCAGATAAGTACTGACTTATGCTGTTGTGATATGGCTGCACATGGGGTGGGAGAGAGGTTCCTGGCTCAAAGACTGAACAGCATCCCTGCAGAATCTACTGCTGATCTTGTGAGAATGTGCAAATGAACATTCTATAGAATGAAAAAAGTGTATTTTCCTTCTCTCTTTATCCCCCAGGATGAAAAAAAAAGAATTCTTCAACAGTTTTAGTACAAATATTTTCATCTCACCCAATTCAGGAGTTCAAGCTTTCTTGGATCTGTTTCTTCTTCTGGCTCTTCTTTTCCTTTTCCTCCCTTTTTCTTCCCTTTTCCTTTCCCTCTGGCTGCTTTAGTCTGAGCTGCTGGAGATTTCTTTTCCTTCTCAGGAGCTGTACCATCAGGAGCTGTAAGGCTTCCTAAAGGCTGTATTAAATAATGCATTAGATTGATTGTACAGTGACTATTTCATTGAATATACTCCTAATGAACTCGTTCCCCAGTCACCACTTCTTGCATGCAGCCACCTAAAAAAGATAATTTCCTGAAGTACAAGGACCTTTTTGCATAACCACAACTTTACACTTTTCTATGTCTAACGTAGTCAGTAACACTGAAAGCCAAAGTAGCGAAGCAGGTTGACTGTGGACTTTGGAGACTCTCTCACAAAATAATAGCAGTGCGAGAGGACTGGGAAGAGACATTACTCAATTTTGCGACACTAGCTTTTTTCTCTCAGTGAAAGGAACAGTTGTCAAAATAAACAGCAACAAACAGGATAAGGAGTTGGACAGAAAGAGCTTAACAATGAAGTTGTACAATGCCAAATAGCATCCATGCTGCAGAGGCAGAAAGGAGATGAGAGCAAGCCACTCACTGGTTCATTTGCATTCTGCTGACAATATTTCTGTTTATACCTCTTCAGACACATTTACTCTTCCAGCCTACCTACTCAAGACAGGCAGGCAAACATGCAAATAACTGGACACTACCTGTGTGTGAATTTCAGGCTTGACTTGCTCCAATTAAAGCTTAGGTTATATGATCTCCACCAATATGTAAACTGGATTACAACTGCCCTGTGCTCTGCACTGAGAACTGCAGAACAAAGCCTTTAGCAAGGCTTGTTTTTCTGTAGTTTTGTTAGTCTTGGAAATATTCTTTGCCTAGCTACCATGAATCCATCCATTTGTAAGTGTGGACAAAACCACGACTGCCAACTTGCAGCACATGGCAGCCTGGAAGCAATCTGCAGAAATCTGAAACGCCAGTGAATTGCATTGGTGATACTGCTTCCACAAACTGTCACATTGTATGAAATAAGCCAAAGCAGTAACTGGCTTTGGTTGCTACATGGTACCTCTGAACCCAACCACAATAATATGGAAATGGAACATTCCATCCAAATAAATGTTTTATAGTAATAATACTTCATAATCTCTGTGTATAAGCATTTTGATGAACCTTGAATATTGAAAACATCTAATTACTGTAAGTGAAGGAATAAAACAGTATATGTAGCAACATTTGTTTAAATTTAATTATATGGGCTTCCAAATGAAGTAAATCTCACCATTATGTACAGCATGCACATGAACAGTTCCTTTGAGTGTTGTTTTATTGTATAGTTTCAGGAAAGACATCTACTTCAAATTTTTTTTTAATAATTCTTGCACTTCATTCTTACTGCCTCTTTTAAGCTGGTTTCCTTATGACACTTTACAGTAATTCAACACCAGATGGTTCACACAGTAAAGCAAAAAGCATCAATGCAGTGAGACATGAAAGTGGCTTAAATAGGGGATTTTAGTTACACAAATGAACAAAGGCACTGCAGTCCTTCACCAATTGACTTCAACTAGTGCAGCATCAAACTCCAATAATTTGAGAAAGAAAATCCAATTTCAGGATCTAAAGCTCTACTGAAGATCTGCTTCTTAGCTCATTTGGCACAGCTTTGCCTGCCAGAGGCCTGTTTTCTGCAATGGTTTCTTTTGGACATCAAGATTTTGCCCCATTAATCCAAATTGATTTTCACAACTGTTAATGAGCTGAGCAACACAATTCCTTCCAACTAAGCAGCTCCATGAATTTCCTTGCCACACACTTTAATAGGTAGCTGGGGACCTTGCCAACTGCTCGCACATGTCAAGGACACAGTCAGAGTCTCGGCAACACTAGTGCATCACACAAGTTCACTGGGGGGGACCAGGACTGCTATTGTACAGCTATATGTAAGGCCACAGAGTGTTTCCAGTAAATGCTTTTTGGTGCTGGTTTTTTAATTTATTTTTTGCTTTCAAATCTCATGAGGAAACTTAAATGAAGTTATTTTTATGCTTGTCATGAAATTGCTTTTCTTTAATTCAGAGACTTTAAAGTATTGCTAAATATTTGCAAGTGGTAGTATAAGAAAATGTAAAAAAAAATAGATCATTCTTAATGAGATATCCTACATCAGATTGGCATAAAGCAGAATTTGATACTGTTTCTCCTGCCAAAAAAAAATCTAAGGTCTGAATATTCAACCACTTATTTTAAACTGTTAATAAACAGTATGACTCGGAAAACTTTGTCTTACTGGCCAGTGGTGTCCAAAGACAAAGATCTGGCTGCGTGCAATGTCTACACGATTCCAGGCCAAAGCTAAGCTGAGCTGGTCTGGAGCAGATGCATTGGTACCTAAAGAGAAATACACAGACGTTTAGTATTTCGTGCACGATGAAACAAGATTGGAAAACCTTCTCCACCTTCTCCAAGAAGCATTCACTTCTCCAAAACAGCACTGACTCTGTATCATGCTGCCATTAGAAGCAGTGGTAGAATTATTCGCTTTATAGCATCTTCCATTTAAGTCCATAATTCTCATTTCAAAATGATTAACCACATTGACTTTATGTTCTGAAGCTAAAGATAGACATTTAACTGTTCTAAAGGACTGCTCCTCTCAGTTTCTCTGGCTGATGCTGTAGATACAAGTATAATAATTCCTCTCTTTATGTCTTAGCTTTGGGGACTCCGGTGATCCCATACTGAGCCTGCATCAACTACTATATGTCTGCAGACAGTTGTTTCAGCAAACATAACAAACTCCAAATAAATATGGAAATGATGCTAAATTTTGCCCTAAGGCTAAAAAGCACAACATGAGATCTGGAAAAACCCAGACAGTCTTTTAATCTTTCCACCTTTCTTTCTAACTTTATTAATATATGCTAGATTGCAATAAAATGTGTTGAAATATCAGTAGTGTAGTTGTTGCGGCATTCTCATCCCAGGCTTTCAGGTGAGGAAAGCCACACAAAACTTCCAATCTAGATTCAATGCTTCAAGCTAATCTGAACCTCAAGCCAAGCGTATTTGGGTTACTTGTCAGAATCCAAGTGAATAAATCAAAGCCCTAAACATCAAGACTCAGACAGTGTATAGGACTATCTTCTTGGGATCAATTGCTTGCAAAACCCACCTTTGAGGAGAGCAGTTAAGATAGACATCTCAATGTCCTGTTGCCCTTCGGACCCCATGCGGAACACAGTAATCTAAAGGACAGCAAAAATTAAAACACATGAAAGAGAGAGACTAAACATGTAGACACAAAAAAGAGCAAAACGGGGACGCTTTATTATTTTCTAAGACTTGAGATTTTTCAAAAAAATACAGTTCCACTTAATTTTTCTTTGAAATTCAATTTTCACAGAAGTATTTAATTAAATTCTTTTGATACAGTTATCCTAATATATCCCTGACACAGTCAAGTGTCTGAATTTTGCTAAGTAAATCAGCCCCGTTCTGATATACATTTTAAAGTTGAAGCAGTTTGACTAAGGCAACTGTGTGTTTTCTTTTCTCGATCAATTCTTCTAGCAAAGCTGACTTTCTTGCAGTCAGCTTATCACAGTCATGCTTAATACCAACTTGACATCTGCTGAAGGTGTATGTATGGAACTAACCTTGGCACCACACAAATGTAAATACCAAGCAGTACACTTACGTTACTCAGACAATCTAAAGACTTAACATCTGGAGTCCTTAAGAAAGATTTTATATACTCAGTGGGTCAACCTAATAATCATTCTGAATGTATACGAAAAAAGCCTGGATAGGTGGCTATTTGATTGGAGTACGGAGCTGCATTACTAGAAAATACAGCATTTGTCATATTCTGTTCCAGTGGCATTTCTAATCCTTAGAAAATTTAGTTCTGGCAAGTATATTTAAATATATGCTGCTAAAAATAATTTAAAATTGTATATTCTGGCTTTTATGAAACCAAGAACTATGTAGTATCAAAATGCGATGAAAAATAAAGGAATAGACATAAAACTAAAATAGACCCTTCTCTTCTTGCAGAAATCCCTCCCACACTAAAGGGAATTCAGCACCAGATGTTGGCATTTAAGTATTTAGTTGTTATTTTCAAATGTATAGATACGTAAGCAACCACTTCCCTGGCAGCTCAGATCAACATTTTTAGGAAAAGCCAGAGGCATGAGACAATTCCCAGCATAATCTCTGGAAAAAAACCAAACAAACCAGATTTTCTGACAGTGTGGAGAATACACAACTGGTAGAAAGTCTTTTAGGACACTTACAAGTTCTTTTTTTTTCATGCACTCCATAAGAATGACAAACAACTGATGAGCTTGATTCCTGTTGTAGTTGAATGTTTTTTGGATGGTAACTAGAAGCTGGTCCCTAAGGGATTCACTTATTATCCTAAATGAAAAATGAGACATAAAAGAAGACATTGCCAGAATTAATATATATTCAGAAAGCCTGCTGTTTGAGAAACAATTTTTTTCATCCAGCAGTGCAACAACTTCATTTTGCAAATAATTGAAAACACACAGCATCTTTGCATTCTGTACAGGTAAGGAGCTCATGGAGAATTAACAGTAATCAGGAAATTCATACCCAGACTGACTCTTATGCACCTCAGTACCTCAGCACTGATTTAAAAAACAGCAGGGAACTCAAACCATCCTTTTACCTTGGAATATAATGCGGGTAGCTCTTACTCCCCCTAAATATTATAGATATATTTCTGTTAAGAACTTCAGTCTTCAGTATTTCAGCAGTACACATTATGGCACCCCTACCTTTGCCTCTAAATGTTACAAGGCCCTTTGCATACAACTAAAAAACCCAAAATATTTCACACTACTGACATGTCACCTTGATTATCCTCTTAAATAGAGGATTAAAATTGTTAGTGTATCTGAAGTTTCATAATACCCAACGGAGAAATAAACAATCCGAAAGATGATTAAAGAAATTAGATCAAAAACATTCTAGAAAGGTCAGACATGTTTGCTCTCTCAAGGCAATATGAAACAGAGCCCTTCAATCTTCAACCTTTTCCTAATAAAAGACATGTATTTTCAGATGATGGCAAACATTACCAGCAGGCATTCAAAGCAGTGTGACACATGAGCCTGCAAAATGCAGTAAAATTAAAAGTTTGTTGTGAGAAAATAATTCTTTTAGACAGCAGGACTGACAAAAGATTTGCATTACAGACCTGTCTTACCAGACGAACACATTTATCTCATCATAATTACTGGAGAGGAAAATTGGATACTGCATCATATGCACTGAGAGAGAAAGCCATGCAGTGAGCAGACCTCAGACAGACTGATCCTGATAAGCTCTTTCAATTATCTATCAGCTGAAAGGAAGGATGAATGAGAAAGATCAAATTTCCTTCTCTTTTTTTTTTTAAGGAGGCTTGGTCAGAAAGAAAAAGGAAGTTGCTGAATCATAAATACTGTTGGTAGGATTAAATATGTACTATGTGTAAACACCAAAAAATCCAGCATCACAGCTGCTCTCCCACTTCAGCAATTAACATCTACACTGCTTGACAATACTACTTGCCTGCTTAATATTTAATCCAAGCTAAGCTCCAACTTCAATCAAAGAAATAGGCCATTTCTTCACTGCAAGACGGGTGTGCCAAACATTAATCAAGACAATTATACTAGGGTTTTACCTGAATGTGGCTACTAAAGATAAAATCCTGACATTAACAGTGACAATGAGGAATGTATGTTACCTGACGTGGAGAAGCAATATTTTAAATAAAAAATGCAATACTCTGCTTCCACTTCACGTATTTGTCAGGACAGCTCTTTTACTCTGCAGTGCAGGTGAGCTTTATGCTGCTAGTACAGACTTTGTATCTCCTTTAAACTAACGCTACTTTCTATCAACCAAAGAAGTGGACAACCAACCATAAAAATAATAGATTCCAGAAAATGTTAGATTAGCAGTGACTTTCACAGACTCATTTGGGCAACTGACAGGAGGGCTGTGGAGCAGAATGCTCCAGACAACGTCCTCCACTCTGTTCATGAAATCAGGCAGCACTGCCCTGAAGAATCACCACAGATGCATGAAACGGCAAGACAACAGAAGGAAGCCCAACATTTTTTCAGCTGGTCTGGCACTCTTGGAGAATAAAGCTCATTCACAGAACACACTAGAATCAAGCAGTACAAATTTTGCAAATACAAGCACTAAACAACCTCAGCCTTGGCTGGAGAAAGAGAATAATTCTTGGGAACCACTTGTTCTTTGCTTCTAATGTGCCCGACCCAGCACCCAGTACAGCGTAAGAAACTTTAAAGGAGCTGCTATGACAGTGTGCTGCACTGAGAGCAAGCTTATTTCAATGGACCACCAAATATGTGCCAACTGGCAACAATTTCTATTCATTAAGATTAAACAGGCAACAAAAGCTGACTGACAGCAGAACTCCTCTGTTGGTAGCATTTTGTCCCTGAGGTGTTTTTTTATGAAGCTTTAATGAAAGCAAGGCATATAGTCCTACATTTTCCACCCCAGCAAGACACAGCTTTGGTGAAGATCTCAAAATCTTACCCTCCTTCTTCTGAATACTTGTGTGCAAATGACAGAATATCTGATGCTCGTCCACTACCGTCACATATCACAACAGGGAGAGGGGGTTCTTCTCGTAGACACTCTAAGACAATGGAGATCACATTGGGACCTCCTTCCACTATGAGCCCAACTACAGGAACACCTTGCCCCAGCCCTGCAAAAAACAGAGGAACAGAAACAAAAAAAGATGCGTCATTGAAACTTAAAGAGGTTGAGGTATCAGTGGATACGACTTCCATGTTAAACCATCAGAGCTGTAATTCTGCATCAGAGCTTCAAACCAGAGCAGTCAGCAAAAATGATGGCCACTTCATGGCCAACACCAGGAAAGATGTCCATATGCCATTTCAAAGCCCCAAAAGGAAAAGAGTAAGATGTTTCTCTGCGCCTGCTTTTGCATCAGCCCCAGACTGATAATTTATTTGCTCACTGTTGGTGAAACATTTGTAATCTTTTTTGACAGACACCATGTACAGATAGAACAGCTAATGTGATTCTCCTATTACTTCATTAGCTTCACTGTCACTTGGATGGCTCCCAGCTACTGTGTCTCTGATGCTTTAACTCTTCATTGGTTACCTACAGGAAGTCTTCAGTGAGCTGACATATACCTATGCTTTCTCCTAAGATAAAAAATATGACAGCGTTTTTATCATGAAGCTGAAATGGCTGGCCGATGGAAAAGACGACAGCTGAGCATCCCTTTGCTGTCCCTGCCTCACTATGATCTCCAGGCATAGGATGACAAAGGGAAGCCCACAGGTCACATGGTCTCAGTAGCCTTGGTCACAACATATTTGTGGAAATGAAGGATAAAACATTACCTGAAGGCTGACTAATCCACTATTATAATCATTTGAGATCAGTTCTTAATCTGTAAAATGACCAGCACTTTATAAAGAAGATGCACTTTTTTGTACGGCTGAGAACGCGTGAAAGAGTTCATATTTTCAACCTTCATTCCTCTCTGGAGAACAGGAACATCATGCACCATAACAGCAGAAGCTTCCTGACATCCTTCTGTCAGTATACCCCAGCTCTGATAAGGAGTCACAGAGCATGGGGCGGCCTGTATGTCCATGAAATCCTTAGTGATTCCTGCTGAGACTTCCAGAAGAGGTGCCTGTGCTTGAAGTGATTAAAAAGAAACAAAACAACTCCCTGTATGTTGTTACTAGTAAGTGTACTGCAGCCCTTCACAGAGCTACTCATTCCTATGCATATTCCCAACTTTGCCCTACTCATGACAGGAATTACCAAACACTACTTAATTCAGAACCAACATCCCCAGCCCCAGTGGTATTAAAAGAAATGCTACAGAACATCTTGTCTCTGGGCCCTGACCTCCTTATCTTCCAAGCCAGGGCTCCCTTCTACAATGTTACAACTCTTCCAGCACTTCTGCAGAAGACAAAGATGAAGAAAGCACCGCTAACTTTAGCTATTTCTACTGTCTGGGGGATACAGCGCACCACACTATCTCCACACTCAAAGGCAAGTGGCATCATTTTTGGTGAGTTCAGTTTCTTAAGCTTACTGTAGGCAAAAAGCAGGACTTAAAGACTTCCTAGAACATTTAGATATCTCTAACTGCACCTTTCAGCTTTACCTGGCACACTACTTCATTCGTCTGCTCTACCTATACCTACCAGAAACTTTTGTAGAGTTCAATGCAACTGTCATTTTGAATGTTTCTTTTTCCTGATTTATACGGGCCTACACAGGTTACAACGGCATCTGTAAGAAGTCACAAAGGCAAGTGGTAGAACTAATGTCCATTCTCCAGTAGCTCTAACTAAAGTGTGGATTCAAAGACTTAACTTTTGTTGGACCATTTTTAATGAGGCGGTTGTTGGGGTTCTTCTTCAAGTTGCTGGAAAACCACAGCTACTGATTTTTTTCATTAATTTAATCTTTAAAATATAATTCTTTTCCACAAAAATGTTAAGGAGTGTCTTTTAAAATATCTTTTTTCCTAAGTAACGACAAAAAGAGTTCCAGAAAGTTGTTCTAGAGAGGTGCACCAACTGGCAGAAATTTTAAAACGGCAGAAAACTCTAAATATGAAAGCACTGATGTGAAATTATCTTAATAATGGCTTCATTAAAAATAAAAATCCCAGCCAAGTTTATCTGGAAGATCAAAGAATGCTGAGTGTGATATTTAAATGAAACAAATTCATATAAAAGAGAAAATAAAATGTTAGTATGAACATTTGGAATTGGAAATAACTGAGCTCCATGGGATTCCTGTAAACAAGAACTGTATAACATCACTCCATCCTGTGTATTCACTGATGCTTATGAATTCTAGCTAGAATTGCACAAATTCTTTACATTTCCCTTTCCTTAAATTCTTACTGCTTTGAAGTTTCTCCTTGCCATTATTTGTCAACATTTCTTTCTCCCTTTATGCAATCCTTACTTTTCTGGCTTTTCCGTGCTGTTAGATGTGGACTCTTTCACCGCTTATCAGACAGCATATGTTCTATTTTAGTCACACAGTCCCAATCAAATTCCTGCTAGAAAGAACTGGAAGAAGCATTTAATTTCAATACCTTGAAGTATTTCTAGCCCTTCTTCCCTCCCTTCCTTTACGATTTCATGTTTACAGATTGCCCCACTGTACTTACGTGTGTTAATTTTCTGGAGGGAAATGTGTTTTTCCAACTGACGTCGTAACTTTACTTCAGCTCCGTATTTACCCAGTGTACCGTTGTCTGCCAGAATGAAGTGGGTATGGGAGCTGTTGAGCACGGAGAGCTTACTTAGAGGGTTTGACATTGTTTGGTAAACCCGGGTTACCTGTGTGTCAAAAGGATACATGCACCTAGATTAGAACTAAGAACTAAAGGCGAAAATCCCCTACACCACCCAGCAGAAACACATGCCTTATCAGGAAACGAATCAACCAGACCTTTGTAAGCAAATGTAATTCACTTCTATGGTGAATTACAGATGGAGCTTGCTTTTACATTCAGAACTTGAACTCTTCACAGCAGCATTTTCTTTGGAGGATGACAGTCACATCTGCGCACCCTCTCTGTATGTTCCACTAAGCTCATTAACGTAACTCATTAATGTACTCTGCTTGATCACACACTGTTCTACATAAACCTCTTACTGCATTAGAAAATACAGTCTCATTTGGAGCTCCGAGTCATTAATATGCCACTGCAGAGTAGGCATTTACAGTAAATGCCAGTTTTGTATACATAAGGGCCCTTATGTGATGTACAGAGGTCTCAGCATGGCACACTGAAGTTGGGACCTAAAATTCTGTTACCATAGAGAGATATTACTGTAAGCAATGGAAACCTCACTAACTCCATATTTATGTTGAAGTCATATATGACAACCTGACAAAAACATCTAAACAATGCATTTTCTTCAAGACATTGTTCAGTTTCAGCTCTTAGGCTTGCTTCAGAAACAGCGATAATAATATTCCCAAAAGATGAACAGTGTATTTTTTTTTTTTTAACCGCTGACATTGCTAATGACACAGGAGTTTCTTTAAAGACTTACATCTTTTCCTATAAGATCTTCCTTGTTTTCTACAATGCCCCATGGCGCAATTCCTATGGCACATATTCGTCCTCTGGATTTGGAAGAATGATCTTTCAAGGCATCTCCCACATGACGAATGACACCTATAGGTATAATTATTTTAATTCATTCTTGGCACTTTTGAGCCATCACTAAACAACAGAATTTTCTTCTTGCCTCTTATGGAGCTACGTGCTTTTCTGGATTGCTTTCAATACTAAACTGATACCCCTACTTTATAATAGAACATGCAACGCAGACATATGTAATAGTTGTGTGTAAATCCCATTGCCTTTTCACATCCTTGGTCTGAATTGAATGAAGTCTTTGAAAGATGTACTTAACTTGCTACAGGGTAATCTGTACCACTCTCTGGAATTATATTATTCATTGTACACAATGCTAAACACATAAGGAATGCTATCACTGGGCTCTGAGCAAGCAAATAAACCTAACCTTATAGTTATCTAAGAAATATTTTTTCACTTCAACATTATTTTGAATAGCAAGTATCACCATCCTTTAAAGGCTTTTGCTGTAAAACGAAAGTCAAAGGTATTCATTCTTATCTTACATAGTTTTCTGAGAAATAACTTGATACAAAGATTTATTTCAGCTAAATAAAGATTATTATAATCAAAGTGTGCATCTGATTGGTTTCTGAAGATCACACAGAATTGATAGTAACATAAATGAAATTCATTAAAAACCACCTAGTCTCATAATGTCACAATATACAGGGAATCATCAAAACAACTATTTTTCAACATGCCTTTAAAATTTTGGATGTTATATCAGACACCGTTTTTTTGACAGAATCCAGGAACACTGGTGGAGTTATGTGAAGTTACTGTACAACTGATGTTTCAGATATGGTCAAAAAGGAAACCCATAAACAAAACTGTTTCAGGTGGCCAGAAAACCAGAGGAAAATTCAAACAGAAAATTGCAATATCTTCAGGTAGAGACATTTACAACTGACTTCGGGTTTTTATTTCAAGGTTGGTAATTTACAGTCATTCATGTAAGAACAAATACCTTATATAATTACAAGAGAGAATGTGTATGCATGGTGGTGGGGGATCTCATGGAAACAGTGACCCAGGGACATGGCAATTAGGATGGATTATCAATTGATCAGTAACTCTTGGAGAGATCACACAGCCTAAAGGCTGAGTCCTTGGCTGCATAAACAGGGAAGAATCAAATGGAAGCAGAAAGAATGTTTTGCTTCAGGGATTAAATGCTTCACCAAGCATGGTCTCAACAACTGCAGTGTCCAAAATTCAAGAAGGCTGTTAAAAAACTAGAGCAAGTTCAAAGTAGAGGTGTGATAATGACTGAAGGACTGGAAAATGTGCTTAGCATGACAGTTTCATCAAACTACACAGGCTGAGTTCCATAAAAGTGCTGTGTATGAAAACACGCTCAGGAAATATACTTTTAGTAACTGAGAGATCTGTGTACCAAAAACCAGCAAGAAGCTAAAGCTAGGCAAATTTGGCATAGGAGACTTTGAAACTACCAGGATAACCAGCAACTGAAAAAAAAGGAGTTTTTTAACTAGTGGTGGATTCCTTGCTACCGAAACCAAGGGTGAAATATTTTTTTTCAGGGAAAATACCGAGTAATGCAAATCGATACTGGATAAGGAGAATCTTATGGGCTGGCAGGATATTAACACAATGATTACAACACTCCTTTTTTGGTCTAGTGGCTAATGACTCATTCGTGTAGACTTACACCTTCTACCTGCGGGAAAGATTAGTGAGTGAACATCACCAAATTCTTAAGTAAACTAAGTGTTGATAATTGCTTACCTGTACTAACACCTCCAGTGAAAATCCAAGCCCCTGTGGTCATGGCAGCCTTTATCAGACCTTTTCCAAACACTTGCTTTAATTTAGGTTGCATCTCAAAGTTCTGGAGGCCTCCATGGACAGAGATTAAGAGTTTGGGCAGTTCCAGTTGCCAGTCTTTCACCATGAGATGCAGCAGAGAATCTGGTTTAGTGTCATATGACACACGGATGTACTGCAAAGAGCAATGTGTAATATCATCACTCCAGCTGCTCTGTATATTGTCTATTGACTAAGCAAAGAATGGTTAGAGTAAGCTTCCAGTTTAAAAAAAAAATACAATTTTTAAGTAACACATTATTAAATTTCTCTGTTGCTTATGATTAGAAAAAATAGGTTGAAACCTTCCATTTTGCTATTAAGAATTTAATGTTTACTTCATGAATTTCAATAACAATGCTTTCCTCTCTTCATCTGCAAAACAGACTGCAATCAAGTGATCTATTCTAGGCTCTTATTACAAACCTGCATTGTTGGAAGCCACCTATTTAAAATGACTGGAAGGTGTTTTGTGTTGTTCCTAAAACGTCTGGCTTAGGACCTTCATAATAAATAGGGGGCTTAAGTTATATTTTATCCCATTAACTGTTGATGTACATATTTCTGCCTCCAAAGCAATAATGTGCGTTATTCCCAGTTTAGATCCACCACTGTGATTTCTTTTCAAACTACTACTCTATCAAAGAAAACATTGAAATAAACTAGTGTTTGCTTCTGTTGTAAAAAAAGCCCCAAACCACTACTAACAAAACCCACCAACTGCTCTGATATAATTTGGGCATGTTTTTATAGTGTGGTTCTCTTGAGCGACAATCTCATTAGAGAGACAAGAAAACAAATGGACAAAGAAACAAATCTAGGTTTGTATTTGTTCAGAAGAGAGGTAAATCAGAAAGAGATTTTTTGCAAAAGCTTGACTTGCTGTTACTTCTGCTGCTAAGAAAGCTCAACAGTACATTGTCCAGCTCTGTCAGGCCTCTGTCTCTCAGGAAGGCAAGATTCATTTCTATTTTTATTAGACTTCAAGCCTTAGGAAAAAGCATGTATCCATGTTGGGTTATTTGGCCCACAAATCTAATACAAAAAGATGGAATCTTGGGCATTAATACATGCAGCTGCCTCCTTAGCTGATATTCACTGACAGTAACTTCAATGAAACTGTTTCATCAAGACATTATAAGGTGTTTCCTAAGGAGGTATTATTTTTCTCTTGCCTTTTCTCTCTCTTTCTGAGCATCTTGTCCACGCTTTTCTGAGACAGCAAAGAGATCCCATTTGATTTCAATGGATTATGCACTGAGTGAGCATGAATCCTGACATGTACCCGTTAAGCTAACATACAGATGAATACCTTAGAGTAGCCTATGCTCCTTACCATGGCCTTGTTTGAATGTCCTCCTCCCTGGAATTCAAGGTTTCCATAGGCATCAGTTGGATATGTTTGGGTGTGTTTACTGACAGACCATTTCTCCGGCTGAGCTTCCACTTGCTTTGTTTCTTCTCCATTTTTATTAGCTGTTATACTTGGAGGAGGTGGAATATGTTGGTTAATGAGCTGGCCACAGCAGCACCTGTAAGTTAAAATTTGAAATTACTTTGATTAAAGTGTCTTCAATATAGGAGAGTGATTTAAAAAACAATAATAAAAGATTTATCAGATTTTCAACTGGCCATGCCTTGCTCTACACGAATCACAGAAACACCTCTTCTAGGTCACAGTCATTGTATTTGCCTGCACAAATATGCCAGAATTACCAGCTTGCAGGTATTTCTTAACAAGCAAAGATTAACAATTTCACTTTGCTTCTGTAATCCACTGGAAAGCTGCTCGAGGCTAAAGAACAGGGAAGGAGGAAGAATGCAGAACAGGAGCAGTGACCATCTGTTTCTTACTCAGAGGTGACAGCTAGTATGTGACAAACTGTAACGTTATCCAAACAAGCTGGACCACAATTTATCTAGCTCATGCTAGATATTAATATTTGGACTAAGAATTTCAGTCCCCCTGTATAGTACTGTTATTGGCAGCGTCGTACCAACTGTGAAGAACAGTATCACTTGTTTCACAGAGCACATTATTGCATCCTTGCTTTCAGAATTCAGTTTGAACTTGTGCTATGGTTTGCAAAGCTCAGAAGTAACAACTCACTGCCTCTACTGCTGTCTCTGTATGACATGTCCCAGGGCTCTATATGGATTCCAGTGCAAGCACGTCCTGCACTTCTGTTCCTCTGTTATCTCCCTTTAACGGCAAGTAAACTGGGTCTCACTTTCATATATCTAAATACAAATCAAGTTTCTTCAGTATTAACCTCTTCAGTAGGCCAAAACAAAAATTTCATATGTTACCTGCTAATGTCTTTGTTGTTGGCAATTACATAGACGCATTCTCTTTTTGAAAAGGTCTTCTCTATCCAAGCCTTTTGACCCTTAAAAGGGAGAAAAAATAAGAAGTAACGTACTGAAATATTTCTGTGTGACAGATACAGTAACATTTGCCTTCTATTTTCAGCTACAGTTTTTAAAAAAATCACTTTTAAACACCAGATATATGTACTTATGAAGCAAGTAGGTGATGTGAATTTTCCATGACTTGGATAAAATTCAAACCTTGACTGTGAGTAAAAACCTTTATGCACAAAGATGCTGGTCTTGGAGTTACAATGTTAACTGAAGCTCTACCAAAAAAGCAGCTAAATTTACTAAACAGTAAATAAGCTCACAGTAGTACAGAAAAACAGCATAAATTGTGACATAAATAGAGTAATAGTATTTACTCCAAATAATACTTTAGTATTGCTCTTTGTATGTACAAATTGCTTCCCAAACACTTTCCCTGTTTGATTAACAATCTCCTCAAAATCATTTTTTCTTATTTTATATCAAGTTCCAGTCATTCCTAAGGCAACTAAGGAGATGTGCCTCAGGAAGTGATATTCCTTAAATGGAAAGAACATCTGACAAAGAATGCACAAATTCTACAGGCGTGGTGTCTCTGTGAAACAGGAGGAGGAAAACAACCTTGAAGACAAAATAAAATTGTGTTTGCATACCAGAAATTAGACCAAGCTTACAGCCCTTTTAAAACAACGATGTGTAGGCAAGCAGGAACAAAAATGCTGGATCTGCGCAATGTGGTTAGAGAGTCTGTTGCAGAAGCATGGTCCAGTTGAATCCGGGAATGCTGAAGGGAGTGAGCTGAGGAAGAGCTGCAGGCCAGAGTCTCCCATAATTTCTTACTTGCAGAGCCCAGGCCTTCTCTGTCACTGCAACCATCAGCAAGGCAAAGTATCATCACGATTGCAATAATAAACCAACACTTAGTGGTGAATTTTAACAAGTGAATTCAAAAGCAGCCTTTTAATTTTAGAGGAATGAAAAATGTTAAAAAGCACTCACGATTCGATGACACTGGTAACTTTGCCTTGCTGATGAAAGCTGCTTCTTCAAAGTTTGAGGTAGGGAACTGTGTCTTAATTCATTTTTCAAGTAGCAAGCAAATTTTGCAGGTTTTGCTTTAGTTTCCTCTGTGGAAGCGAAAGGAAATTTTTGCAGAGACAAAAGCTAAAAAGAACACGAGAAATTTCAGGGTGTCTTAAAAAAAAAATGGGCCTTTGCTAGAGAAAGAACTAAAAACCTTGCTGATTTCCTGACTTCGGAAAGTCAACTGCAGATTTCTGTCTGGTGAATGCTCTGTCAGGCTGCCTGGTAGGAGCTTGGAGACTGGAGTAGCCCCCTGCGCTGGGCAGTCCACAGCGGGATGATGAATAGAGGGTGTGGTAGTTCATCTTTTTTTCTTGGATGAGGCAGGAGCTGTCTCTGAAGTTCCTTTGTTCGTTGACTTGTTAGTTCCTGTCTGGCTTCTTTGTTTCCTCCATTTTGTCTGAAATAATGGGAGACTACTTGAAGCTTGCTCGTTGCAAATAATTGCAAATAAGCTGCAAACCCAGGCTTCTATTTCATGAGAAAGCTGTCCATAATCCGTCCAGGTGTGTGAACATTTGCCTCTTTCAGGTGCCTCCGAGCCAGAATGCCTTGTGGTCAGCAGTCTGGGAGATC
This sequence comes from Gallinago jamesoni, assembly GCA_025769975.1. Classification (NCBI taxonomy): domain Eukaryota; kingdom Metazoa; phylum Chordata; class Aves; order Charadriiformes; family Scolopacidae; genus Gallinago; species Gallinago jamesoni. The sequence continues at coordinate 24,934,502 of JAOQGH010000069.1, read as the reverse complement.
CTGCACTCCTGCTCTTGATATACTCACTGATTACACCTCATTACGTTTCAAAAGGAGCTGTTTGGGAGCTCATAGCACCACAGAGCAAGAAAGAGTGAAGAACTCAGACAAAACTTCACGTAGCTACAAATGTTACTTGTTTCCTGAATGGCAAGTCATATATTTTAAGCATTTAACATAATGAGCTTGATTATGTAGCAAATTTTGAAGGAAGAGAGTACTAAATTTCATATCTAAAGGCCGTGCAACTTGGTCAGCTTTCCTGTCTCAACTCCATACAGTCCTTCAAATGAACCTAAAAAACCTTTGTTACCCAATATATTTAAAAGGTTCTTTTTATACCCCTTCTGGCAAGGCTTCTACTATTGCTAAAACTGGTCATCTTGGATTTTTAGAAATAGAGCTCAGAAAATGCATTTAGTTTTATAGCATCAGAGTCTAGTTATTGAGTTGCAGTTCTAGAGAAGCACAGAAGACGACATCCAAGACAGGGAGATCCATGAGGCTCTGTGGTCTGTGAAGGTGGCTGCTTACATCAAACAAATGCCCTTTACCTGTTCAGAACCAGCTATTGCTAATTCAGAGAGTCAATAAAAGTCTATTTAATTGGAATTACACAAATTTTTCAAAATTAATACAAAACCACATAGTATCCAAACTCATGTTTAGATATGTTGCAATGTTGTTACTCGCACTTATATACAGCATATCAGTTTATGACCTTTAATATTATAAAATGAGCTTAACAGGAACCTGTTACAGAGGTTACTTCCTTTATCTACTTTTAAAGTTACATATTTTCATTTTTAAGTAACTTGGGTTTTAGCAATATTTTATATATTTTAAACATATTTACTTTTTTACCCCAAATAAAATTTCAGACTTCAACTGACCAAGTGACATAAATGCCCAAATCAACCCCATAGTGCCAGAAACACCCTTCAAAATATAAATGGTAACAGATGCTGCAAATTTAACTGTTCCATAGAGAATACTAGAAAACGCAAGCTAGAAATATCAAAACAGCTTGTATTTCTACACCATGTCACTAAGTACTGCTTTACCTTATTCCTCGTAGATTACCAGTTTCCTTTGCTATTTTGTGTGCTTCATGTAAAAACAGTTAATTAACCACTGGATTAAATCACAGACTTAATATCCATGCTTGGAAGGAAGCTTTTGCATTTGGGTATCTTAAATGAGCTCTGCAATACAGCTGAGCTCTCAGCTGTGCAGTCAGTCTTAAAACCCCTCTTATATGAGGCCTAATATCTACTGCTACATTGAAAAAAACCTTACATACTTACACCTAAAAACCCTGTTAGAAATCAGTCACTGTAGGCACTACAGTTGGACAACACATTCTGCTCCACTGGCTTATTTTTCTGTGCTAATGAGAGGAAGGCAAAAGCAGGCATTACAGACCAGGGAAATAAAACCTCAGCACATTTGGTCAGCCTTTGAAGTTTCACTGCTTTTGTCTATTTAATCTGCTTAACCAAAGCTTCATTATAATCCAGTGCAAATACTTGAGCAGAAACATTCACTGTCAGAAAACGGGCACTTTCCCATTTACTTGATACAAATTCTGTATATTTCTCACTCTGGAGTGAAATTTATTTTGTTTCTTGATGAAAAATGTAAGCATGCATACTGTCTCTTGTGGATTTGAAGAAAAATAAGTGCCTTTTAACAGCTTTGGCATGGATGAATTGTTAAAGGACTATGTCAGACCAGCTACAGTTTTCAGACCAATGGCCAGTGGGAATATTAGGCTGACAGACAAATAGCTGCTGCCAGCAAGATTATGGTAATAAAAACACTACACATTTTCCATTCACATCTAAGAAACACAAAAAAAACAAGATCCCAACTTGCTGATAGTAGTGAATTTCAAACCTGCTTATTATTGCAAATCCTGAATGCACTAATCAGAACATAATTTTGAAAAAACACATTTCAGATGTTTCGTGGCACATTTGTTCTTCTTTATGAAAACTGACAATGGGTCTCCTAAATTATGATAAAACCAAACCAAAACCATTGCTAATTCTTTGCCTTCAGCCTAGGAATGAAGACATTGCTGAGAAACAGTAATAATTAATACTGGGTTTATATTATTCCACTCTATTGATTTGTTAATTTTCTTTAGCATTAAAAGAAAGTATCCTCCTACAGCAAGGAATGGAAATCAGTGTTGTTGGTTTTTAAATCATGAGTTAACAAAATCAAGATCCTAAATAAATAGTGACCTTTCTAACCTAGCCATTAATAAACGCAAGAACTAGTTCTACAAAGACCAGCTGTCCTTTGACTATCACAAACTACACTATTTGCTTAGAGACCTATCTAGAGCTTCAGACATGCAGTAACTGAAGAGAAAATTTTCTCTAACCACCACACACAGACAATTCCAGTTTGCTGCTAAATTAACATTAAAGTTTATGTATTTCACTTCATATGTAACCAACCATTCAATAAATAAGTATCAGGCCTGAATTTCCAAAAGAGCCCAGAACTCTGTTTTACTGCAGCTTGATGCCAGCACAGCGGGTGGGCTATGGGCCAAGGCACCTCTGGTGAAAATCCAGGGTGGGAATCAGCACAGGAGAGCAAAGCCACTTGAAATGTTGTGTTACAAACTCTTACACGCTATTGTGCCACCAGAAACTGTGAATTTCAGTTGTCATGTACCCCTACAGGATAGCAGCAGTATTTAGTGTCTGTGAATAGTGATAATGACAAAACTACCACCAAAAGAAGTGAAATAATTTGTGGGATGAAAGGGGGCAGGGATGAGAGCTGTAGTGCTGTTGAAGAACATCCAAAGCCCAAATTCAACCAAAACTCTAATGCTCTTTCAGCCGCCATGATTCCCAAAGATAGATGCTCCATGTGACAGGGACACAGGTCTTTGGTGGATGGCTTGGCACGCCTGACTTGCTGGTCACAGGATGGGATGGGGCTTTAGCCTTATCTTGCAACTCAAGAGCACCCGCTTACAGGAGATCTCCCTGGCACCTGGAGCCCTGCTGGAGAGCACAAGTTCCCCAGCTGCGGCACTCGGTGAGGCCGTGCCTGCACTGGGCACAGCAGAGGAGTGGGAATGCCAACAGCAGCACCTGGTGCATGGAGCCACAGACAGGGATCAGATGCAGCAGACAGTCCCTGGCACACAGATGCGACGGGGGAGCAGGCAGGGCAACAAATGAACGAACGTATGTCATGCATAATGCAGCGTCTGACAATGCTGTTCAGGCTAAATCGAGTACAGACTAATAGAAAAACAGAGCTGGCGGAGCAGCAGAGCTCACACCTGTGGAATCATATAAATTATGTTAAGATGTGGATTGATTATTGCCATTTATGGAAATATTCTGCTGTAAGCGTGTTCACACCATCTTACCAACAATTCTTGCTAACTCTCCTTTAGCTTGCAGTACACTGCAAAAGGTGGCATCACCAGGGAAGTCACATCTCAGCTGTGTTGCCCAATTACCTAATTAGAATGCTCTACAGAATTAAACGGGGGTGTTTATGCCAGATTTGAGAAAGAGATGTTTGCTCTGATGAAATAGTGAGAGAAAGAAGTAATGTGGAGGTGGAACAAAATTCATACCACGAGCATGTGCATGGTGCGTGCACAAGTCCATTCACCATGTAAACAAGTCTACAGATTTTGTATCCCATGAAAGTAAACACATTCATGGAATGGGCTGCCCAGGGAGGTGGTTGAGGCACCACCCCTGGAGGTATACAAGAGACAAGTTGACATGGTGTTCGGGGATATGGTTTAGTGTTGGGTTGGTGTTGTTTTGTGTGTGGTGTGGGTTTTCTTGGTTTTTTTTTGTTTGTTTGTTTGCTTTTGTTTTGTGTTGTTTTGGTTTTTGGTTTGTTTTTTTTTTTCCATTGGTTGGATTAGATGATCTTAAAAGGTCCCTTCCAACCTAGGCGATTCTTTGATTCAGTTGCTGTTACTTTAGAGAAAACAAGTGAGAACTCTGCCCAGTAAACAATTGGGAATAAAAAAGAAATCATTGTATCAGCAGAATCCCTGTTATCTGGAACTTCAAAACTGATACTAGAAAGATTTTTATTTTACACTGCCTTTAAATGCAACCCCAAATACACTATCCATCATCCTTCTTCACTTTGAAGGAACAGTTTTTCCAAGTGCCTAATTACTCAACCTTTCAGGTGATTAGTTCTACCCAGAACAATTGTTCTCCTAATAACAGTGGTCTTGCTTGGAGAAAAATACTCCAAACTATGTGAAAAATGTTAACAGCCAATTTTGCAGCCATTCTTGAACTGGCAAGATTTTACTAAAAAGTTGTTCATTATTAAGGAATACAGGGCATAAAACAATAATGCTTTTTAAAATTTGTGTTACATCTCTAGTGAGCCAGAGCTATGAACAATATCCCCACCTACAGTACACAGTGACAGCCAGGGAATCTAGGTTAAATTTCAAAAACCCTAGTTCATATGAGTTATATCGAAAATTGTTATTTATACAATTGATAATAGTTTTAGCAACGATTAGAATATGACGTACCGACAATATCCAAATGAAAGAGGATCTCTTATATTGTTTGTTAGTAAGTACAGCATCAAGAAGGGTTTTGTAACAGTTGCAAGATTATTTCAAATAAAAGTCTGTTCCTGCAAGAAAATTCTTACTCTTCTTCCCACTGTATTTTTCATATGGTTCAATTTGAACCCGTGCTCTTGTAGCAACCTTGTCAGGGATCCATTTGCTCTGTGGTTGTGCCTAACACACAGCAGGCAGGTTGGCAGCAATACTGTTATTTCTAATTGAGGCCAGAAATTACCCCTGCTGACGATATGGAAACCAGTCAGCAGTGCTACAGAGCACTGTTAATGAGCTTTCATGGCTTCATTATGCTTTGTGTCCCTGGCCTGCTGGTGCGGCACGCAGCAAATATCCACTGAAACAAGAGGAACAATTTTCTCTCCCCATTCATTAACTTAGGGACTCAGTCTACAAAATGCTCTTTTCAAAGTTAACACAATTCAGCTACATCTCTTAGAGACACACAGCTCTTCCCCAGAGGCTCTAAGAGAAGACAAACAGCTGTAGCCTCAACACCCTGCAGCCCTGGCTTGCTCTGACAGGTTGGCCATACCCAGCTCCACACAAAGTCCATGGAGGCCCACCAGTGAAGTGTGCTGGGGGAGCTGGGGCACCCTGCTGTGAGGCAGGCACAGCTCAGCTTTAATGGAACTCTACAGCTCATGCAACTACAATAAAGCAACCATGTAGAGCATAGAGCAGGACAGACTGGGTCAGTGTTTGCCTGCGGAGAACATACCTTTTGCCGTTCTGCAATGGTGAATTTTTGTGTGTGTGTAGAATGCATAAAGAAACTCACCGACCAGGTTACACACCACACCTACCACATTTTTAGGGATCAAAAGCCATTCTTGCAACAGCTCAGTCCCATCCCTTACTATACCAAAATTTCATGGCAGAGATTTTCTAAGATATGTTAACAACAATGTACAATCTCCATTTGTTACCTATTCCAGTTCTGTCATTAACTTGCCAAATCCTTCTCTTGCCTTTAGCCCTTCTGTTCTAGATGCTAGGGAGATCAGGAACACAAACATACATCTGTTCTCAGCCTCCTTTCTGACATCTGTTTTGGAATTTTTCCCAAAAAACTCCTTTAAAACTGGCTGAGTTATAACAAACATAAGCCAAGATGCAAGAATGGTAAGTATTGAGCAACTTTACCTATGGGTAGTGGAGTCATCCTGGCCTACAAGTAACCGTCCTCGAGCAGGCCAACAGCAAGAGAGCAGAGGGGATGAGCAGGGAGAGACAGCGAGCAGCCTCTAACATGACACTAGCCAAAGTAGCCTAGTTTCTTCTGTAAGACAATTTGTTAATAATTCTTATTTGAAGATTTAAGATGGCCCTGGTATCTAGTCCTGACAAGGCTCAGGAATGATTTTTGTACTGTAACAATCACCTGTCCTGTCTAATATAAAGACTCTGCTAGATCTGGAAGTCAGGATGCTCCCAGATTATACGCATGTGGGACAATACTCTTACACTACTCTTAACCACGAGCCTTTAATACAGGCTATTCTCACCTGAAAGAGAAAAATGCTATTATTATGAAACACCATGTGATTCAACACCCTCAAGAGTAGATGTTCCTTTGGGAGATTTGTCAAGGCTTATGAGATGATAACCAAGGTAGCAAGGTACTTCCCCCATTACACAACTAAGCCCATTAATAGTAGTAACTAAAACTACCCACAGCAGCTTAATTCTGCTGGTTATTTGGGGCTTAGAAAACTGTGTCAATAGCTGTTAATTATAAATGCAATGACTAACCTGCACTTAGTAATTCAGATGCAAAAAAATTGAACTGGACTAGAATACTGACTCTCTCTGAGAGACCTGGGTCATTCAAGTCCACATTATTAAGAATAATGACTATTAGAGGAGAAATGACCAAAAATGTGCTGCTTGGAAAAGAGGTTCATATATAATCATTCTTTGATCTAAGAGGCTACAAGTTACTAGGTTCAGGCATAACTTCTATAAAATTTCTGATAAGCTACTACAACATGCTGATTTTTCAGACATCATGGCTTGAGACCTTAAAATCTTTTTTCTTTAAGAAATAATTAATTAAGAAATTATTAATGGAAAACTCCAAATCGAATGACATGTTGTGTGAGATATTGCTTATCTATGAAAGTTTGGTCTAAATGTACAATTCAAATTAGTACTACTTGAAGTGCAAAGCACACTGAACAGTTAGGCTTCGCATTTTCATTATTATACTGGCATTTTCAAAACGTGGTGAAAGAAAGCCACTATTTAAGGCATACTTCTGGGCATATTAATAAGACGCACTTTAAAATGGCTACGAAGTAAAATCTCTATATTCACAATATACTACAATATATGCATGTCTCAGAAGCCTCTGAAATCTGGAGATGCTGAATAAATATTGATTTTGAGAAAAGGTTACAAAAATATTCACTTCTCTCTTCTGCTTTCTGCAAATATGCACTCTTTTTGCATCTTTTTAACTCTAGTTAGCCGATCTGTCCCTTAAAAAATTAACATTAGTTTGCAGTACATATAATTTTCCTGAAAGCAAGATTCTCCAGGTAGAATTCTGTTAAATAGTTCGAGCTGTTGAAAATTTGCAACTTGCCGTGACTAATTTTACACTCAAGTAAACAATTCTTTTCCAGGCATTAGCTAATACATAAGCTTTAACAGAATACGCCACAATCAGCCGCATTTTATACCCCGCTGCTTTCTGTCATTTTCAAAAAAGAAAGAATTTCCAGCTAATTTAACTCTTGGGCTGCAGGGTTTGCACAAAATTATTCCTTATAAAATTAAGAATTTATTATGAAAGCATTGGAACTCAAGAGTTAAATTAATTCCTGGAGATGCTCAATATGTATGTTGAAATTACTCTATTATATATACCTGAGAGTTGCCAGCAGTCACTGGGAACTTTCTGTAAACTTGAGTGCAACTCAAACAATTACAAAGGCAATGGGGGATTTCAAACGAGTTTATAGATAAAAATAGTCTTCAGAAAATTTGGTCAATCTTCTTTTCAACCCTTACTCATCTAAAACCCTCAAAGCTGTGAATGAAAAGAAATAATAGGTGCCATAGAACGAGAAAACAGTATCTCCAGTGATGTTCCAGGACTGTTTTTTCACTGTGTGCAATGCATTGTTCTCTAAAGAGAAAGAAGGATACACATAGCTTCAACACATCACAACACAGTCCTGGATATACTCTGTACTGATATACACTATCATTTACAGTTTAAAATATAACTCATTAACATATTTGGCTTTAAAATGTTAGTTGCAGTCTATCATTTGAATCAAAATGATAGTGTAGAAAATTTACGATAAAGGTTTCAGTTTACCGGATTAAATCCATTATCAAAAATGGGAAAGAAAAATTTTAAAGTCTGAATTAGGGGAGTTAAAGAAGACTCAATGAGGCCAGAAGCTGCATCCACGGCTGTCTGTGGAATGCCCCACAACGGGGAATAAAATGATATGCTCTCTTGGAGCTACTGATACTCTGAGATGTCCCTCTTCAAGACCCGCACTGTACCACAGAAGGAGCAGAAATGGAAGAGGAGTGGATCATTCTTTGGAGTTGTGATCTGAAGAGCTGGGGATAACACGGGCTAAACCCGAGCTTCCTTGGCTCCTCAGTCATTTGAAAGTACATGAATACGCAGGGACCACATGTAGGTTGGATCTTGGTGAGGGAGTTCTCATAGAGACATCTCATCTCGGCATCCACTGCTGAAACAATTGTGATGGGGCTGCTGATAAATGTTTGTTACAAGTCTTTCACTGGGAAACCCCCTTTACTGGCAACCTTCACTGGGCTAAGGGAAATCATCATAACTTATGCCCTTTTCTGTTGTAGGACTTCCATAATACTCGACCTACCATTGGACCTTGATAAACTCCACTGGAAACAACACACACAGAAAGATGCCTGCTTATCAGAAGGCTTTTTGCCAAAAGTGAACTCCAGAAAGTATGGCTAATGTTGAAAAGTGAAAACATCCCCAAGACAAAGCAAAGTCCCAACCTACAAAACGAAATAAAAAAAACCCAGAACTCCATCCCCATTTGCTGCAGAGGTAGCTCTAAACAAGCATTCAAAACACTAAAATATGTAAAATATGTTTTCACCTAATCTCCCTTTGCCAGCATTTCTACATCTTATTACAGTCATACCCAAGAAATTTTCTAATTTTGAAATATTTTGAGACACCTTTTTTGGACTTAAAAAACTCACTTTGTTTTCTTGCAATCAGCACTTCAGGTTTCACATCTTTCAAAATCCATGAGAAATCTAGGAAGTAGTCTAATCAGAATACTCTCATTTCAATGAAACTATCTTTCTCTAATAAATCATGGGGTCACTATACAGCACTTCAGCGTAAATTTCAATTATGCGTATCGATGCTAAGAAAGGTAGCAAAGCAGAAGATGATCAGGAATGAAACAAAAAATCATTTAAAATCATATCCTACCTGCTTGTCACTGGAACTGTTTCAGAGTTTGGAAAGATGAATTACATCTAGAATAAATAAATTGCATTTAACTGTGAGCTTCTGTCCCATCTTTCTGTTTATTGTTCAGACTTCTCATTCATCTTACTGTTAGGACTTCCAGTCTCTCTGAAGTTCATGAGAATTCCCAAGGAGATGGGTTTCCACCACTTTAAGAAGAGAATCTCATATGATAAGCATGTGAGCAGCTTCTTTGTTCAAACCAATCTCATGACTCCCTTTGAAGGTAATCCTTTAGAAGTCTCATGACCCATCTCCCTGCCCAGAGGGTATTTTCATCTCATGGTGGAACAAGGCACAACAAATCTACTTTGATAGTGCCCAAATCTCCAATTTGTTAAACCTTCTTTCCTCTCTTCAAACAGTGGATGTACTTGCTGTAAGAATGCCGGCACTGCAGAAAGGCTAAAGCAGGAGCCGAAACTTTTAATTTGAAGTATCCCCACCCTTCTGCTAAAATATCAACGTTATTTGCATAATTGAGACAATTGGACATAATAGTCCTTTCAGGGGTCCTCATTAGATGTACAGCTCTACATTCTTTGAAAAGAAGAAAAAAGGAGGTCATACAGCATTAATTATATCTAATCCTTTTTAGAACAATTTGAAGTTGAGCAAAATGCTGTACTAAAACAGCTGAAGTCGTAAATAAGCCATTCATTTTGTAACTTTACGTATCACATGCATTTTCATACCCTATTGCTTTTGTCAATTTGATTAATTCCTTTGCTGTGAAGGGCTTCTTTTGCATCTTTTCATAATTTAAAGCTATCAAAAACAAAGGGCACAGGGTGTTGCAGGTAGTTCTTTCTTCTGCTCTAACTCTCAAATATGTACCTGATCTCACTGTGCCAGGTGCTAACACAAGGCAATAGGTAAGGATAACATCTAGAATCACATCTAAGGATCATACTATCTAGAGCTATAGGGAGTCTAACTCTTTGATTCTGCTGCACTACACCGTGCAGACAAGTAACCTGCTGTCTCTGATCTTATTTCACTGTTCCTCTATCTGATCTCCAGTTTATTGAGCACATATCCATTTGTGATTGCCAAAGAAATATTTTACAGACATCATTTCAACTTCTGTCCTGCCCTAAATGCCAAAGTGTACAGCTGGAACAACTTTGTTTTAGAACCAGACCCTGCTCTTCCTAATGAGACAAAGTTCCTGCTGACTTCATGAGAAATGGCAATGGGCATGGAAGAATGCCTCTGGAATTAGACATGCCTCTGGAAAACCACAATGCCAAAAAGATTCTGCACTTTGTTTCTGCTTGAGGAAATGGTAAATTCTGAAGAAAGCAAGACACTAGTAAGAGAGCATAGAGTCAAAGAGACTAAGGAACTACATGCATTGTGGATCACTGTGCTCCATTAGTAACAGAAATACAGAATATTCCTTCATTTAGGGCATCTTTTACTTGAAGCCTTCATCCAAATTTCACTACATTTAATGAGATACTTTATATCAACATATTGAACAGACACTGAAACAGGGCATATATTGTGGTTTAGGACACGCTATCACAGGTGTAGTCTACAGTTGCATAAATTTCTTTTTCCATGCTTTCAAAATCACGTTGCTAGTTCAGACCTCTGAAATCTCAACAAGCTTAAGAGTCAGTTGTTGCAGAAAATGTTTGATACCTGGTTCAAGCAAAAAAATAGTTTCAAAGCCACTACCACCATTGGTGAAAGCTGAGCATAGAAATGGAGGATATAAGACAAAGTCAACAGGTTTCTTTTTCTAGTGAAAACCAGATTTCAAACATAGTACCTTTATGGATGCCTCTTCTGCCTGGAATGTGGTGTACCCTGTGAGCTAGAAAAAGGTAACCTACTGGACAAACTGCAAGAAATATTATCAAAGATATCTAAGCCATACAAAAAAAGTAATTTGGGCACTTAACTCCCTTCTAAACATGGAACTCAGCCATACAGCATAGTATGTCTCTTTGGCTAGGTTCTCTACAGTGACAGAATTTAAAAAGGATTAAATTCCTTTCTGCTCCTGAATGGGTTCTCCTTGGCCAGCCATTATGCGAGAACATGGGCTGTATCTATAGTACCTGCATCTGGAAGACAGGATGCATTTTAAAAATTATTTAACTGCATTTAAAAATCAATATTGAAAAGATCATGCCTGTGCATTTTGTTCTTCCATTTGTTAGCTCAAACTGCAACGAACAGAAATGTACACCTGAGAAAGTACAGTATTTTTTAAAATCAAACACAAGTTTTGCTGACCCTTCCCTTAACAGAAATTTGACAGGCATGCAAGGCAGCCAGCACATCCCTTCTACAACACTGGAGCTGCTGTGGCACCTCAGTTTAAGTAATGAGACTGATGAAGAACAACCAAGCCATGTGCATCTACCCAAAAGGAAAAAAATTGTAGCTATTAAAATTGTTCCGTTTAAGGTAACTGAGACCAAAGCCCTCACCATCCCCCAAATCCCTCCCTCCCCCTCCCTCCCCCTCCCCAGGCAATAAGAACATTTTTCTCAGGTCCTATCGCAAAT
>JAOQGH010000069.1:24872443-24922758 GCA_025769975.1 Gallinago jamesoni | reverse complement strand
CATTTTTCTCAGTTCCTATCGCAAATAAAGAAGGTTTGAAAATTTTGAAAAACAGAAATTTCAGACTGGGTGACTTAAGGAATGCCAAAGCTTGTCAGGATACCTAAACTCTAATGAAAATGTTCTGAAGAGTAGTTCAGATTACACAAGATATGACTCACCCTAGATAAAAATATAATGATAATATACTAATAATAATAATTATAAAATAGGACTTAACTAACACATTTCAGGGGTGGGGTGGGGAAAGGCCATGTAAAAGCAAAGGGAGCTGTACACAGTGTGTGTAACATAAACCTTAATCAAGTTGGCTAAAAAGCTAATAAATGTACATTGCTGTTGGGCAGGGCAAACAGCCTACTGTCTGCTGTGCTTACTGTGTGAAATGCTATGACAAAATTCTGCATGGTAAGAGGAAGAAATCACTGGCATTTAATTCCAAATACATAATTCTGTCAAGTTCAGCCAAAGTGTTCATTCAAAGTTCAAAAGAATAACACATGAGAGAAAAAAAAAATTACATTCTCAGAGAAAATGCCACAACACAAAAGAGAGTTTTCACGGGTGCCTGCACTCATACTATGGGAAGGCTCACAGCACTTGGAGTTTGTTTTGTGACATGGCTTGATATAAATGCACTGTGAAGGAAAGGGATAAAGATATGCATCTCTTTGCTGCCCTCACTGTGACTGTCTCAGTCAGAAAAACATTCCCTTCGTACTCAGCACCCACATGGAGCCAGGAGTAACCAGGAAAGAAAATCTGATGAATTTGGTTTTATCCATTTAAACGTCATCTTCACATACAATATAGAGGCATTAGTCCATGCCAAAAAAAAAAAAAAAAAAGAAGCAAAGAAGCCTTTATTTACATCCTTTACTGTTGACATATGCCCTTATTACTCCCACCACCAAAACAAAGTATGCTTTCTTCACTGATAGCAAACAACTTACTTATCTTCAAAAAGTAACAAGTTGTTAGGGTTTTATTACAACTGCTGCAAATCTAATACCTGGGTAATCATTTATAGTTATGTATGAATAATTGAAAACTCTGTAAACACAACTGTTTTTCCAAGCGATAAGGTCTGGCTGACATGTTTGAATGCAGCCAATAGCATTTTCTTAACAAAAAGATAAAATGCATCACCCTCTTCCCTGATCTGATGCATTTGCTGGTTTCTCCCAAATGTGCCCCTATCAATGAAATCAATACAAAGACAGACAGTATATAATTTCTTTTCAGATACTTACTGGTCTTGAAATTACTCCCCAAATAAAAGCAAACTAATTCACCTAATAAGAAAATATTTTGCTGGTAAGGAAACATTTTTCTCCTCGTTTTCTTCTTCTGCACCGTTTATGTACCATTCTGTAAGATCTAACAAGCCATGACGTGTAGAGACTAGTACTTTCATATATCAGAAGTAAAATTTATGAATAGCTGAACACTGAAATGTCAAAATGATGCAGTGTTTTAGATTTTTTTCTGCAAAACTATCTCAAAGTTGTACATAAGCAGGAACTGAGCTAAACTCCATGCAAAATGCCTAGTGAATATATATTGTAATCTTCCTCACAGTCATTATCAAACTAAATCCAAATTTGAAATGTCCCAGTAAACTATAAATGCAAAAGCCATAAAGAAGTGAACAACAATTACCCCGTAACATAATTAAGAAAACGTTGAAGGGAAGGGGGGGGAGGGGGAAACAAAAACCAGTACCAAAATCCCCTTGGACCTGAGTTTCAACATTAGAGAGGAACCAAACGCTACTTACAAGCCAAGCTTGTTATCCTAACAGACAAACTGCAGCTCAGAGAGTCACATATTTTGTATAGCTGAATTAAATCTTGCATCAATGACTAGGATTTCACAGACTGCAACACTACTGATCTACTGAAAACTGTGATGAGCATTAATAAAAACGTCACAGCTACAGATGTCAGAATAGATGAGAAATGAGAAAACAGCAATCTGCCTGTGAGGAAAAATAAGCTTGCTGAGACTCAGTCAAGAACAGACAAAGATGAAAGGCTCATGACAAGCTTGTTCCCATGAAAATGGAATAGGGTTCTTTATTCATACCCATCCTAATAATACTGTTTCGTAGTAGCAAAATTAATTACCATTTACTGCAATGCTTTGGCTGGCCACAAAGAACTCATCTTACGGAGCAGGAGCACGTATGAGAAGACAAAAGCAACCTTTGAACTACAGGTCTCTTCATTATTCAAAAGCTTAATCATTTTTAAAAGTGCATATCCTAACAGATTCTGGTACAGCACATATCACCTGATGCCACTATTAAATCTGCAACAGAACGGACTATTTGAAAAACCCAAAGACAAAACACTGGAAGGGAAGAGAATCTTAGCACCTGTTAGGTTCTGGTACAGCATCACGGGCTATGACCGCTGTGCGAGACTGAATGGGTGAACTAGTTCCAGGTGTTTCTGGCTCTGGTTCTCCTTTTTTCTTGGAGGCAGCAGTTAGCATTTGGTCTAGATATACACTACCTAAGCACAAATGAGAGGCTGACATGAAATCATCTGGTAACTTCAAAGCACTGAAGTCAGTGACAAAACACCCAAGACAGAACAACATTCTCACCAAAAGCGACTCTACATTTTGCTCAGGAGTAACACTCCAGTCCTTTCCCCTTCTGAGCCCAAGGTCTGACTGTAACAGGGAACACACTGGTGAGGTGGCTGTGGAACAGAGAAGGCTATCACCTACCTCGCTGCATTGTGGGCTGAAACAAGGCACTGACTGTAGCCTCTGCAGCTCCAATAAAACCTGAGTTCATCAAAGCCAGAAAGCAATCCCAAAGAAACAGTTTGATAACAAAATGATCATAATTCCTCTTAATATCAGTGAAGAAGTACCCAGGCATTCTGGGTGTTGAACAGATAATATGAACAACAAACCATGAACACAAGTGGCCTTAGTTCCCAATCTGACTCGTATAAAGCAAGATACGTTCACTGAAATGTGATAATCTCTGCATAAAATGGGTTTGGATGTGCAATGGAATTATCGTCCTAGTTTGAAGTACAGACTAGTATCCCCAGCAAATTATGACCTTAAGTAGGATCTGATGAAGCTACACAGTGCAACAGCAGTAAAAAGTTAGTTCCCCTTGCTCCCTCCTTTGTACAAGTTCCAGTCTGCAATCCACTGAAAACACGTGGTTCCTGTGAAAAAACAAACTGCCTCTTATGCAGGGAACTTATACCTTTAGGTGGACAGAAATGTACCTTTGATGGTTTCTTTTGACCTCAGTATATTAGCACTGTAGTTCTTCTCTGGATGACATACAAATGTAACTAAGTAAACTAACTGACTTCATTCATCTGTGTTCATCTCTGAACTCACCTGCAGCGTTCCTCTAGAGTTCTGTCAAGTGGTTAGAATCTGAAAGAGTATTTTAAAAGTAGAACAGAGGAAAAATCGACACAGCCTTTTTTCTTTTTTTAATCTGGTGCTAATGCAAGAAAGGCTGTTCCATATTCTGAAAGTGCGGGGGAAATGAGTTATTTTTGGCAAGATTTCACCCACTGATAAGTGTTTTTGTAATTCAGTCAAGTGCCATAAATATACTCTTCCTTCATGGAAACACTTTTAAACTTCACACAGCAACAGTGGCAATTGCATATGTTTCACAATTCTCCCTTCCTCCCCCCTTTTCTTTGTGTTTGAAGGGGCTCTGTACAGAAAAAACAGCAACGAACTGTGTGTTCTGCTTAAGCACAACTGACATCAAAGATGAGCTGGAACAAAGAATTAAAAATTGCTGATCACTCAGGGCAGGAGCACACTACCACCACCCATGCCACCCCCTCCACAGGGGACTGTGAGCTTCAGTTTCTCTCCCACCTGGACTGCTCACATCCAGGTTTTAACATAAAGGCATTTGCTAACTCTGGATTCTGTAAATGCTTACACACATGCTTATTTTTATAGCCATGAATAGCCCCCCTGATTTTGACAGAACTCTGCCATACGCAGAAAAGTTCAAAGTCCATGGGACAATTCAGGAGCTTAAAGCTAAGGCTGTGTCTAAGTACAGACAGGATCATGAGTTTTAAAATAGAACAAATCAGTGCCTCCTACAATAAAAAAAGACTGCTTCGCTAGCAGTGTTCATGTGAATACTTAATTGCACAAATGTAAATTGTCCCATTTAATCTTATACAGTAAACAGCTATTTTGTTGCTTGTTTACTCATATCAACTTCACAAAATTTTGTGTGTATTACTCCCAAGCCAAACAGCTAGTAGGTGTTCTGAAATCATGGAACACTTGAATAGAAATCTACTGTTGTAAATGCAGGTCCTGCTGATCAATATGTGGGTTAAGATAAATTAAAACTACAGTTAAGTTGCTGAAACAGTATGAGGCACTGCAGCTTTCAGCTTTCTCAAGTTCATTATGTTCCCTACAGTAATTAAAACAGAAATGCCAGCAAGCAGCAAATACTCGTTAGAGAGATTCTGAGGTTAAGAATTATTCTAAGAATTACTGGCGGCAGTTGGTGGGGGGAATCTCTAAATCTTATTTAGTTTCAGTAATCTTCAGCTGCACAACTGCTAAAAAAGAATTTAGGAATTTTCTCCCTAGTGTATTTAGTTTTCCATTTTTTATGCAAATATTTTCTCTGCTAACAAGTGTGGTAGTGGCTGAAAAAATGCAAGTGTTTCTGGATAAATGCTCAGTTTTCTTATATGGAATGAGACGCGCATAATTCACCCTTTAAACTTGCTTTGCCAAGCTTCTCCTCCGGCTACCACTTAGATAAAAGAAATACATGGGTTACAATGCCATTATTTCACCTTGAAAAGAGACAGAGTTTGCAAGTTGGTATGAAACTTTATATAGATGATCTTTTTGGCTTTCTATTCAAGATATTCTTAAGAAGTTCTCTTTGTCAGAGGAAAGCCATGTTTCAAATATGGCAGCCGCAAGCTTTATTATTTCCTTCTAGAAAGACTTTGGTAACTTAATGTACTTGGTAATGCTGGACACCACCACCAGGTACCTAACCACAGTGTAACAGCCAAAGCTTAACCCTTATTGCTGTTCTAAGCACCTATGAACAGGCTGAGCTTACGCTTTGCTATCAGTCTCCGCAGAGGGAGAAGCACACAGCCCCATGCACCCCCAGAGAGGCAGCTGGAGAGGAAGTACCTGGTGGCAAAGAGCAGCAGCCTAAGCTCCGAGCTGCTTCAGCACACACACACAACTGCAAAATATGTACAAAGGAGAGAGCCCAGTCAGCTGGACTGAGGTTTGTTGGAAGATAAACCTGTGCCACTCTAAGATACAACCAGTGGGTTACTTGTTCATTTCTGATTTCAAAAGTACCTAACATTACAGCACTTCCAACAGACAGTTGGAGCACAGTACAATAGTTATTTTCTTGACAGGTACAAATCTAAAAACTTCATATCACTCATTAACAAGCCAGACGGAAACTGGCAGTCCTATTCCTCCAGAGTGATCTTTCTGAGTACCTCTGGGTTCTTAATACACCATTTTTTACTCATAATTAGGGAGAACGTTTAATTAAGCCATTGGAAAAGCTGAAAGAATACCAAAAGTTAAAAAAAAAAAAAAAAAAATAGGCCCATCTTTCTCTCTCTCAAATTGAACATCCTGCCTGGAAACAACATGCAGCTCGATGGAAAGCAGTTACAACACCTTCAAACAGGCAAGAGCTGCTTTTAGTTACACCAGCCTTTTGTACTACTCAGTACTCTAAGGCTGTCTGAATATATTTCAGAGGAATTTTCTCAGCTGAAGTCTAGTCCCTATGCACCATATACCCAGCAGCAACTGCTGTGCACTAGGTGTGTTACAGGTTGAACCTCCTGGCTCCATTTCACCTACGAGGAATCCAGTTCACGCTGTTGGACTATTCCAAGCTGTGAACCAAAGTAAGGGAAGCAGGAATGAGATTTGCTCCACACACACCCTCCTGTTTGCACTCAGCTACCCAAGTTGCTCCCATGGTTACAAAAAAAAAAAAAAAAAAAAAGAACGGAAAAAAAGAAAAGAAGAGACATTCTTTTAGAATGAAAGGCCATATTGACTTATTTTGACTTATTTCACTTAACACGTACACAAAATGCCTAAATATATGTTATTGCTGTAACATGGGTAGCAGTGAAAGCAAATTAATATTGCCCCCATGAAGCTTAAATTCTGTGCGGTAAAACTGAATTGATAAATGTGCCTTTAATAAAACAGAAGAAAACTGTTCACACTAAGAGGTGTTTATTTAGTTTCTGAGCCGGTTTCAGTCAAATTGGAACATTTTTTGTTTTTTAAAGAGTCACCATGTTCAACCAGGTAATATATTCACTTTGCATGAAAATGCATTCAGAGGAGCCCCAGCTAAGATCTATTTCCCTTACTGCCCTAGATGGTGCACTCCTTTTCTTCTTGAATGGGTTCCTGACCAGGCCCAGGAGAGTACTAGATCCTTATGGAGGGGCATCCAGCCCACTGAGGAGTTTAAGAAAGACCAGTATAAATGAAGGCACAGAGATATTGTCAACTCTTGGAGCCATTGTGAGCAACTCTACAGCTAAGTAGAATCTAGGCTTTCATTATCAACATTATTTGCAATACCTGAAGGTTTTATTTATGTCAGTATTTGACTTGACACAAAGACACCCCAGGGACAAGAACTAAGAAACAGAAAACAAACCCGTATCATGCAGATACAAGCACTGCATTATAATCATTAATAGTCTTCCCTCATCATGTCTTTTCTGCTGTGCAGTGGCTTGCCTATTGCTTTAATTCATAAAGGTACTGACCATGTATTATTCACTGCACAGATTAATCCAGATTCTTCCATGTGCTGTGTATACCTCTCTATTATACATTTATTAATTTTTTCTCACTTCTCATAGAGCCATCTATATAAATTACAGAGGTATACTTAAATTATGCCAAAAGATAAAAAAAATGCCTTTTCAGGGAGCAGTAGAAAGCATCAGTGTGCATATTTTATTGGCTTTTCAGGCTGAAGTTCCCATGAAAGATTAGCTGAGATGATTCGTGCCTTTTAGTTGCAAAGCTCAAGCTAAGCTGGACACTCTCAGGACGTGTTCTCAGCACTGTTCGACTTTGCTGAATGTGCAGTTCCATAAAACTCTGATTACTACAGAATTACAGCTCACTGGCATAAAGCACTACCATGAGATTTCACTTTTTTATTTCCCACGGCAGTCATTCAAAAAGGGTACAGGGGAAAGAAAACAGTGTTCTAAAACAAGTGTTGTATAGGAAACAGACACGTTATTTAAAATACTCCAGCAATCTTCATTTTATCATAATGTTATTTCAGGCCTATCAGTGAACAAACCTGTGCACAACAGCATGGGTTTGTTTTGTCAGGGAAAAGACCAGTGAAACATTCAGGACTTTGCTTTTTTTTTTTTTTACAATAAAGCAATATGCTTGATTCACAGTTACAGGATGCAGGTTAAAGGAGTCTTTCAAAAAAGAAAGGATTATGATCAATGCTTTCAAGCACTGAAATGCAAGACCAAATAAAACAGAAGCAGAATGCAAAGATACAAGCAGGAGTTGATGAAAGTGTGTTGTAATTCAACATGCTCTGCCGCACAGCTAAATTACAGAGACCAAACACTTCCGTTGCTTTTCCAACACAGAAAGGTGGGATTTGTAACTTTTCTCTTCAGTCTTTTCTTGTGAATAGCTTTAAACATCTAAGCTATTATGTGTTCTCCAACAAAGAGTTGTTGCATATCAGAAACAGCAATAGTGTAAAAATATCACTTGAGAACTCCTTGAAAGTAAATGCATATTCTTTCTCTGTCAATGAATCCAAACAGGAGCCAAAATTCAAACAAGTCAGTTAAACACTGTACTTGTACTGAAATTTTCATGGAACATACATATTTACACAGAGAACCAGGTTTAGAGCACCTTGTAATATACTTACTAGATATTTTAGCAGTTACTTGCTTGCTCTTGCTAGCCTTTTTCATCATCCACCCGATCTAATAATTGCTTTTAAGTGCATAAATGCTCATTTTTACAAATGACATTCTTTGTTCTCCAGAGAACTGAGAATCCTGATGACAATTACTGCAACAGAAATTGCTAATGTGCTCATTGCTGCAGCTGTGGGCTGCTTTTACATGCACGGAGCAATCCTCTTGGCAACGAACAGAGAGCCCATTTTCAGCTCATGGACTCCCTATGAAAACTGCATTAGGTTTCCTTTAGCGTCACTAACAGAGATGACAGCTGGTGGAGGAGCCTAGCTCCAGCCATGGACCTAGTCCTGCCACCACCAGCACTCACTGAACTGAATGAACCTGTGACCAAGGAATTCTAAAAGGGATCTGTCCACCCAGGTTTTTGCAGAAGTTTCTACTATTACCTGTAACAACAGCACCATGACTGAAAAATCTGCAAATAAAGATGACAAGTTTGCACCCTTTGAGGGCTGAAGTGTGATTTCTTGTTGATGGGTTGAGGTTGCTTTTATTTTTCAGACACAGGGAACAAAATAATTAACATTTGATGCTTTAAGCATTGACAAGTGAAGATACTGTATTTAAAGTTGTGTGCTGTGAAATCAAATCCTTCCCTAATTCATTATTACAAATTTCTGATTCATAGAGAAATGAACCTTGGAATGACAGAAAATCAAACCAATTCTAAGAGGATGTAGAACATGGTTTTGATAGAAAAAGTTGTAAATATCTGAAAAAACATGTCTCAGTTTCCAGACCTGCAGAGCTTTTAAAACTACTACTCGCTTCCCACTACTCAGAGGGAGACATGAAGGATTTGGAGCTTCCAAAAATCAAGATTTTTTTCAACAGATTTTACATGTCTAGATGCAAACACACATTTTAAAAAATGTTGGTGATAGAAGTTATAAATAATTAAAAGCACAACCTAACTGTATAGTTATATTCAACAAGGATAAGAAGAATTCATATAACAGACAATATTAGCAAGCACTGCTTTATCTATCAGAATGAATAGATTTGTATCTACCACAGATATAAAAGTGAGTGAACTGAATGGGATTTCTACAGTTGCAAGGAAACATAAAGCCACGAATATATATCTCTACTTTTACCTTCCATCTTGACTGCTTTGTACTGCTAGATGAAGGGAAATGGGATTTGGCATGTGCCAAACACAGAAGGGCTCGTTGAGTTAAGCTTTAATGGCCAGGTCAGAGGGCAGGCTTTAGAGTTTACTTTGGGTTGGTACCGACCTTGACAGAGAAGGTGGATCAGCAAA
This sequence comes from Gallinago jamesoni, assembly GCA_025769975.1. Lineage (NCBI taxonomy): Eukaryota > Metazoa > Chordata > Aves > Charadriiformes > Scolopacidae > Gallinago > Gallinago jamesoni. Next base: position 24,913,455 of record JAOQGH010000069.1, on the reverse strand, counting down.
CTAAAAAGCCCACAACAAAACCTTAAATACTTAAAATCTATATTACAATATGCTCAGGAAATCTGCCAGCTCTCTACATGATGGCAGAAATATTAAACTCTCTAGTCTCCAACTTTAAATGAAAGGTGGAGATGGAACACAGGAGTACCTTTACCTGGAGTAAAGGTCTTACAGCTCTGGTTGCTACAGGAGCGTTGCTGTAACTGAAGACAGCTTTATTAGCCAGAAGGCTCATGAATCCCACATTTCAAGAACCCACTAGTGTATACCATCCTCATGAAAAGATCATTGGCATTTTAGACTGGTAGCTTAAAAACCTACCTTCACTCACTACTGAGTTAGACTCCTTCAACAAAAAATAATTTTGACTTCTTAAATTAAATTTAGAACATTTCTTTAAATTCCCTTTTTGGTCAAGGGTCATTTGAGCAATGTCTGTATGCTTAGTCTCATTAACACAGTTTGGTGAAAGATGAAGTTTTTTACTGAAGAAGAAACAAATCCTCAGAAAAGCGGGAGAAAAGGAGGCAGGATTTATCTTGAGAAGGACATTAAAAATGAAAAAAAATGTGCCAAAACCACTTGGCATGAGAAACACACCAGCTGTACTTCACTAATCCATGGCTGATCCTTAGAAAGAATCACAAATCCACTCAACCGGCAGGCTGAGTGCCATTTTATTGGCAAGAATCGAGAACAAAATGGAATCAAATATATACTCGTAATACTGCCTATTAAAAATTTTGCCAGGGTCTGATAAAATATATATTAAGGACACTGCTTAATTCAGCCACAGAAAATGAAAAAAAGAAAATAGAGAAACTAAATGTAGGAGTTTGCTAGAAAATCGTTTCATTATTATGGCCTCATTGCTGCAAGACACACACCCACTGAACTGGCCCCAAGTCCTGCACTTGGGAACTGTCTCAACAAGAGCCAAGAACCTAACATGTCACTAGGAAATACCCAGATGTATTTATTTCTGTTCACAGCTGAGGCACGCTGCCGGAATAAACATGGAATAATCTGTACAGTGAATGTCTGTGCTATGCCTGTACCTGCTGAAAGCTCCAAGATGTCACCAATACCTGCTTTGCTGGGTCTGGCGTGGTGGCATTTTGTTGGAGGGAGGTTGGTTTTGTCCTTTGCTTAAAGCAGTATTTACTGCCAGCAGAAGTTGTCAAATCCACACATTTTCAACTGCCCTTCAACTTTCACACATCTTTGAGTCTGAATTATACTGTATTCTGTAGCTTCATGCATTTAGCATAGCTTTTGTTTGAGCTCAGTGCAACTTTGGCAAACAAAATCCTTAAACACAGGCAAAAGACTAAGCCCATTATTAGCTGTTTTCCTAATGACCTTTTATAATAAACACATCTGAAGTCAAAGTAAGTTTAGCACTACAAATTACCTAAGTTGGAAAAAAATTACACAAATCATTAAATGGAGCATTCAGAGTTATATTAGACAATATTATAGGCAATTCCCCTTTCTAATGTTTATGACCCTTTGATCGATACGTGAGCATTTCTTAGTACCAGGGGCTGTGAGGGAGGGAGACGGGCAGCACAGGGAATGAGAAAAGAAAAAGTAATACAACCTTTGCTCTCAAGGTTCCTGTCCACAGTCATGATAAAACACCTCTATGATGACTGCTTGATTAAAAATTAATTGCTGTGGTAATTTCAAGATATGCTTTATTTAATAATTAATGTATGGGAATTAAACTGGACTATTCACTGAAGACTTATTATAAGGTATACTCAGAAAAAGATCCGTGATCTTCACTGGGGATGGCGGGGAGAGGGATTTTTATTGTGTTTTAGAGAAAGAACTCTTCCTGTCATATATGTCTTGTGCAACAACTGGTCCTTATTTTGCACCACTACTAGGGAAAATAGGAATTTTAGAGTAAGACTTCATAGTGAGGTCCTTTCTATATAGCATAGCTCTATCTAGTGGCTGATTAATCCAAGTGCATCTAACTGTTTAAAGAAGACTAAATCATGAACTTGATGGAAGCCTGGAAGGTGACACTTTCATATTCTGATCTACCGTTATCCATCTTGTCTGAGTCTGGAAATACACCAGGAGAGATTGTACTACTAGCTAAATCCTACCTTTACATACACGGATGAATGTGATTCCATGGAGACTTCTTGCAATAAACACTTTTTCCAATACAATTTTCAGGAACAAAACAGGGGCTCTTACTTACAGGGACTTACACATTTTTTCCCAATCTCATCATCCATCTAGGGGATATATTAGATACTAATCTGTGTCAGCTTCTAATTGAACATGGCAGGGGGAGAGCTGCTAAATTCTGTCCCAGGTAACTGAGTAATGGATTTCATCAGCACAGGGGAAAGGTCACTAGTTTTTGCTGGCAATTACAAAAGCTCCACAAAAGTATGCCCAAAGTTCTTCCCAGCTCATCGAGCCATTTATCCAATGGAGGGTTAAGGAAAAAAAGGGCATTCAGACAACACTTATTTGATGAATGCTCTAATGATAATTTTGGTTAATAACTGTATAGATAACTATAGTTTAATTTAAACTATAGCAATCCTGCCATACAACCCAGTGTAGCAAAATTAAAATAGCAATGGAAAAGCACTGCAGTTGCTAAAAAAAGTCCTGTCTGCTGCATATAGCCAACATCAGAATATAATGTGTAATTTTAAACACTGCTTAAATTTAAGCCCATAAAGCAGTTCTGTGAAATTAGCTTTGAATGTTGTATAACTTTTTTCTAGAAAGCCTGGAAATCACCTCTCCTTTAGAATGACTAGGACACATGAACTGGGGGCCTGTCAATACTCCTGGCACTAGGATTAGGTAATTCTGAGTACTGAAAGCTTCAACTGTAAACAGCCTCTCATTCAAGCTGCATCTATTTCTCTACATATTATTCCAGAAAGCAACTTGAACATAGCATTATTATTTTGCACACAGGAATTAAACAGGTTTGCAGCCCAGTTTTCATGGCCTTTTCCACTCATCTTTTATCTAGCATTTCTGCAACAATGACACAGAAAAGTTTTACTAGCTATATTTTCATTGTAAATTAGTCAAATCTGCTCTAAATTAACTTGTATTCTAGTAAGACTGTAAAGTGCACTTGATGTTTTGTACGCATGTGTGTAGAGAACAAAAGCACTTACCTGTTTCAACACTTTGAAAAGCAGTAATAAGAAGTTTCATACTGACACATATAAACTAATGAGAATGTAATACTAGTAGAACATTTTACCTTATCAAAATGACAATTATTTGAAAATCAAAGCAAAGTGATTTGACCAAGCCAAATACATCCCCCAGTTTTCATTCCATGAAAATTTCATAGCTTCTCCTCTCCTTTCAGAGAAAAAATTCAAGATGACAGCCACATTTACTCACTTGCCCTTGTTCTTGATTCAAGCATAGCTTGCTAATGAACTAGACCCAAAAGATTAACAGAGGTTAGTGTGGATCATTTCACATTATTTTCTACCAAATGAACTATGAAACTTTTCAGTTTTCTAAATACTCAGTCAGGTGCCTGAACACAGCTACCTGGCACCAATTCAGATGTGTGGTGTATCAAAGACTTCTCCCCAGGACTAGCATCCCACAGGGGCTCATGAAGAACTCAGCAGCTAGAGGCCAGAGAGGATGGAAAATGGCACTCAATGCTTACGCACAGATATCTCAATTGTGTCCTTGTGCATTCCTCCTAATAATGCTCAGTTACATAAATTAAAGATAGCATGGCTCTCCCTCAGTGCTAGCAAAAATAGCTTCAGAACATTGTAACTTAAATTTAAAAAATATTTACAAATCCTACTGAGTGACACAGGAAAGTGAATGTCAGACTGGTCAGAGATTGCATTAGTGGTTTTATTTATGATAACTACTAAAGCTTTATCAACAGCAAAACGTTAATACCATAGGATTTATTACGGGGGAGGCAAGTAATGATTAAAATTAACTAGGCCATAGACTGCAGTTGGACGCTTATGACAAATGCACTGGACTAGCCATTTTTGAACAAGCCATCTATTTCCCTTCCCATTATTTCCTGAACATGATACACAACTGCAACACTAATCCAGAGCTCCTGGAAAACAGCCACCCTTCCAACTCTGCTCCTCAGGCTGGCTCTCAGCATGGGTTCAGATTTCCAAAGGCGCAAACAGATCAGGACCCATATATACTTAAGGCTAAACCTCCATTCAGAACCCATCTCAGCTGCTCGCATCCCTCAGTAGTCAAGCAGGTAAACAAGAGGCAAGACCAAGTGTGAAGAAGCAGAAAGAAGGCATTCTGGGACATTAATTTGGTAAATTAACTATTCTGAAGACAGAAGGCTGATAAAAGAGTTGGGGATTCTCTAGGACGAACACTGCTAAACAGCTAGACTTACTAATGTTTGGTGAAGGCATGACATGTCAGTGTTTCAACAGTGAGAGTTAGTAACTTAGGAAAACACACCAGCTTTTCAACTTTTAAGCCCTCTGTTCAAACCTAGGCCTGACAAATACAAATGAAAACCATGTCTGATGCACTTCTGGGAATAAGAAGAATAAGTATTTTTTCAAGGAAGTCTCAACCAAAGTGTAAAGCAAAATTATAAAAAAATATCAAAAGAGGTACAAAATTTAACAGCAAAATTAAAAGAAATTCAATTTGGGATTGCAAGTATCAGGTTAAAGAAATCTTACCCAAACATAAAGGACTGTTTTCCAAAACAAAATGAGCTCAAGCTGGCTTTCATGCTCCCATACAACCTGCAGCTAAGGTGTAAGAACTCCTTTGTGAAAGATGCCGTGGAGACTAAAAGGCAACAACATAATTTCACATAAACCCCCTCCAATATTACCTCAGGTCCATACAGTCCCTACCTTAATATAGCTGCACAGGAGCAAACTCTGAGGGAGAACAACATCATCTTCTGTTCCTACAGCACTCCTCGACTGTGCTGTTACAGCACTGGGCAACACAGATTTCTGGCCTGACCCAGAGCAGCTGCTCTTATATTCTTACGCCTTACCTCTGAATTTAATAGGACACTAAATGGAAAAAGCTTGTCAGCTCATGAGCAGCATACCCAATTCCCACCTGGATTTTCAATCTTTAGTTTTATGAGCAAATTCATCATTGAAAAATATTTAGGGGACTCAAACTTCAATAAAACCTAGGTAAATTATTAAATGATTAAGATATAATTTCAATACAGCGCACCCTGGCTATGAGAACTGATCCAGCTAATCACATGCTGATTAAATCTTTTTAAATAGCTTTGGAATCTACCCTTTCCTCTTCAGTTCCAAACTGACAAAGATATTGCTTTTGTAAAAGTGTAATATAAAAAACACTACCAACAATGTAGAATTATACAAAGATATTTACTAGCTAACGTGAACATCAAGACAAAACCCTAATGCATTCCTCTTCACCCATCTATCTCTGTAAAACATTAATAAATGAACTAACATAGAAGTTAATTATTTACTGCTGAATTATATTAGGAATAGCGTTACGTACCACGTATCAGAAACAAGAGAGGATGAACCCCTGAAAAACTTATTTCTCCCTTTTTTTGTGAAAAAAGATTTGTAATACATGATCTGTGACATAAAAATTGGAAGGAGGGAAAATAAAATCAACTAGGAACTCTGGAAATAAAAAAGGAAAAGCATTCCAATGTCTATTCTGTTAAAAAATTGCAAACAGTATGTTAGTAAAGCTTGCTTTCTACTGGTAGAGGCTTAAGCCATTCAGCTATTAATCACATGAAAGTAGATATTAGGGAATATTAATCCATACCAGCTGCTGCATCTTTTACTGTACTATTATTAGAGATTAATCTTTATAGAACAAGGCTGCCTTTTTATGTCATTTCCAAGAGGACATCATACAAGCTGATACTGTTTTACAACACATCTTCATAAAGGGGTTGAAGAAAGAAGGAGATAATGGCTACATGGTGAAATTACATTCAACTTCACCCTTCACATCTAAGGCACTTACTTTTTGAAGAGACACTGTCACTGTAATCAGATGATTAGCTAATTTTTATTGTGACTGTAAAAAACCACTTTTATAGCTTGCTATTTACATGAAAAGAAAAATTACATCCTCTTAAGATACCTGAATGTTCTCTTATGGAAAGTTCAAGACCATGTAATTTCGTATCTTCAGTAGCAGGTAATGAATCCAGTTAAAAAAAATCCAATATGATCTATTTGATGGAGTCTTAATGAGTAATATTTAGGATTGTAACAGAATTTTTAACGAAACAGGATCAACACTGTGAACATAGTCTCTTCTAATGAAGTATAAAAACCCTATTAGGTGAGCCATATTTTTAAGGAAGCAATTGCTTTTACTGTTGGATATACTACACAGATGATCGTATCTGCAGACTCTAGAGAAACTCCTATTGGATCATATCTTGTGGGAATGCTATTTAAGAAAATCACAAAAAGTATCACACTGTCCAAAAAAAAAAAAGTAAAATTACTGGCAGAAAAGACCAGCATTATCCAGTAAAGATTATGAGCTTACCATTAAAAATAAGCTCCTAATCAGTTTCTTGAGTTTTGGATGACTGTATCAGCTGCACTGGGGAAATAGTTGTCATAGTTACAGAAAATCTACATTCTCTATACCTGCAGTCTCTTCGTTTCGCTAAATGCAAAATTCTTCTCTAATTATATTGCAATTATTCTTCAGGGTACCTTTGGTTTTTACTCATTTGGACGTTAGATTGATTTTACAGATTACATATGTATTAGTTTTATAGCACATCTTAATTGGTGAGGAAGCAGCTCTTTAGCTGAGGGCTGTATGATTCACTCTTCCGTGCAATTGGCACAGCACCTCCTCAGCAGCTGCTGGTCTTTCACTCTCCCCAAGCAAAACTCCTGCAGTGGCTCCCTTTCCTCAGTCTGCCCATGGGCAACCTGATCTGCCACAGCTGGCCAGCTGTTCCGTCCATAGCACTGCCTGAACCTGCCTCTGCCTTTGACAGTCCAGCATGTCCCACTGTCTTTCTCAGCCTCCGCTACCTGCCTTGAAGCCTCCCCACCTTCAGCTTCATCTGCTGATAAGCCAGCTGCTATTTTTAAAACATAGGGTTTGATGCCTTTTCCTCTCCACCCCAACTTAGAATTCTGCTATTTCACTCTGCTTTTCATGCCACCTCCCAGGACAAACTGGTTTTCCCATTCCAGCCAGCTAACGTCTGCCTACAGGATGTCTCCCATCTTCAAACCAGAGGGGTGGCCGCTTTTGATGCTTAATGTCAGTAATTTGCCGGCGAACAAATGGCAAGAGTATAGGGCAGACAGAGGTAATCACAACACAAAAGATAATGTACATACTAGGAAGCAAAACTGGGGTCCAAATCTAAGCCTTTAAGCAGTTTATCTCACTGCTTACTTTTTATTTAAATTAACAGGGTTTGGGTTTTTTTTCCTTGTTCCACCCCTCCACCTCCCTCCAGCTAGCTCTAAAATCATAAGGGATAAAAAATGAGTTAGGAGTCAGTCAGCCCGTTTTGTAACAGACAGGGATCCACCTGAAATCCTTGCATTCAGCCTTTATACACCTCTGCCACCCAGATGTGAAAGGCTGTTGCAGCAAATCCTTGAGCTCGATAGATCCTAAATGTACTTCAACAACCCTCAATTCTATTTCTTTTTATTTTACATATCACTTTGAAAAATATCAATTCATCTCTTCTTGGATAATTCAAATCTATTTAGGATTTTGGGCAGTACTTAATCAACTTTCCTCAAAATTTGGAAAAGCTATAAAAATAGAAGTAAAATATGCCCTTGCACCTTCTCAACAACTGGAAGTTTGCTTTTTTGCAAGCTGCATTCTAGGAATGAATGGCTTTTTTTCCCTTGCTCTTTGCTGATGTTTGTTGAGTTTCCCTTTCGCCACTTGTCTGCCTCTCATGGGTTTTGCCTCTCCATTTCCAGTCCTTTGGATAGCCAAGGTTTGCGTTATTTTTGATTTTTCAAAGTGAGTATCTTTATTGAGGCATATACCATCCCTTAAAACTGAAGGTCCACTTACGTGCAATATGAAAAAGGACAGTTCTCCTGCTGTTCCCTTTTTCAGCTTCATCTTTTTCCAAACACTACAGAATCTTGGTACTAAATCCATGCTTTCACTGGTATGGCTAGCACAAGAGTTCAGAAATGCTTCCTATTATCCCCACAATTAAAAGCTGCAAACCTGCACTGGCTCAGGAATTTTATCTAGACAAACCCCTCTCTCCTTCTGGCCCTAAAATCCTGTACTAGGTTAATAAGCTGCTCCATTTCAGAGTGGCACCTCTGTATAAATAATCTGTATAATGTTCAAATTTATAAAGGGGATGAAAAGAATTAAGATATGTATGTGATTGTTTTATGTTTTAAGTAACTGCTATCATCAGTTTTAAAAATTTGCCAAACATTTGGACTCAAACACACTAAAAATGTAAAAAAGCTCCCACAAAACTCATGACATTCTCATGGCTGGAAGCCATCGTGATGCAGCAGCATAGGCAGCATTTTTGTTAGTGGGACACGAGGCTTTAACACAGTGCAAGAATTCTTGTCTCTGATTCCATGCTTACACCCTACCTTGAAGAGTAAGCTTCCATGATTCCATGCCTCTGTGGTAACCCTTCCATCATGCTACAGATCACATATTACTCACCGTATGCACACACCATCTGCTCCTGTTGGCTGGCTGCACTACTGACTTGTAGAGAAGGGGCTTAGTGCCATGCCTCATGCCTGGCTGTGCCAGGTGACTCATACCTGCAGAATATAGACTCAACTCCTTCAGAACAATTCCTGACAACAAACTCACAGGATCTCAAGAAAAATGTCATGGACACACCAAGGAGAATCATTTAGTTCTACATTTCAAATTCGATAAATCCTCTACTATAAAGATATTCTTTCTTTGGATGATGTGACACAGCAAAACAAAAGCCTTATAATTCACTTGGCAGATTGTACATCCTGCTTAGGGGGTTAAAGGATTTACTTCCAATTCCTATTCAGATCAGCTGGCACTAACACATACTCAATTACAGAATGGTTTTCACAATGTTCTTAACCAGTTTGCTGAAGGACATTAAGATACCAAATCAACACTGAACCGATTCAGTGTTGATTCAGCGTTAATTCAGCACAGCAGTTCAGTGAAAAAGCCAGTAGAATGCTTTGTGAAACAGCATACACAAGTAGAAAAGATCTGTAAAAATTGGATAAATTTATATGCTCGACTATATACTCAACTCATTTTTCAGAATGCAGCTATGGTCCTGATTCTGCTGTGCTGATTGACATTCCCTTCTTTCTTTAAAAAAATAATATATATTTGAAACTCTCAAAAGGAATTTATATGAAAATTATTTCACTCTTACCAAGTGATCTATCTAAACATAATTGTAATATTGACCAGTTACAGCTGCTGGATGTTCCAAATAAACCATCAAAAGGTATGGTAATTTGACGGAAGTCACAGCTTCTTGATAACTGTTTACAAGAAGAAACTAAATTCATCCCATTGATCTTATTTTCCCCATTCCAAGCTTAATATTAACATAAGCAAGCACACAAATCATAAAATTTAAGACTAACAACTGCAAGTCACTTCAAGGGATTTTATACTAATTTTCAAGCTTTAACAAATGGTAAGACAAATCAAAACAGCGACTTAAAGAAGAGACAAAAACGTTTTTCTATCTAGAAGATAAGTTCTCTGTGGTCTAGGAGAATGTATTCATCTTTTCCCCTCTTTTCTGTGGTTTGCCTGGCCATTTACAAAACACAGGACAGGTTATCTGCCTTAGTCTGAAGGTCTAATAATCTTTCCACTTTTGTAATCCATGAAAGCTAATGAATCACTGTACAAAAAAATTAAAAAGATCCATTATACTTTCTATACTAGTGCTGTTCAGATTTTCAAAGTTGTCCTATGGATTTAGATAAAATATTCCTTAAAATATTTTTAATCTTCTAAAAAAATTACGCTTTTAAACATTAGTGTTATTTCCTGCACCACATGTGACAGCCAGAAAGAAGACAGTGATGTGAGCAATAAAGCAATTAAAAAATATATTAGTATATCTATAAAAGCTAAATCTGAGCATCTGGAAGGCTTGTACTGAATATATCCTTACACAGATAATCGCAGAGAATTTACAAGCATGGAAGAATTAAAGGCAAACAGAAATAACATACAGAGAAAAGCTGTTTCAATAAAATGGTCTTCTCTTCAGAGGAACAGAAAATGAGTGATAGTAAGTACATTTTAAAGACATTTAGATCAATTAAATGGAGATAATAAGCAGAGATGAAAGCATTGTTTAGTACTACAAAAGTAATTTGAAGTCATTACCATTAGTGGGAGTGACAGACCAGTGATGTACATCCAGATAAGATGTTTCCTTTTTTAATAAAATGAAATGTTTGCAAGAAACAAAACCAAAACACAGATATAAATGTGCGCACACACAAGCATACTCCTTTTCCTCAACTCTATGCATTTCACATTTTATTTACAGCGCTCTCTATTCAGGTAGAGAATAAGGCCTTTCATTTCAGAGCAGGCAACAACAGGTTTTTTTTGTAAAACTGCTCAGGTAAAATGTCATCTTCCTCTAGAGCACTGCTGCTAAAACCAGGGGAATACACGGGGGAGCTAAATAGAGAGCTGAGTAGAAATACTTGGCCATTTTAATTACTCTTGCTATTCATCATTGCTGCAGTAGAAATTATGAGTTAAAGTTATGGGCCAGGACCACACACTTTTACACAGGCTTCAGAAAAAGGGTCTGTGAGAACAGTAAGGGGAAGACTTTTTAGACCAGTAGGTAAATTTTCATTATAAATCTCTATGCTTAGCGCCATCACATGGCTTTAACCATTTCCTGCCTAGGTTTTCCAGGCATATCCCAAAGCACTACACCCATACAGCACACACATTCAAGAATAGTTTCAATCCCTGTTTTCAGCTGTATCAGAGGCAAAAGTTTACATTCGGTACAAAACAGCCTCGAGCACAAGCACAGAACTCCTGCCTTGAGATGTCCTGCCCCCAGAGACAATCACTTCCCCTTGCCTTTACGCTGACAGCCTGCTATTAACCTCAGAGAGCCAACCAACATGATTTCTCAGCAGCAGTAACACTCCCAGCCTACTGTATAACCCTAAAAATCTATTTTTTAATCAAATCTAGAAATAGTATTTTTCTCATGAAACGTAAAGCTTTTGTTCCCAAAATAAACATTAAAGCAAATAAACACTGAAAGAATCATGAAGACTAAAACAAGCAAGCCATGAAGGGAATTTACAGGTTTTTTTAATAATCAGAGTCAAATCTTGCTAAGAAAAACGAAATCTGTACTGTGTTCCTTCTACCTTCACTTGACTAGTCTTTCCGATGGGATTAGTGGGATAGGATTAAACAATTTTTATCTGGGTATTTTACTCCAACTTTATTCGATTCAGGATGTAAAATTCTATACGCTTTGCAGCATCAACAGAGGCTTGGAGACACTAAAAATTAAAAAAAAAAAGAAAAAAGCTGCCTGCACCGGAGACACTATGCCTGCATTATGGATTTACTATGCTGATTTGTCACATTCAAGTGAACCTAGAAATTTTAAACAACATTTTAAAGGGGAAACCCTTCTCTTTAATTTCCTTTATCATTGTTTCTCTGTATTATTCAATAAAGAAGTTAATACTACCAGTCTATGAAACTACTTTGAAAAGTCATTTGGTTGACAAAGCAAGCAATATACAGTTGTTCACGGAACAGGCTCATCTCTGAGGCCAGCCTGGTTTTTCACACTAGTTGCACACAAGCATGAGGCACCTAAGATGCAACTGTGCAATTCGCGGGGAAAGTTACACGAAGTGCCACTGCTGTTACCTACTAGCTGACATTTCAGTATGCCAATTTGCTTCATATCTATCAGAGGATAAAAAACCTGAACCCACCACAAATACTTTGGGGCGTTCTGTTTTTCTTCTAAGTTGATAGGCTTGGCCCTGTTGACACTGACATTTCAGCCTGAACTATTAATTTTGTTTATTTGTTTCTCCTAGCACTCAATGTCTGTAACAGGACCTGTAATATGGTTATTACATGCAACTTGACAATTTCTTTAGCAGAGAAAGGGGCAAGGGTTCCCAGTTAGTACATAAAAAACATGGCTGTAAATTACTTTATCCCTAGGGAGTGCTTGTAATTCACCTGGTGACAGCCCATGACCATTAATCTCTGCTGAAGAAGTCCCCCAAACCTAGACATATTCTTTCTTGCATTCACAGATGACTATGACCAATATATCACATCATATAGAAGAACCTTTTTTAAGAAGGAAACATTTTAATGCATACTTGGTTGCTTGTGCGTCAATGGCTAATTTCCTCCAAGATGCTGCCAGACATTTTTCTCTAGGTTATGCTCCTTTAGACTTCCTTTCACCTCTTGAGTAAGAATCTGACTCTAACATTGTGATGAACAGCAGAAATTAGAGGTAAGAGAGTTGGAGGGGTTGGAAGAGAAAATAAAACCTATTTCTCATTACTTGAATGGAGTCAGTTGAGCTGGAATCTAAGTAATCCTGAGCTGAATTTAGTCTACACTTGTTCCAAATGAACCTATCATTCCATGGACAACAGATGTATTTAAATTCACTTCACAGCTAAAAACTGAGTTAAGACACAATTTCTTAATATTCATCTGCAAAAGGAAAGCTTATGACAACAACAAAGTGAGTTTAGAGATTAAAAAAGCCATCACCTCATGTCTTCTTTCTCCCACTTTGTGTTTTTCATCCACATACTGGACATCATACAATCTAACCACAAACTGTATTTCTCATAGAATCTGTCTGCCATAGATCTTCAATGAATCACATCAAAATCTTCTCTAGATCCTATCATTGATTGCATCTAAATCTGGCATGAACATTACGCATCAATAGTCATCAAAATATGACTTTGACTATGGACAGGAATAATCACAGGCTAGCCCTGTTCAGTGATATTAAACCCAAAGATCCGTAAGAGAGTGTGCTTGTGAAAGAACTCCCATAACAGGAATAAGATTAATTGCCAGAACCAGTACAATAAACATGACTAATACCTCCGAGACTTAAAAGAGCACAGAGCGAAAGAGAACTGTTCTCATTAATAAGAGTATCAGCTACCTGAAACAAAAAAGAAAAAGAAAAAGAAAAGAAGAGTTGCAAACAGCATCTCCAGGTGTTTCCCTCAGATTGTACTATTCGGGTAATTGCAGACTTACCTTTTGTGAGCCAGATGTTGAGCCCTTAAATGAGGTACGTTTAAAGGAGCCACTCATCCTCCGTAAGGAACCTGCAAACTTCCCTCCTCTTCCTTTCTTAGTCCCCTGGCCCTTACCCTCCATAAGGGACCTAGTACCCCAGCACCAAAGAAAACTCTGATTTTAGTCATGTAGTCTGAGTGGGTTTTTTCCTGAAGCCACCAGTCATTAAGTTATAGCTTAAATAAAAAGAGAGACAGATGCATAAACCAAAATAAAAGCTAAATAATGATACCCCTGTTCTGATATGCACCCTGTCACAAGCATTACTAGCCAGCCAGACAACTAGAAAAACAAGGCAATACACTGATACAAACTGCTGTCCCCCTCCCTCTTCTCTACTGACTCTATAATCAGGCTTAATGCACACAGCTTCTGCAAGCTATGGTTTTTAATGGACAGAGATTTAATAAATGGTGATTGAAGGTAAATCTACTTTAGAAGCAGCAGCCCGAAAGGTTTTTATTCGTGCAAAGCACAGGGCAGTCAGATGGAAATTATTTTGGTATCAGCAGAAAGATATCACATGAAAAGAGCAGATGGTCCCCACCAGAGTATGGGTTAGAGGCCTGGTGGAATTCTATAGGATAAATGCTGGTGGTGAGTGTGCCTACAGCAGGTCTTGGGAGGACAGACAAGGTTTTAAAAGCAAACAACCCAAAAGATCAAAAGGTAGATTCCAATTAATTAGGGAATAGGGGTTATGGCAAAAAAGGTGTAGTGTGTATGATCTTAACAAATTCTTGTTAATGGCTCAATTAACCTATTTTGTACTATTCTGCCTAAATATGCAGAGTGAGAGTGAAAGGAGGCAGTTAGGAGAGAATAAACAAGAAATGAGGAAGAAACAAGGTACTTTAAGAGAACAACAAAATTATTATTGGCTAGGAAATATCCAGTTGGCTCCAGAAGACTTGCCTTCTCAGACGTAAGCCAGGAACCTGTGAGCCTGGTTCAGAAAAGAAGATGGAGGAGAGCACGGAGAAACCAGAGATACATTGCACAGGGACTGCTGATTTGCAACTGTGAGATAAGTCAGAAACACCACTAATTTACAGGATTTAGTTATAAAGTCATATTTTTTAATTTATTATTTACTTTCTTTGAAATTTACCCCTTTGTCCCTCAATAAAGATGGAGTGAGTGCCTGCTTGCAGCTGGTTAGAGGAGCCACAGAAAATTGTGCTGAAAACCTAAACCAAAAAAAAGTGGAAGAGGCTGACAGACGGACATGCACCTATTTTGTTGCTCTGGTCAGTGCAGCCATTAATCAAGAAATGAAATTTCCAGGCTGGCAAGGATAAGTAGCTGACAACTTACAACGTACTTAAAGTTGTGTTGGAAAATGGGAGAGTACAAATTCCCTGCTCTGCAGGAGAATCACTGTTATTATATTAGTGTAAATGGTCTGTGGGACCAGGTTAATGGCATGTAGAGAGGAGGGCACCAGAGGGCCACAAAAGAGATCTTCCTTTCTAAGCATTCATTAGACCAAGGCAAAACCAACGAAGGTAAAATCAGCACTTTTGGCAAGTCTTTTGACAGCAGCCGTTGTATGATGTTGTTTTAAGACATGGCTTGGCGTAAGTGAACAAGGCTGAGGTAGACGCTGGCAAACAGAATATAAAAATCTGGCAATGACAGTAAACTGAAAGAGCATGGACAGAATAATCTTAAAGGGAGTGGTGATCAGATAAGATACTTTACGAATTTGATGTACACCTGCTCTCCAGAAGAGTCTCTTCATTGTACCTTGTCAGTTAGCAGCAAAACATTGCAATTACTGCATGGTCTTCTTTACTGTATCACTGAGTTAGTTGCAAGAAGATAAAATATGCAGGTCAAAAACTACCCTGTTGTGTGTTTTAGATGTTTCAATTTTTGAAACGAAACAAATTACCTCTATTTTTACCAGAGCTTGATTTGCTCAATCCTGCCTTTTTTTCCCCCTATGAATATCATCGCTACATTGTGGGACATATTCTCAAATGGTGATAACTATTACAGCAGTCACTTCTGTCAACACTGACAGATTTAATGAGCTGAGAATACATCCTCCTGATCTAGCATCTTATTTGATAATTATGAAAAAAGCTGAAAGACAATAATAGCATACCCTAAACATTTTTTGTTTATATTGTAGTTTAAACAAATCCAACATGCTGCCAAGGAAGAAAAAAAATATCCAAGGCTTGCTTCCACAGTTTCCTCTTCCTCAGCCACAACATGCAGCTGAATGAAACAGATGTGCATCCTGTTGGGATGTCACCTCAGAAAAAGAGACATCATGCTACGACAGAGCAATTCTGAAGGGATGTTGGGCTGCATTACCCAGAAAGGGATGACTAATAGTATTTTTGGTAAAGGAGAAAAATGGGGACATGCTTTTCAGAAAGCTGAAATTCAGAATATGAGTCTGTTCTCCAAGGCACAATGCAGACTGTGAATAAGAAATTCATTAACTCGGTCCTTTTGGATCTGTGATTCTAAGACTTTTGTCTGAGCTGCCTGTAACTACTTTTGGTATATTTTAAGGACCATACTGGACTGTTGCGAGTCACCAGTACCCAGGAGACATCCAGGAACCAGATGAAAGCCTCCCAGCAATCAATGCAACAGAAGCTGCCAAGCACTAACCCCAGGTAGTGAAAAATCCGGCAACGAAGTTCTGCTGACATTCTTGTCCCCACTGTGTTTATATGACACTTCATGCGCTGCTTCTACTACACTAAGGGAACAGAAACACGCACCATGCTGGCAACGTCAACAGCTCCATGATTTAGAAGGACAAGTTTAATTGATTCTCCAAAAAAAGCTTGTGATTTTAAGAGGGCAGTCTCACATTAGGAAACCTTTTAAGCAAACACTGTTACAGAGGGTTCCTGTCTCAATTTGGAGTTTTCTACTTCATCAGCTGAGCTGATTCAATGGTTTGTGTGGTCCGGATCAGATCTGTGTAACCATCTGGTTTAAATCAGCACTGGGGGAAGAAAGTGTAGTAATCTCTTGCAACAGGATGCGGTTGACAACAAATGAGTATCTGGCACACTACGGAAGTTAAAGAACCTTAAACTGGTTCTAAAACTGAACAATTCATGACATGAAAGCACGTATGTTTCCATCACCCTTAGTGTTTTGCAATAAAATCAAATTGGTCAAACTTAGATGATGAAAAGCCCAAGACCATACACCCCCATAAAAGAGCAAGTGGAGCACTGGCACACTCCATTTGCAAGATCACCTTCACGGTCCCTGACAGCCCGCTATCTGGCAAGAGCAGGGTGCATCCATTTCCAAGTACACAAAAGTAACATACTCTGTGAGACGTGTCTGTATACCCTATAAATACTGCACCATGGAAAGGTAACATCTGCTCTCATGGGAAGATCCAGGCTCAAAGGCCCTATCACAACGTGTTTTTAAAGAATTGAACAGTTTGGTTAAAGACAGCTGTTTCAGCCTACAGAAAATCTAAAATCGGCTAAATTGCTCTTAGTGTTTGTGGTCAGATGTATTCTATGACATCACATCGGAGATGTCTGATGTCAATTTAAGAAAAAAAAGAAAGTAACCAATTTAAAGCTTTGACATATAGTCCCCACGTCAGCTGAAATGTTTCCACTCACTTTGGTGGTCAAACTAAATATGGAAAGCAGTAGTGTGTAACCCAATGAACAGACTGGGGTAAGATACAGTATACAGTACCTGTATAAAGAATTAAAAGGCATGTAGAATTAGACCTTCCTTCACTTTCCATTTAATTTGAGTATTAAACTAAGTGTGGGTTTCTTTTACAGACAATGGATTATAAACAAAAACTAAAGGCACTCCTTTTTTAAAAATGGGATAACTTAAAAGAACATATTCTGTTTAAAAAAGCACATTGGTGTCCTTTGACATTTCTGATAGAATAAGAAAATTTAAAAAGTCATGTGTTTAACTGAAAAAAAACCCTACATTCCATTAGGTGTATTCATTAATTAGGCTAAGAACAGCAGCTGCTGGCATTGTGCTTGATGCTGCATAAATGTTTTTTCCAAAAAGACTTATTCCAAGATAGTCATAATTAATTATTTTGTGCTTGCTACCAAAATATCTAGACAAGTGTCCCCACAAGCAAATCCATCTTCCACTTCAACAGGAATTTTCCTGCATAGGGACCTGAGCATACACCAGGATTATCTGAAATCTCTATGGTGCTGCAAACCATTATGAAGTCTTTCAACTCTTCAGAAACCCACCTGTTATTCTGTTACTGCCAGGATAAACCTGCTACTCCCCCAAACAAGTGGAAATGTCAAAATTACTCTTCAAGATGACTTAATCCTATTAATCCATTTATGTAGTCTCTACAAGTTGGTTAGCTTCAGAGAGCCAGTACAGTTATTTAACATGTTTTTAACCTTCAAAAACGCAGCCTCTTCCAAACTGCTTTTCTCTCACTGTAATGCATATAAAAAGCTGCAAAAAATCAAATTAAGATATCATAGTTGTGCACAATAGCCTCCAAAGCAGATGGCAGAGACCCTATATGAAATGAGCTGGAGCAGAATGAAATTGGATAACATTCTATAGCCAAGGTAAAGAAAAGGAGCAACAAGTTTCCTGACTACTTAAGTGCTGTGCTTTCCAAATCAGATAATTTTGCAGCAGTAGACTAACTTTTGAAAGAACAACATGAAAACAGAACTGTACGTACAAATGCTCCTCATTCCAGAGTGTTGCATATATCAAACTGTAAAAACAAAAACATTTAACATTGAAGAACTACTACTGTTTGGTTATCCTGGCTTCTCAGTGGTCTAACAGCATCGCACTTGCCTTTTCTCATTTCCTCACACTGAACGTTTTTCAGCTTTCTCCACTCCCAACACCTACACATTCAGCTGCACGGCTCATGAATCATGCACGCCACAGCAGCAGTATATTACTTTTACATCATGAACAAAAAGCTATGAAACAACTGCTAGGTCTCACTATTAGCCAAAAGAAACAAAAGGGGAAAAAAAATACATAAGTTTTACATTTTCAAGGTCTGAAGAAGCTTGAACACTTCGTGAAATCATGTTTGCCCTTGGCAGTATGATAATTGCATTTCTTATTTGCAAAAAATTAATTTTTTAAATTTTGCAGTACAGAGCTTGACATCTCTCTTAGATTGGAATAGCTGCAACTCGAATAATGAAAAGCATTTGGAGAATTTTGCACCATTTTTACAGAACTCTATTTAAAACTTCCTGTGCACAAAACCCCTGACTGTGGGAGCACCATGTCTTCAATTCCCTTTGCCAGTTCACACTTCAGTTACACATTGCAGTACATTATTGTTTTACCTCAGTTAAAGGTCTTAGCCATTATGTACTTCAGCAGTTCTTGATTCTTTAGTTTCTCTCTCTGAAATGCAGCTTAGACAGAATATTGTTCAGTGCTGGTTACCTACCATGAGAATGAGCACACTGTAGGTTGCTTGGGTTTGCTGTCTGCTGGGCGAAGAAAGTCGACTTCTTTTTCTGTGGACTACATATCCTCAAAGCAATTTTGTAGTAACCTAGGCAAAAACATATTCAGATTAAAAAGTTAACAGTTTACACAACAAAACTCAGACAGCATGTATCTGGAACCCGACATCTATAGAAAAGAAGTTCTATTTAGTCAATTCTACACATAAACTCAGAGGCAGACTGTAGGTCACTTGGTGGTATTTTTACTGCGGTATTGTCTGCTTATCTATTCCAAGAGACTTTGTTATTTCCCAACTGTCTGTCCCCTCTCTCCCTCACTTGCAAGAAAAGAAAAGCAGTTTTAAAGTGAAATTAAGCAGATTATGATACAGAGACAGAAGACAAAAGGTAAAGAAAGAATCTTTGCTTGTGCCAGTAGGCCTGTAAACTGGTGCCTGTGTTACCACCCTCACATATTAGAAATAGTCTGTACTGATCATATAAACCACAAAACGCATGCCAGTCATCTACATTACTTTTAAGTCACGAACAGAAAGCTACAAAACAACTGCTAAGTCTCATTATTAGCCAAAAGAAACAAAGTGCTTCACTACAACACCATAGTACATTATAAAGACTATTGTTTTTAGAAAAAAGCCACCACTTTCTTCACCTAAGATTTTTATAGTTTTTTTCCCCTCTCTTTATGAAGAACTAAAGAACTGGTTTTAAATTTTATCTTGTTCTTTTGCGTTCTTCTCCACTTGTGCTACAACTACTTTCAAATTTGTAAATTCTTCAAAACAAAGATAGAAAAGGATGGGGGAAGGAAAGAAGGGAGAATTCAATTACAATAAATACAGCATTTACCAACATAAACACAGAACAGGCAGTGATAATGCATCAGAGTGGGGTACAGTAACAGTAATCCAACTCACCATTTTACAGATAAGAGAGAGTATGATCGGCTAAAGGTTCAAGTACTGATAAGAAACTCACTAATTTTCATTGCTCAAGCTCAGACAGTTCCTGACCTAATTGTGAAAAATGCTGAACAAGCAACAGCTCCTGCAATAGCAAACGGGAGCACCCATTTCTTCAGTTCAGATTCTTGTTGCCTCGAATGACTTTCTGAGAACTGAAGCAGATAAAGGCCCTTATCCAGCATACAAGACTATCTAAATTAATCTCAGTGGACATTTGAGAGGATCTAGAATATGGTTAATGGGCATTTTTGAAAATTCAGGCCTCGAGGGCATATTGTATGCCACATCTCCACATACAGTAATTTACTTAATATGCAAATTGCCTACTAATATAATTAGAGAGCTCGTGACATCTTACTGCTGTTATCAAAGAGGTGGAGCCAAAAACAGGACAGTGGATCCCATCACATGTCCAACTTCCAACCAAGCTGAAAGAGCTGGGGGCACATTTAGAATCAGCTTGGGAGCAGTAGGACCAATCTCTTCCTTGTCTCATCCTATGATTCTGCAAATGGCCAGGTCTTCCAAGCTAAGGAAAGGGAAAGAAAACCCATGTGTTGAATTGTGTTTCTTTAAAACACAGAGAAGTAAAAGCTGAATTCTAAAAATGGGACTATGAAGATAATAATTGCTTTAGGGACACTAAAACAGAATAAGCAAAGCTCTTTTAAAAGAAGCAGTGGTTCGGTTTTAATGCTGAATTTGGATGCTAAGTCACTACAGATATTTCAGACCTTCACTTGGCATATATCTGTTCTACCTGTGTAAAGGCTAAAACACTGGCTGTAACGTTTTGCTCTTGGGTTTGTTGTTTAGAGTGGCAACATTTCATTACTCTGGACTTTCATAAAAGAAAAGTAACTATTGTTTCAGCTCCACTAATGAGCCAAAGAGTACTGCAGAGTTTTCTAATTGTTTTGTGGGCAAAAAGAGGGGAAAAAGTTAATTGTAAATTATTTCTCCAGCTCTTTTTGTTGCTTCGACTTTTATATGAATAGCTACAGAATAGTACCAAGACAGTGGAAAGAACCTTAGCCTCACAATGCTTGGTTCTACTGGCTTGTTCACTTAGCTACAAACTGGTATCAAGGTTCCAAATAATTTGCAGAAAGAAAACAGATATTTTGCCATGGACTGCTGACTTCAAGATGTGACTTCCGACAGCCAGTTCAGACCAGGAAACTGGGCTAATAAATCCCTATCTCATAAATGCAGATGTGGTTTAGAACAATTTTCTCTTTTTGTCCCTCTCCTTCTGCAAACTTCCTAAAGACAGAAGTATTTATTTTAAAGTTTATTGAAACACAGCTATTGTTAAATATTTCAGTTTTGATAAACCAATACTTTTTGACTGAAACAATTGTTTTCATCAATTCTAATCAGCTACATAAATAAAGCATTTCCATACTGCAATAAGAAATGGAGATCCTCATTTGAATAAATTTGTGTAAGTTTGTGTGTACGTAGAAAAAAGCTGTCCTTATGAACAATATTTCTGTAGCCAATGGCATAGCTAGTGGGTTAAAAACTCATCTATGTGAACAACAAATGGATAGTTCATGGGCTCTTGTTCACTGAAAGAAGCAAATCAATTTGCTATTTTATTTGTCTTCAAAGCCCAATTCAACATAATATTAAGTTGTCCATGAGAGATACCAATGAAAACAGATGACAAACTTCACCATATCTTGGATAGCAACCTAATGCAAAATTATATAGCATAAATTATAATTGGAAAATGACTGAGTTGTTATAACAGGAGTAAAAACCTCCTTTCTCTCCTATGTGTAAAACTGATTAATTCAGGCCCTGTATCTGCCTGGTTACTTTGAAAGAACACATGTAGTCTGTCATCCTTGGACCAGGTGAATTTCTAGTCCTCTTGCCTTTAGTGGTATGCAAAGAATTAAGCAGCGCTGGAGATCCTCAATAATTGGTATGGAACAACGTAAGTGTGCCAGCAGCTCAGTTATACTGTCTTATGTTACTCTGTATACAAAGCTGAATCTTTAGGATTTCACATCTACTTTAAGGAGAACAAATCAATTACAATGATGTGCATGCAGTCTCAGCACACTTACAAGTAACTTTCCTTTTAGACAGAGAGAAAACCAGCACTATTTACAGTCCTCACAGTCAACGTAATACAATACATTAGATAACAGAAAGGATTACACAGCACTTTATGTGATTATTTTAACAGAGAAGCTTTGCTGCAGCCTTCTCCATTTTTTGTGCATCATCAACCCTGAGCAAGAACTTCTCACTGGACTCAGACTTTATGTGACAAAGCATGCACCTGTAGTTAAAATACCTATTAGCCTAGACTGACAAATGATAAAAAGTACTAACAAGAGTATTCACCCCTGGATTACCACTATGATCAGTTTGTCTGAGGAATTAGGTAAAGCTTTCCTTCATTTTCCCTGTATTTTCATATTTTCCAAGCACTCTGCTTATACTCAAACAATTAGATGTGATAAATAAAATGCCTTTAAATATTTCCCGTTAAATACAATTTGAAATGTTTTTCTCTATGCTTAAAATGTAGCTGAAACTGTCTGTACAATAATACAATTCCTTTTGCTCTGTAATAAAAATGGAATGCTAATCCTGTTTTTGCAACAACAAACTGGAACTAGAGGGGAGCAGCAAGAATCCATTGCGCTGGGCAGACTGGAAAGATGCTGGGGGCTTGTGGGTGTGAGTGGGGTGATCCTAGATCCAAGATGGAAAAAGACTGGTTTTCAGAAGTAGAACCACTCCCACTGATAGTGGTTCCCCTTCAAAAATGAGATTTGAGACAGGTGACTTTAATGTATGTTGTATAAACATAGCCAGCAATCAGTTTCAGCCTCTCAATCTTAAAAGCAAAGGGATTTTGACATATTTCAACAAGGATAGGATCTCATGACAGTAATAAGAGTTTGCTTTTTCATTTCAGCTGAGCAAAAAAGTCATAATTTCAGTATTCAGTATACCACTTTTTTCACTTTTTAAATGTGGTTTCAAACTAAGCTAGTTAAATAAATCCAGAACATTTCCATATTTACCAGCAACCAAAATAAAGGCTGAAAGAATGTCTCTTATTTAGCTAATACAGAAGACTTGAAAGGATAGTGAAGACAGAACTGAAGAATTAAATCATAAACAAAATGAGTAATTTAAATGTAAGTAAGAATTTAAGCCTTGAACCAGCACCACTAGATAACTAGCCCACAAACTGGCACTGATCTGAGAATCTAAAGAATGAGCCTGTAACTCTGGAAGGACGTAGCTTATTCCTGCTTCCCACCATAAGACAGCATCTACAACTGGTGACAAAAGCCCATTCCCTGCCTGGGTAAAAGAAGGTCTGAGCAGCTGGTGCACTGGAACTCTGCTCATATTCCACATACTAAATGATGAAAGAGGCTTCCTGCCATATTCTATCATTCCCAAGGAAGCAACTGCTTCTCGTTGGGAGGTAACTGAATTACTATCAGTTCTAAAAAGGGGGAAGGACAGACTTCCATTAGGTCCTGTTAATGTACCAGTTCTCTTATTCATGTTATTGAGTTCTGTTGTGAAATTCAAAATACATAGTTACCAGTACCACATCCATTTGGTACCTTCCAATGGCAAATACTTCTTACCTCCACCATTTGGCAATTTGGATCTCACTCACAACTAATGCTTTTCTTTTTTCAATATCATCAGCTCCATCTGGTGGATATTCTGCAGCATATACTTCCTTCAAGGGAAAGAATAAGATTTTCTAATAGTTGTGTTTGTCATCCCTTTAGAAATACAAGCATTAAAATATCTAATATTTAATTCCTTTTAGATTACATTAGCATGTGAGGAAGATCTCATATGCTGAAATGCCCATCTTTATTTGGAGTTTAAAAACCTGTCTGTAAGAAAAGGAATTTATTTTGCCAGTGACCTTTCCTAAACCATAAGGTAGCAGTATTGTACATAATCATGTTGGCTCTAATTGTGAAAATTTCTTTTCAAATGAGAAAAATAAATAAAATGCATAAAATAAATTTGAACTGGTTAGTAATAATGGCAACTGTAACCTAGGGAATACTGAGAAATGTGTATATGCAATACATTTTGATGCAATAAGAACAAGACGACATGCAGTAGGAGTTAGCTGCAAAATAAAAGATGAGGTGTAGAACAAGTTTAGAAGTAAAGTAAGAACTGAGAATCAGATAATCTCTTCTTGGCCCTGATTTCCTATGGGACCACGCACAACTCACCACATATCTTTCATACCTGAACAAAAGAAGCAATCATATAAATCTATGAAGATTCTTAATTCCCTAATGTTTGTAAAATCATCTGGAGTCCTTGGACAAATGCAAGTATGTTTATTATTTGCAAAGTGCTTGAGCAAACAATCCCTACATTTTCACAAGAACATTCTCAACTGTATTGACAAGCCCACAGTTCTTCCCAGTAATGAGTTCAAAAAATTTGCATGACGTTCAAAGCACTTTGCCAATGTGAATGAAACTTACCAAAACGGAAGAAGGAGAAACATCAGCTGACCTTTCAGGAGTGTTCACTTTAAAGGGTCAGCTACTTAAACCAAACATCTCATGTCAGAGTTCACACATCACCAGAAGTAAGAAAAAACAAAGGAGGAGAAATACAAATTTAATAGCATTGATCCTCCTTCTCTGCATTATAACTTTAGCACTTAAAGGTATCTATTTCAGTTAAATTTACCTATCACAGGTGATGCAGTCAGTTAACACAGCTGTGTAATCTACCACACATCAGCGAGCCATGAATCAGCATCTCCTAGATGGTCATGACAGGCAGAGCTTAGCACTTCTCAGTGTATTGCCGGTCCCTACTTATTCTCATTTCTTAACTCACTGCATCCTGTGACATTCCAGTAACTTTTTGTGTTATGCTGGCTTTTTTCTGATTGCAGTGTTTTACCTTGTGTTGACAGGTATTTGTTAAAAAAAGAAATATGCATCCAAGCAGTCAAACCTAATTAAATGGAGGGAGACTTTAAGAAGCCAATTAGGAGAAAAATTAATTGCTCTTATTGCTCCTACTTTGCCAGGGGAGTTGGACTAGATGATCTCTAGAAGGTCCCTTCCAACTCCAACAATTCTGTGATTTCGTCATCTGCCTAGTAAGCACTAGATAAAAAAGCAACAGTGCTTTTTGCTGACAATCTATGTAGAAGAAAAGGGCAAACATACAATGTTTTTACTTCCTGGGGATGGCCAACAGGAGTTGCTGCAGTGCTCATGTGAGAGAAAGACAACACCAGGCATGGACTGTCAGAAGCACCTCATCCCTTTTAGCTGCTGATTAGAACATTAGCTCTAGTTCACACTCAATGCTGAGATGTGCCAAGAAACAAAAAGCTTTTGGGCAGCTACAGATCACCGCTCTACCAGCAACATCCAGACCTAGCAGCCACCAGCCTGCCATGCCCTCTTACAGTGAGAGGCAAATGGAAGTTACCTGTGACAGACCCATTACCCAGATCTCTGTCCAGAAGCAATTAAACAGGTAATTCCCATCTTTACCAGCTCCTTCAGTTAACAGGTTCTCCATTTCTGCTAAGAACATTTATCAGAGGAATGCATTTCAGCTGACCAACTCACATCACACCCATCCCTAGAAATCTGACAGATGATGGTGGAAGTTCTTTGCTACTTTCTAAATTTCAACAAGTGACACTGACAAGGGGATTCACAATGGAGCGAGAACTTCTATTTTCCCCCTCTTTCACAGTCAACCTCCTCACATTTCTGTAGTTGGGATCACATCAGTTAGCCAGCTGTCCCTCCTGACTATAACATCTCAGATACACAACAAAGACAAAAACTGCTCCAGAACACATATGCTAGAGTCAAATGAGCAAAGTGAGACAATCAAAAACTACAATTCCACCTGACCTTGCAGTAATAGGATCACATCAAGATTAATCTGTGTCATAGATTAAGCTCACTGAAGTAAACTAATCTTTCTGCAGTCAGCTTAGATTACATGTTTACTCACTAAGCTGGGAAAAACTCAGGAATATAAAATGTATACCTGCTGGAATAGACCACCTAGATTGCAGCTACACAAACATTTAGCACACTTACTGCTGCACCACTGACCTTAAAGTGGCTTCAGAAAGGAAAACGCTCTTTAAACAGCTTTTTGAACTATATTGTGTAATTGATGACAAATAAGTATATTCAAGTCAGCAGAGCGCTGTTATACTAAAAGGCTCCTACAGACTCTACTAATTCACACTTGGGCAGTCAACTTCTTGTCTGAGCACAGCAGTGCAGGCAGCTTTCAGAGGAGAAAGAACACAGCACACAGAACACACACATCAGCACACAGATGCCTTGCAGGCAGTGAGACAGCCCTCCTGTGGCTGGCAGAGAAATATTCCATCCAGACTGCAAGTGACAGGAAGCTCAGAGCTGGGGCAGCTCTGAGAAGGAACAACAAAACCACTGTGCTTCTCTGTCCACGAATACAGCAGGTGGTGACTCTGCTTAACTGCTGTCCTGCTATCAGTCCCTTTGCACGACGATCACCAGAGTGCCACACTACAAAACAGGCATTTGTTCCCTGCTGAGTACCATCAAATTACTGCTTTGTCTACCTGCATCTGGGGAATAAGGTACACAGGGGCGTATTTTCTTCCCTATAGGAAGTTCCTTTCCAGTGCATGCATCACACTTCTCTAGCCAATGTATTTACCAGTCTGCACACCTTTAGCAGCTGTCCATTCTGCCATCGCAGCCCAGGCTGCCCACATCTTTTTGTACACTTCCTTCTCTCCTTCACCTCTATTAATTAAAACGTATTCCAGGATCTCTATTTTTAATTTTCATCAAATATCAACATCTGACTGAGAGAGGGAGACTGGGGAATTAACAAAGAAATAAAACATGTTTTGGCAGTGATTCCTCACGTGCCTTTGGTTTTCTACTCCTGGGAACAATCACAACTCCAAGTAACATGGCGAACAGTGGTACCTGTGAAAACACAAGAACTAAGATGCCGAGCTCACATCAAAGACACACTTTTACTGAAGGCATAGTGTAAGTGGCACCAAAATCAGGCTGTGCAAACTTCTGGACAGTCACCACTGCAAAAGCACCAGAACAGCAAGGTGCTTGTGTGGGAGAGTAACTGCCTATCTCTGTGTCATCATCATACTACTGCTGCCTAACCAACCAAACTGGTCTATTTTGATACTCATTTTTTTTAAAGAGGTCCTGGCTCAACAGAGATAAAAGTGTAAAATTTAAAATTAACATACCCACTTAGTGTTTGCAAACATACATGTACACATATCCAGTCAACAAATTCCTGCTTATTAGTCTAATCAAAGCAGCTTTCCTCACATGTCCTCAAGAAATTTCATCTTCATGAGCTACAGGACAAAAGAAGTGCAATGAAACAAAGTCTTCAAGAAATATTTTATGAGCACGTACCGTCTTGAGAGCAAATTAATAAATAATGAGTGAATTCCAAGACTACTTTGACAGAAGATGAAGAAAACTTCTTGACTACCAGAATAAATTTTAGTTCACCAAGTACTGTTTTGTGTTGTGCAACAGAACATGTTGCTTTTTTTTCTTTTTTCCTTGGCAATTACTAAGCTTTCTGGGCTGAATCCTACATACCTTACAAGTGTTGAATTCTCCGCATAAAATTTACCATAGTTCAGAAACAAAAGCAGTGCATATTTTAGGATTTAGAGGAGAGTTAAGCATGCTGGCTTTATGCCAGCCCTCAGCAGCAGGCTGAATTCCACCTTTAATGAAGTCAGTATGAACTAGGTTTTTCCAGGATCTGCAGGATTGGGCCTACTATTAAATCAGAAAACTGTTGTTATATTGTTTCACTGCAGCCAAGTAATTCTCAACATACACACGTTTTAATTGGAATTTTGACGCTTGCTTTAGTAGGGAATAAGCAGATACAACAGGAATCAAACAAAAGGACAAAATAATGCAATTATCATGTGACTGAATACCTGTGATGTACATCCAGTCAAACAAATCCATTTAGCTCTTCGCATGTGCAGGCATTAATTAACTCTTTGTTCTGTGTTCGTACAGTATCTACCTCAACAAGCTTCATGTCTTAGCTTTCTGGGATCGTACCAAAAATAATTAAATCAGTACCACCATGTGCTTAAGGTTTTCATTTTTAATCAAGTCCGCTGGGAAAGTAAGTGTATATTACCTTCTCACTATCCATTACTCCTACAAGATTCTGCTAAAAATATTGGTATGAAAAAGGAGAAAAGATTTAAGGCAGTATTATTTTTGCATTCATAAACAGGATTATTATTCCCTAGTAAACTTCAGGAAACTGAACATCAAAGGCCTACTTTATCAGGACACATCTAGTTGCAACTGTGAATGAAAAAAAAATCCTGAACTGAACAAGGAAGAAACATGGTGAGATGGCAACTCGAACCATTAGTATTTTTAAGATGAAAACTTGGTCTCAGCTTGATGCAAAAGGTTTTAAATTAGTTGTGATGGAAGTCTGACAACTGACTTGAAATGGGAATGAGGCTGAAATCAACCATTTGTAGCTCTGAACATATGTAATTACTCCTAATGACTACACTCCTGATTGACTCCATTTGCAGACACTTACCCTGAGGAAGGGTGACTCTTGCTTCTTTAGCTTAACCCACATTTTTCCAAGATTTTCTTGCAAGATGAATTCTCAGAAGAACTATGTTTGCCCACAACTTACTTTTGAACTTTTAATTACCAAAGTTGTGCAGTCTGAGGAAAGGGTGAAGACACATGTTGGCATCATTCAAATTGGTATTACTGGCAGAAACCTGTATATCAAGCAAGATCTCTGCAGCAAAACTAATAAGAAATTTCAAGTGGAAAGGTGCTTTGAAGAATTTCACATTGACACCCCTGAAACTGGTAGCTAGGACTGCAAAGAGAATGAGCTGTGTGTTTGTACTTAAGACACACATGGTTGCAGAAATACCCAGCAAAACTCAGAAATTAAAATGGATATAACCATGATAGACTGAGGGTTTAGTGGTGCCATCAATCTCTCTTTGGCTTGGCTGATATATGAGGAGATGCTACATCCAGTAGCACTGGATCATGCACTAGTGCTTCCTGGTGGCTGTGCACCAATTCATCCTGCAAAACTCCCAACCTCTCCTCTCAGTAGCAATGAGGTGCAGGCAGTTTTTCATCTGAGATGCTCAAGGCCCAGCTGGTGACTAAACCCACCAGCAAGCTCCTTTCAGCAGCCACAGAATCAATATAGACACAAGGAAAGCTACTGTATTGATCTAATTTGATTTTCTGTTATGTCTTCATCTCAAAATACGTGTGACCATATTAGATTCCAGAGTGGTTGGTAAAGTGAGATGAACTGCAAATGTTCAGAAATCTGTCCCTTTGCTTCAGGTCAGGGAGGACTGAAGAGATAATCAGGACAGTGCAACAAAAATAACACCAATTAGTTAAAATAAACCAATTTCAAATCTTTGCTTTGCATCTTGCTTACAGCATCAGCCATTTTTAATTTACCATCTATTTCTTTTACTATTCTATGTATCAGCAATGTTTTCTTCAAAAAGTGTAGTAAGAAACCTGAACTTTATCACAAGATACATATGTACCTCTGTACTCTTCCCTCAAGATGTTTCAAGATGCCAAATAACTGACTTCCAGTATTCATTTGGAAAATACGAAAAAAAAAATATTTCTACTTTTAAATACAAGAAGGATAATGTCTTTGCTTAGAAAACATATTCCAGGAATATAAGAGTGTTACTGTATTAAAAGAATAGCTCAGATTTAAACTACTTAGGATGAATTAAAGTTCAAGTGTCAGAGGACATACAGGAAGAGACAACCACCACCTGTGAGAAAAACCCAGGCAGGTCTCATCTCACCAAAAGCAGAATGAGCCTTTTTTAGCATCCTGCTTTGCAAAAGACCTTTGACCCAAGCAAACAGACACTCAAACAATGATAGAAAAGACAATCACATTTCTTTCCTCAGTTGCACCCAATCTGTTCATCTACCTTACTGTGTTCCTTAAAATAGAAAAATGAGAAGCACCTACCTTGTCAGACTTGAAGAAAGCACCATATCCTTGGGATCTCTGTTAGTTAGATGTAGTAAGACAACCTTTAGTGTAAAATTAAAGTATTCCCCATAGCCCTTAACACGTAGAGGTTCTTTTAGCTCTGCTAGAGCATGTGCAAATGTCTACTCAGGGTATTAGAAAAGACTAATTCCTAATTCCCTCGACTAAGCCTGCTTGCTGCTATGGACTACTGCAGGCTTTATTCCTATTAGAGATTTACTGGTTGCCCAAGGTGACAGTGCTGTGTCACAGGTAATCATGAAAGTGATACGATAAAGTGTTTCTAAAAATTTAGCTTTGAGTAACAAGATAAAATTATTAACTCTGTAGTCTTTGAAGCCTAAAAAGCAAGCAGGTAGTTAGGTTTTATTTTTCCAGTATTAGCTGATACACAGTTAAGTTCACACATCTTTCCATCCACAGGCAAAACTGTCACTCAAAGAATCAATGACAGCAGATTGGAGCAGGCTGATACTACTCCCCAGATGACAAAAATTATAAGGCCAAGCCATGTCAGAAAAAGCAGCGTTTGTGTTAATTTTTCAATTTTGGGTGTAAGCCAATTAATGTTTTCCAATCCTGTAACTCAAAACCAGGCTGGTTACCAAACAATAGAACAAATCCTAGGAGGGGTTAACACCTGTAACTGCCATCTACAGCAGGAACAAGAACAATGGTACTGATTTGACACATCTTTTTTGGTGTTCCTTGATACTTTGAAAAGAAACACACACCTAGCAACTTAGCTGTAATCATAATGAAACTCTTACGAAACAGCTGAGAATGTCATTATTCAGTAAGGCATTCTCCAAGGCATATGTGAACACAGACATGGTAATTTGTGCATCACAACTTGTTTGTATTTCTGTAAGGGAAATTAGGTGTTTTATGTAATTTTTGGCAAAAATCTAAATGAATCATTTTTGGTTTTGGTTGACTTCTACCATCCTGGAGTATGTTGTTTAAACAAACTCTATGGTGGTATTTAGCTTCAGGTAATATTGAATAATCTGTGCTCACCTAAACTACTGCATTTAATTATAGGATGTACAGCTGGCTGCCCACCTACCTATTCTGCTTGGTGGTCAGTGCTAAGCATCTCACATAATACAGTATCTCATCTGCCTGAATTAGTAGGATGCCTTCTGGAAGTCACAAGACCACAATGTGACATGAGTTACCCATGAAACTAGCCCTGGAGAGAAGCAGCATGTAAAGCTTTCCATTTCATTAATAACTTCACTATTTTAACTTTGAGCTCATACAAAATGGTTTCTTGAACACATCTACAGGGCTTTACATTCCTGATTAAGTTCAAATCTTAATAGGCTCTTGGGAATCATAATGCTTCTAGCTAGTCCAAGCCTTAACAGTTGTCTGGTCTTTTCCATTTTTCAGTATACGGTCCAGACAGTTTGTCTTTGATACTTATGAGGCCTTGGTCCCTGCCTGATGCTTATGGATAATATCTCATTACAAATGCAAAATAATTATTAAAATATTGCAACTGGACGTAACTGCAAAACAGACCAGAAACAAAGAATTCCATTAGGAAAACACATACATGAACCAGTAATCCCATTTTGATCAACCTCAAATTTCTCCTCAACTTCAGTAAGTCTGGTGTATCAATATCTTCCAGAAAATTAAAAGATTATGGGAACCCATACAACAAAACCTGTAACTTGCAATTTACCACCTTCAGTTAGTCTGCAACATTCAACTATCTATTTCACAAAGTTAAAACTATTAGATAGTGCACCAATTTTAAGTACTGATGTTAATCTTTTGACACTCCCCTGATACTCAAATTCCTTATGGCTCCATTACAGAATATAATGTGTGCCATGAACACATAGTTTTTTGGTTTTTTTTGCTAGGCTACATTGAGAAAAGCCTGACCAGGAGATTGAGGGGAGCCATTAACACCCTTTAATTAGGTTTCACAGTTTCAGTTGTTCTGTGTGTCCTACAGCAACCAGAAAAATCGTAACTAATGCAAGCATTAACAAACCTTCAATTATTCTTTACATTTTATGCATTCTGGGGATGCATGTTCCCAGCTGGTTTCTCACAGTCCCGAGGACACTCATCGAGTCTTTCTGTTTTAGGCACATTTCTTTTTTCTACCACTCTACTGTGTGTCTAGCCAAGCTTCCCCACGTCATTCACAGGATCAGGCTCCAGCAGATGGAGCTAGCAAGCCATTTGCTACACTTGATACAAGGGAAAGCTAATCAGCCATTTCATCATTAGGCAGTACCAGCTGATAAGAACTTCTCTTGTGCAAATCAAATAACCTCCCGTGGTTTGTTCTTCCCGAAGCAAAATGATGGGCAGTTTCTTCTCTACTTTCCTACTTTAAATCATTGATCTCATATCAGTACTTTGCTTATCCCTTCTTAACAGAAGCATGGAAGATAAAGGCAGACATGGAGAAGGCAAAGTAGGTCTTTACTTCAGTCATTTTTTTCTTTTCATGGTCAAAGTCAGTTTACTAGGGATATGAATTCCCTACTTAAGCAATTACCAGTCCCAGATGGTACTAAACTGCAAAACCATGGATACATATTTACTAAGAGGAAGGTGAAGTAACACATTTCATTTAGATCAATCTGGCAGCAACTTGAAAAAGTAAAAGTAAGTTCAAACACATCTTGCTGGCACCCCAGAACAAGACTCAAGAAGGACAGAAAGATTACAGGAGAGAAAAGTGAATTAATAAACTGAATTTGCAAGGGATCCTGATCTTTCTACTGCAGAATGAGACAAAAATTTCACCGCTAAAGGGGAAGTAATACGTTCTCCGAAAGTTCTTGGTCCTTGGCTGCATCCTCAGCTACAGTAATCATCCTTTCAGTATGCTGGCTAACAGTCCAATATGTCCCCAAAGCAATGGTAATGTCTAATCTGCTCTTTCACAGAGCCTTTATCAAAGACCTTAGACTGAAAAAAAAACCAACCTGCTGGAACATTGACCTTTTGTCCTGGTTTAAAGTGAGTCTCTGAAAATGAAAACTACCAGAACTTAAAAATATTTCCCTCTACCTAACTGAAGTTGAGACTGTGTTAATAGCTTCAATCAGAGAAAACTATCCAAAAAGATGTATTTTCATCTCTCTATACAGAACTGAATA
Source organism: Gallinago jamesoni (assembly GCA_025769975.1). NCBI lineage: Eukaryota > Metazoa > Chordata > Aves > Charadriiformes > Scolopacidae > Gallinago > Gallinago jamesoni. The sequence goes on along the minus strand of JAOQGH010000069.1, from coordinate 24,880,410 downwards.
TAGCCCTCCTCTTCATGCTGTTTAATCTTATTCCTAGACAGCACCTGCCAAAGTGCATTTATGCCAACAAAGGCTGGAAGGTCCTGCGCAAGAATACATGGCCAACAGACTACATATTACTTGCCTCGATAACATTATGGCTACAGCCAGAAAAAGGCAGATTCTGACAGATAAGTTTATTTTTCACAGAAGCAGACAGTGAGAGAGACTCCTGGAAATATATTTTTTCCAAATTAATTTTCAGATAATTTAATGTTTTTTGAGAATTTTATTTTGAATACAATCAAAATTCTATATGCTGGTAAAGGAAATGCTGCATTAACCGAAATGAGAATAATGTAATTATGATTAATTGAGACAGGTGATCTGTTTGAACTGTATTGCTGTTAGCCTGTCAACAATGTAAGAGTAGTTGATGTAGTAAAATCTAGACAATAATAAATGAAGAAAGACAATAAATATTATCATATTATAATAATAATTCTTAATAAACAAGCTACTCTTGTAGCTTGTTCAAAGCTACAAAACTACATTTTACAGGACCAAAACAAGAATTCTGGTTAAGAACTCACTGCCCCTCTAAGGGGCTCCGAGACAAAGAAAATTGCTGAAGCCAGAATAATACCATTAGCAGTATCTTGTTAGAAAATTAGACATACAGCTGGTAATAAGAGAACCTTAAAACTATTAATATTATTACATTAACTTCTGGAAAATACATAAGGAGATTTATAGCTATCATAAAAGGAGATTGCTTCACTGCAATAGTACACAGTATCAAACCCAGGCATTAAATAATGTTGAACTAGAACAAACCTAAGAGGCCCTGCTTTTAAGTACTTCAATTTAAAAAAAAAAAAAAAAAGGAAGAAAGAGAGATATGAATATCCATTTGTGGGTTTGGTTAGTGTTCACAGATTCTGAGAATGCCCAGCCACTGCTCAGGGTGCTGGACAAAAAGGTCATTAAATAGGTTAAGGGTCCTCAGAGGTCTCCCAGGGCATTTGCCAATTCCCATTAAGGCATTTGGAATGTTCCAGTTCCCACCCTGGTCCATCCGCTTCCCCCCAACTATTCTTCTTCCTTACCAGAAGGGAAGCAGGTACTGCACTGCATTTGGATGCAGACCGAGAAGGAATCTGGCAATTCCTAAGCCAAAGACATCTCTGTGAGCAAATCTTCCTGGCACAACCACATGATCTGATTTCTGAAAGCCAGGTCTACCTTTTGGGCAGCTGGCCCACATCCCAGCTCTACTGCTCGCTGCTTTGGGTCTTAAGCTTACACAGGGGAGAAAAAAGTCACTGTCCTCCTCATCTGTAGGGACAGTTTGGCTTCTATCTGCTGTAAACAGACCCTTCAGTGGTCTGCACAGGTTCCTGGTGTTCCAAGCAGAACACAGAAAGAGCATGCAGTGTTTGTAACACCTCCACAGTGGCCATTGTTACAGTGCAGTCTGGTAGGTACGCTGGCACAGAGCCCTTATCTTTTCTAAAAAGGTCCAAAGACAATCAGGCAACAGAAAATATGTATTTTCCTTCTGGAAACGGTCTTCCTAAGGGACAGTTTCCACTTACCTATCCTTTTATGCTGCCAACATGGTACAGAGGGACCATGTATCAAAGGAAAACTGACCTCACAGGCTTTTTCTACTATCTGACATCTTTGCTGGAAATGGGCTGGGGTGAGGATTCTGAGATATCTTGAAGGGTTCTGTGGAGCTTGAGCAAGGACTGCGGTGTTTTTCATAAGCTCTGAGAGTCATTTCATAACACTGAATTTTAATAGTACCAGCGTTGTTCCTACTGCAGTGAGACCATCCAAAATGGCTGACACAAGAAACAAGGACATAGTTAGCATAGTGTTTGCTCCTTTTGCTCACTGGAAGATCCCTCCCAGTCACCCAGTGTGGCACTGTTGCAGGGCAGCTTTTCCTCCTATCCTGAGCACAGTTCAGTGATACAGGTAAGACATATGGGATGTATGATGCGATGCTTGTCTTCATTCCCTCTAGTAGCTCACAGACTGAGCTCAATAGTAATAGTATAAAGCAGAGAGGAAAAAATAGCTCAAACCTCTGCAAAGCATCTGTTTTGACTTCTCCATAGGTCTTAATCCATGTCAGGAACTAATTAAAGTTATGAGGAAAGATTTTCACCTTTACCTTAGCACATTTACCCAAGGAAAAGGGGCCTGAGAAGCCTAAAGTCAGGTAGAGCACAATTTGCTGGCAACTTCTGAGGACGAGAACAATAACAGTTCAGGTGTAAGAGTCTACTAGGGACATGACCACAGGGTACAATACTGCTGACCTATGTCAGACATGAGATACTGTCTATGTACTGTAAATCTTCCTAGCTGCTGAAGCTATCTAGAATTGTAAAGGGGGAAAAGTAATTTGTCATATTCCCCTTTGCTGGGTTGTTGGTCTTGTAGCTTCTTATAGCTATTTTACAGTATGGGTCAAAAATGACATTCTAAAAAACATGACTATCAATCAAAGGCAAACTGATTCTTAAAAAAAAAAAAAAAGAGAGAGAGAGAAAGAAAGAAAAAAAGAAAGAAAAAAAGAAAGAAAATACTGGCAGTTGGATTCCCAAGCTGACTCATTTGTTCAACAGCGCTAAACAGAAGCCATTGCAATAAAAAGTTTTACTGTGGCTGTTACTGGAATTACTAAAATTAGAACAAGAGGAAAAAAAGCATCCTCATTTGAAGTGGTTAGTCTCACTGCTTTATGATTTCAGCTACACAAGTAGCTAACTGATGATTTTAGCCATCAGGTGTGGCTTAAACGGGATATTATGAATGCTGGCAGGCCCACCTACAGAGAGGAAACAGACTCCTGCACCTTTTTGTACACAGCTTGTAATCCAGAAATGAACAGATGAACTTATGCAAAGTCTGGTTCTCCTGATCTCACACTGATGTCAGCTCCAAACACATTTCCTTCATTCACATTTCTTAAACGCTGCCCTACTTTCCATATTTGTATTCCGAACTAAAAAACTGGAATAAACACTGAAATACTGTACAGCAGATGTTGTGCAGATCAAGATCTTTGTTCCTACTGGGATAGGTGGGGTTTTGTACTTTAATTGTGCTGTTAAGAAGTTTACATGAGTCACTGCCTCTCCTCTTTCCTGCCTTTCTAACAGCTTTGAACCATACCAAAAGGCATGTGCGTGAGGGGACCACGGGTGTAGTAAAAAGAAACTTGAAGAGTCCCCGCAGAGATACCAAAGCAGCTGGTGATGCTCCTAATCTTGCTTTAGAATGAAAATATATAAGAAGTTGCATTGCAAATAACAGTAAGATGAAAATAGATAATACTAACAAATCCCACAGTATCCAAATAAGGAACTAAACAAAAGTACCCCAGCTAATCTGAGTGCTGGCACTCCAACCGTTATTTGAGAGCCAAGGCAGAATAAATAATAAGTCAAAATTTATTTATTTATTTTTTAATTAATCTCTTGGGAGAGGGAAGCAGGAGGGGAATGTAAGTTGTCTTTGTGGAATGTTGTCAGATGAGAATTAAAATTCCAGCCTTTACTGAGGACTCTGCTGGAATGTGCAAAACACTGGGTACATTCCCCTCATGCACATGCACACTTTGTGTTTTATTTTTCCATGGCATGCTGCTTAACAGCTTACAGCTGCATTCTTACTTGGTTTCTCAGTAATCTTGGTACATAAACACAGTGACACTCCTCAGCCCTGGTGTCTTAACTGAAATTGAAGGTGTTTCACCCAGGAGTGAGATACAGCTGAAGGTCTGTGCTGGGACCAGGAAGTAACCGCTGCATGGGATCACCCTGAGGTTTAGTCTGTTGCCTCCACCAAAAGCTTCTCAAACATGCTACCAGAGACGGCTTAGCAAATCTTCAGTGGCCACCACTGGGACAGTGTGAGGCCCAACACAGCTCTAATTTCACTTTCAAATGGGTAGAATTTGGCTTATGTTCTAAAACATCACTGTTAATATTCATCATCTCTCCCACCATTGAGTGAAGTTGTTACCCAGAGCACTTACCTTTCATAAACAATACAATATTCTTTCCAGGGACGGGAGAGGAGGAGGAGAGAGAAGATGTGATTTTTCTTTCCATGGTAGTTTTCCAGAAAATGTAGTTTGAACACCACAGACATGGAAGGGCTGTAGAAGGAAAAAACACATCCCTTCACAATGAGAATCTTCCACAATTAATAAACACAATGATATAAACGTTTTTCCTAATATCAAATAAACAAACTATACAGGCCACTTATTGTAGGCAACTACTCAATAAATCATAAAATTGTGCAATAATAAAGTCAGATGCCAATGACTGACTCCTTTTACTGTCCATTCCCACTAAAGTCAAAGGCAAACTTCCAAGACAAGTATAAATGGAAACTTGGAGCTGGATTTGTTCAAGTATTTTTTCAACAGATGCCCGGTGATGCAGACAATACTTTTAAAAATGTCACTGTATGTCTTAATCCCATTTGCTTTGCTGGAGATGAGTGAGATTTGCAACTCTGAATATCCCACTAAATGTTATGTGAATTTCTAGGAGCTTAAATAGCTTTGAATAAATGCATTCATGCATGAAATTCACCCCATGTTGGGGCCAGAAGAGGGTTTTACTAACTCCACTGGGAGCTAAGGTATACTGAAGCCTTGTGATGTAATGAGCAGGGAATCTCATCCTGATCACAACCTTTAAGATTGCACAGGCCATCTTAAAAATTAGTGCTAAAACTCAGGTGCTAGAATGTGACTTGCATATGTGAGAGGAATATAATATATCACAGAGCCAGGCTGTACATAACAAACAGCAACTCCTCACAGACTCTGTCAAAAATTATGTTCCTAGAAGCCCCACAGTGCCAAAGGAGATTCTCCTCATAGGAACTTTCCAAAGATTACAAATATTGGCCTGGTAGCAAGAGTGGCGACACAGAGTCCTGCCCTTGTGTCTTATCACTAATTGGAATGAGCTGTTAGTCACTAACAGCAGTTTCTGTTGGACTCACTGAGGGCAATTAGGCCAACAGTTGAGTTAAAATTTAAACTCGTAGATAAAAAACATTACTTTGCTAAGAGTAGTTCAAGTACACTTCAAATTCCACATGAAAATCTCTATTTTCCACAGCAGAAGAGCTTCCTAGTTCTTTCAGCACTCAGCATATTTGAGAAAGCACTGTGCTCCAGATGACTGCCACTGAGCAGCATCTAAATCAATCCATGAATTTCATGAGCACGGACACTAACAAAGTCAGTTTTCTATGGATTTTTTCTTACGGCCTCACTCAGTGTACAAGGGCTCATGATAAAACTTCCTCTCATGCAATTATTTGGTCTCTTCCATCCTATTAGCCTGTTTAGCCTAGTTTCAGACGCTGCAAAGTCAGGCAGAGGAATCTGCCACAGACAGACAAACAGTGAGGTTGCATTACGTCTCCGTGATTTAGGAATCCAGGCTAAAAATAATCTATACTCTGCACAGCTCTTGTTAAACTGCTGTACTGTTGGGAAAGATCACGAAGAAAAAAATTCTGAAAATTCTGAGCATCTCTGCTCTTACTCTCTGAACACAGAAATCAGAGTAAATTCTTTTCTTCAGGCCAAACCCCAGTCAGCCAAGGAAAACTTTAAATTCCCCAGCTCTAATACTGCCTAGTGCCAACAGAACATTGCCTGAGTCACTTCCAGAGAACAGTCCCCAAGCCTACATTCCCAAACAAAAACAGACCTACCCATTTATTTGGAAAGTTAATATCTAACAGTTCTGACCTCAGTTACTGGGGCAGCCTGTGCTTCTTCAACACAGCACAGAGAAAAGCAACTTGCTTCATTGAAAGTCACAGTGCAGTGACAAGCCTTCTGCGTTCACAAAATTCACCCAAGTTCTGTTCAGCTGTGTTTCCATCCAGACCTTAAAAAAAGTCAGGAAAAGGATAAGCTTTAAGTATCAAAAAGAACATATAGTCAGTTGTTCAAGACATGCCCACTTACAAAGCCAGTACTGCTACTAAAATATTTTAGACCTGAGTAAAATCATTTTACTTCTCCACCATGATTTCCTTGTTAAATGAGGCAATAGTATATACCATCATTTCCTGCAATGTATTTTTAAAGATTATTAGTTATCTGTAGAATTTTGAACGTGCAAGCAACCAGAGTGAACTAAATTATATCTTCAAGAGCAGAAAACGAAGCATATTCAACAGGTAATTTGAAGTGCATGTGGGCAGATATTTTGTAGACCACACATTCACTTTCATCAGTTATTTTTCTTAAAGGTCTCAACAAAAGTGCTTACATTTTTCTTGAACAAAACTGATATTTAAGAAAACATTTATTTAAAGACTTCATGGGAACCTTACACTATTAAAGCTCATACTGGGAAAATCCTTATTGTCACAGCTTCCAAGTTTCATTCTTCACTTCCTCATTACATGACTACTTGCTCATTACCCACTGAAAACAGCAGAAGCCTTCTTTGTTACTTCTGGTCAGACCCTTGCAATAATATAAAACCACAGTTAAAAAAAAAAAAAAAGTAAAAACCAACAAAATTAGTCCTCATTATAATAACAGAATTGAAGGAAGAGTTACAGACTACAATCAGACCTAAATTTAGAAGGGAAATTTTGCCAAACACAAAAAGGAGCTTTAACTACACTGCCAGCTACACCTATTATCATCGTGTCTTGCAGCTGCATTGTTGAATACATTGATGAATGCCAGGCACATCTGTTTCAGTTTTTTTTAAAGCCAACATAATTGATAACCTCACACATTCTATTACTTTCTCACTAATATTTAAACGAATGTAACATCCACTTTATTTAATTACAGCAGCACAGAGAAGCGACAAATGAAATAGCACAGTTCTAGTCAAGGTAAGATTATATGGGTGTAAAACAACTTGTTCACAAAAACATCTAAATCTAATTACTGCCTCAGATATACCAAAGAAATCCAAAACCCCACAACCCACAGTATGAAGCCAAGCTTTCCATACCTGTGTAACTAGCTTTAAGAAACAAACAAACAAATATCTTATGAGAAAAAAATTATTCTTTACCATATCTCTCTTGTCTATGTAAAACAGGCTAACTTCTGACAGATACTGTTAAAATGTATCCCTTTCTTCTGTGGTATTAAACATGTTTGAAAAGGAGTCTAAGACAGATCTTTAGCTATTTCCAGAGGGGGATTAAAACTGAAAGGACATATGGCCCATTTTACCATCAGCTGTGAAATTCTGACCTTTTATTGTTTTCTCCCAACTATAATCTTCTCTTTATATTTTTCATTAGATATTTTCAGCCATGGCTCTCAGTAACTTTTGGAGTCCCCAAAGCTTCTAGACTGTAAACTTCAAATGCAACACATTATGAAGAGTAAATATTTGCAGTGAAATATGCACTTAAAGATTGATCAACATAAATGAACTTATACATGTATTCCAACCAAATTTAGTAGGACCACTTGATTAAGTAAGGACCGCTATTACACAGAAATGTTTCAGCGATGATATTTGAGGTTGTCCATTATATGAAGTACAGAGCTTGGATAAGAGACATCTAAAGTATTTTTCATAGTATGCAAAATAATAATCAAACAGTCCAAAAGCAAAGAATATAAAATAAGTCCAAGAGCAAAAAGTGAGAGTTGTAAGCTGCTGAAAGTGAGTTCTGAAAGTACCAAAAAATTGCTGTCCTTTGAAGACTTGCTATTTCGTTTACTGTATTTCCTCTGTTAGTTCACTGAGCGGTTCTTATTCAGTGCTTTGGCATGATGGCAGGATGACATAAAGTTTGAATCTGAGCGATGATCTGGGCAGAGCTGCCCACACTAACAGGCCAGTTACCCTCCACAAGAGGGTCTGACACCATGAATTTCACTGAATTTCACTGAATTTTTTTTTGGAGTTGGAAGGGACCATAGAGATCATCTAGTCCAACTCCCC
>JAOQGH010000069.1:24825172-24872343 GCA_025769975.1 Gallinago jamesoni | reverse complement strand
GATGCTCCAGTCCTTGAATCATCTTTGTTGCCCTACGCTGGACTCTTTCCAGTAGTTCTCTGTCCCTCTTGAACTGGAAGATTCAGCAGTCACGTCTAACAAAGGCCAAACTTTCCACAAGCAAAAAGTATTAACAATCTCCATTACAGCGTGGCACCAACAGCCAGCTAGGGTAAGCCCAAAAGAAGAATATGCTGCAAACAGTAAGCAAAAGCCAAGGGAAAAGAGATGATTTGTCAACTTTAGCAGCCTCCAATAGTATGATTTTTAAGGAAGTTATGTGGAACACAAAGTTACTGTTACTCTGCTGAATATGGGTATGCAGAACTGAAGTCTAACAGATCATTCAGGCCTGCAGCACAGGTATTCTTATCGTCAGACAAAGCTGAACTAAGAAGTTAAGCTCGTTTTATCATCAGAAATATAATTTTGTATTTCAGCTTTACAAAGGACAGACCATAAACTCCAGATCAAAATTCCTCATCCTTCAAACTAAACTTCGGCAGATAAATCCCCTCTGGCAACATACTGAGATAACCAGTCTTACTACAGTGGCTGATACTGCATAAGAGAATAAATGTCTGTGGATATGTAGCCCTCAAGTTATTTGGCTCAGCTATGTTCAACCTGTCAATTATTCAAAGTAAAGATGACACTCCAGAACACATACAGACAAACAAATCTACCCTTGAATGACTTGCTCATTTTGCCTGTTCACTTAAGAACACATGGGGCACTCAAACCACTCATTATTTTCAAACAAGGTTGATCTTTTTATCTAGTCTCGGAACTATGCAACTTTGTGTGTGTGTGTATGGTTCTAGAGACCTGTATTTATCAGGACAAATCCTGTCACAAGATACCATTTGTCTGATTATTTAACATATTCTGTTGTGACAGAAGCCCATGTTGTAATGCAGTGTGAATTTACTAGTGGACACTTTTGAAGAATAACATGGTGCCACAGTCTCAAGAGGTTTGTAAAGTATCTGTAGAGCAAATCACCCCTCCAAAGAGCAAAGGGCAAAAGCATTACTAATGCACGCTTGAGACTCCTGTTCCAATGCTGTGATTTAAAGTGCAGAGGGTGTTCCTGCACTTAAGAGATTACTTTTGCTCTCTTCACCCCAGACACCCCCAAGGTAAACTCTCTGCCACAGGCTGATCTGTTATATATTAAAGGAGCTGGCAGCAAAGGACATGGGGATGAACACAGCATTTGTCCTGAAAAGCAAGCAAATCTCCTAATACCCAAGAAAGCCATAAAATGAATGTCTCAAAGACACTCTCAACTCACTCAAACTCAGTGACTCATGCTCATTTGCTGTAACACAGCTTTGCTAGCAGAGGCATTAAATTCAAAATAAGTCCAGTTGCTTTAAGTCACACTTGGGCAGTTACTGATCAGAGAGATATCACTAGTGCCAAAAGCAGCAGAGTGGCAGAGTGCATGCAACTGTGCTCCAGGGTACAGGAGGAACAAAGCTGTTCTACACTGTGGAAACAACCTGCTGCTTTTCAGATGAAGACTGTAAGAGAAACACAAAATTGAAAGCATCAGATGTGGACACTCACTCTCTCCGTCTCCTCTACTAATGACAGAGATGGGGCATTGTTTCCTTGAGTCATCCCTTTTTTTAAAAGACTACAATATGTAAATAACTTGGGGGAGGGGGAACTGTTGCTACAATCCAACAGACTTGGACTGAAATAAAGAATGTCATTTTTTGTGACTAAAGGGTGCATTTCTCATTGTATTGAAATAAAAGCATATAGAACAAAGTTCCAAGGAACAGGCCAACTACTGCAGTAATATCTGTAATATGCAGTATTTTTGAAGGAAGTAAAGAAAAAGGAGATACACATTCCCTTCCCCCGCAGTGTCTTTTTCTGGCTGGGTTCACACAGGATACTGAAGCAGATGGCTCTAATCCAGTATGGCAATTCCTATTTCTCATTCAGCATAGTCTATTTTTCTCTTTGATTACAGGGGATATACAAATACATTAAACTGTTATAGAGCCTTTATAGTGAGACAAAGGCTTTTCACTGCTTTTACAAAGTGTGGTTTGTGTGTAGTAAATGATACCCCTCAGTGGAAGGAAAGTGTTCCATTCCTTTCTCCCCAGATCAGAGCGTGGGTGGACTGCTGAGAGAACACACGTCGGTGTTTTTCTTGCATGTTTCCCATTTACCAGAACGAAGGGGAAAATCTTGCCTCTACAGTCACAGCAGGTGGAGATTTCAGTGCCTATCCCTAAACCTGTAAGAGGAAAAACACGGTGGGAAGAAGACGCTGTTCTGCCCTCAGGAGAGAAGTGACAGGACAGAAACCTAACTTGCTGCAAGGTAGAACAGTACCGTTTCCTCTCCCCCTCCCTCGCCCCCGGGAGCCGCAGCAGCGTTCGTGGCTCCGCGGCGGGGAAGGAGGGGCCTCTGCTCCCTCCCGTCCGGGAAAGGGCTCACCCCCGCGCCCTTGGGCCTGGCCCCAGGCTCAGGCCTGGCACTCGGGCTCTTTCCTCTCCCCCTGCTCCCGAGCCGAGGCGCTGCGGGGCGCAGTCCCGATACCGCCCACGGCCACGCGTGTCCCGGGGCCCGCCAGAGCCGCGCGGTCTGTCGCGTGTCAGAGGGCGCCCCGCCTCCTTCCCGCTATTAATAGCGCGGCGGCGGGCGAGGCGTGCGCGGGGCAAACGAGGACAGCAGCGGCGCCCGCTTAAAGGGGCAACGGCGCCCACTCCGCCCCCTTCTGCCGGCCCCCGCGCCCGCCTCGGGCCTCATCCGAGCACACACCGGGCGCACACTGGATGTCGGCCCCTCTGGCCGCGGCGGTGGGGCCCACCGCTCTCTCTTCAGGGCCGGTCCACCCTCGCTGTCTCTGCGGGGCTCCCTGACGGCTCCTCCTTCGCGTCCTCGCTGCTTTAACACGACCCGCATTCCAGGCCTTCTACCGAGACCGAACCTCGAACTCACGGACAGGCGGAAACGGCGACCCGCAGCAGCCGCGCTTCGCGTGCTCCCTCATTTCTAGCAGCGAGACATGTAGAAAGAAATGTATCTGAAAATCAAGCAGCAAAAATTTCTGTGGTTTGATCTTTTCTGTACTGGTACCTCACCAGGAGGAGGATTCCATATTCCGAGGAGAGGAGTACAGAGTCACACTTAGCCAGGCACCTACAGTTTACCAGGAACGACCTTAGTTGCCCAATTCCACCTCTCCCTCGCTCTCAACAAGCCACGAACACCCGCTGGGCTATACTCAGTCTTTAGGGCTTCAGCAGAAATTACTGGCTTTGTCCTCAGCCCAACTGAATTAAGTCACCCTTGAACTTTGCTAGATGACTGAATTTATAACGTAGTCAGCAACATTTGTGTTTCCCCAAGTCCTCCCTTGGTGGCCTGGACACGAGCGGCTGACTTCTCCCTGCTTACCCTACACCCCCATGCTGGGCAGCAGCCAAAACCAGAACAGAACCAACTCAGGGTGCCCACTAGCTGGAAATCTTGCTCTTACATCAGGAGTGCTTCACTACCTTATACCTAGCAGGAATATAGATAATTTTTGGAGAAATTAACTTAATCACAACAGAAATAAGACTTCCTGCCATCTCACATCAAATACACTAATTTGTCTGTATTCATTATGCCACCTTTTGTTCCATTTTCTTACTGCTCATATCACCACGCTTCTCATAGACTGAAATCTAAATCTGTATCAACAGCTCTTCTTCTGTATCTGTACCTCTTCGGCCACCAGAGGTATATGTCCTCGTTTGGGATTACTTCACACATTGAAATTATGCAGGAAAAATGAAACATTTCTGTACATGTTTAAGTGATGTGTTCCTATGTTTTATTGTATGACCTCAGCACACACTTACAGTAAGTATACACACCAGTACACAAGTCTAAAACTGCTACGATAATTACTGCCATCTCCACAGGCTTTTAAGTGTTTAGCTGACTAGCTATACTGCAGGGTGGCGCAATCACATGAGATACACCAGTACCATGAATTTTTGGTTGGTTTTTGTTTGTTTGTTTGTGGTGGTTTTGTTTTATTTTTTTTTAACCATAGTTGGACTAAAAGTCATTGTTCTGACAGATTCCTCACTGGATATTGCCCTTCACAGCAGCTAAATAAATATATGTAACCTGTTTCTACTATGTCCATAGACACTGTCTTTCCTGTCCCAGGGGACTTTACACACCAAATCCTCCTTTGTACAGATCAAACTCTTTACTCAGTAAGAGTTAAGCACACTTTGAAGTTACAGAAGAAAACACGATGTTCCACCCCCTAACCCTCCACACTTGCCAGAATACCCCCGATGGCAGAGAATTTTGGTAAGCTTATTTAACGAACATCATTTTCTGACAGGTTATGGAACATTTATGGAACCAATGCCCTTGGATTTTCCAGTTATCTATGCCATATAGCCATATACATCTGAGCTGGAACGATCTACTTCCAGTTTTTGAATGAACATGTACCTTTCCACTCACGTGGAGTGAAACCCCAAGGGACTAGGACTGTGGAAGTACACCAACTAGTCTATACAGGCCTCTACAAACAAGAAGAGAGATAATGGGGTCTGTCTGGAGTCATACACATTTAATTTGAAAGTATCCAGAACTGTTGATTTCTTGTAAAAAAGCAGCTTGTTCTGGCCAAGGTTCTTTAAGAGGTTTTTGCCAAGTTATGAACAATGCTTCATCAAAACTCAGTGTTGTGCAAAGCATGTAAACGTATGCCATAAAGGTTATGCTGTTATTCTTTCTAGCCGCAAATCACCCTTGTTTTCATAACGATGTTTCAAGAGGAACATGTAATTCAATTAAGAGGATTCTTTCACTTCTGAAATTATGTACATACTTTTCTAATGCATCACCAAAGTTTAATCTCCAGCATACATGCTGAAAATAATGCGCCAAAGTTCACATTGGGAAAAATCCCATGCAGATGAATTACATATTCACAGTGAACACAACAGTGAATAGACTGACTAAGACAGGAAGTCTAAAGCAAGTCAAAAACCAAAATAAGTTACTTCGTCCAAACAAATTCAGAGATAAACTAACCTCCCTACTTTGGGATAACATGGTATTTTGATTGGTAAACTTATTTAGTCATGCGTGTATGAATGAGTAACAGAAAAAGAGGGGGAGAGTCCCTGAAAAGGAAGGAAAACAAAAGAGAAAGGGGCTAAAATCTGCATATCACGAGATGGAGTGGGACTAAAGGAGACAGTATCACGACTGGCAATACCAGGGCCTGTCCTTTAACATGGGTGCTGATCACCAGTTGCCACCACATCCTGTTAGACTATCCCAATGTCTGGCTCTGATATGAGCCGTTGGGATTACAGTGCTACCTGGGCCACGACCAGGCTGTGTACAAGGAAGCTGGGTCAGTCTTTACGCTGAGTGGGGAGGATTCCAGCAAAAGAACGTAATTCCTTACAGTATTAATGTGTACAACATTCTTTGTTCTCCAACTTTTTGATACCTATAAATAGTTGTTTGTACTGCAGTAACATCCAATTCAAACGTCTCTCTGCTTAACAAAATGAGTACTGAATATGGCATGACATTACATGGCAACATGGTTAGAAATGGTGATGTCATCATCCTGCTGTAGGTGTGGCTGTGAAGGCAGGGATCACAAAACCAATATTTGCCACAGCACTCTTTAGTTTTAGATTTTTCAGCTTTTTGAATGCTAAACATTGGATATACAGAGCACCTCAGGTCCAGCTAGAAGCCATGGAAGTTTTTGATTTAGCAGCCTCCAACTAGGCATCCAAAAAAAAAAGTACACAATGAATGAAGAGTTTAGAAACAGTTGAGATTAATGACCTATCAAAGGCCACGCAGGAGATCTGGCATCTACTGGCTTTACTATCACCTTACTCAGAAAAGCATGTGGCAGGTATAATCTTCAGTAGGATTTTGTTTCAATGGCTCATTTCCTGCTTCAAGTAACATAATGGACAAGACATGTCTACAAGCAAACAGCTTAATGGAAATAGCATTTTACGCTTACATGCTTTTAAAAATGTTTCTTAAGGAGGAAATAGTTTTAACCATTCTGAAAACATTATCCATGAGGCACCATAAGGACATGCTGCTGAATCCTTCTGCAATTTTGGACCAAAGCAATCTGTTAGTGTTTCAATGTTAATGTCATTTAAAATGGAAATTGAACATTCAAAATCAAAATTGCAATTTCATTACTGTTCTGACAGTACCATCACAGCTTTCACTTCACACAGGAGGACTGGCCACTTCTTCCTGAACTACATGTAACCAGCAAACAAATGTTACTGTAGAGAGACTGCTGACGGGGCCTGCTGTGAGGATGTGCGCAATCAATCCTCCAGCAGCTACCACCTGGAATGGAAACACTTATCCTCATGGAAACACCCGGGCAGAAGAACTTACAAACAAACCTCTCACTGTATTAACACACTGCCTGGTTACATAGGTATGGGCTAGGAAGAAATCACTGTTTGCAACATAGGAAGCCATGCATCAACATAATTCACGCTTGTGCCCCAAAACTTAATCACAGAGAAAAGTAAAATGTCACTTGGAGCTACTGGAAACACTCGGAAGACATTTTTGCTACGAACGCTAATTCCCAGCTCCCACAGATGAGTTGTCATTAGGATTCTGCATAGCAGAGGTTACGCCACTAGAGAGTTATCTAGTTGCTAAATTTAAAATAGAACTGGATCGCTTGACTTGCAACTTTTTGCTTCCAGTCTCCTATCTCAAAAGTCTGACTTAAGTTTTATTAAATACCTCTCCAGGTATTTATACATTGTTTGGGATTTGAGTCAAAGTGAAGCAAGGTGAAATACAAGGTAACATGATGAGTTCAAGCAGTTTAGTTCATAGGAATGATCCCTGAGGGATCTGTAGCACAAAACACAGTTAAAGAGATCCAAGGCCTGAAAATTTTTTACTTTTGCGTTGCACAGGAACATCACACACATTGATACTAGTGAGGGAAAACAATCCCCGTAACAAGCCCAAACCAGTACATGTCCTGTGAGGAAAACACTTCTGAGTTGTGGGCAAACCCTGAATCATAGACATTAATTCAAGTTATGTATTTTGCCTAGGTGTTAGCACAGGTAGAGACAGACCAACACAATATGACACCCTTGCTGAATACTTCTTATATTACTTGGAGGAGTATGTAGATTAACCAATGTATTTTATTTTTTTTAATATGCCGCTTCTTTCCCACCGTATCCATATCCCACAGGGGTTAAACAGTACAGTAATAGAGTTAAAATAGGCGCAGAAAAGAGCATGAGGCTTAAAAATAGATGAGGAATCCAGGAGGCAATGATACAGGAAGAGGTCTCTGAGACAAGCTGCAACAAGCCCGCTAAGGGCTTTGAAAAAAACAGAACTTGAAATCCTTTGCATCATTTGAGTCAGCGTGGGTTTTGTCGGTCCCCTTTTACTGAGACAGTACTTCATCCAGGGAGATCAAACTTGGATATGATCACCAAGTGAATGAAAAGCCAGTGTAGTAGGAGACAGTGACATTCACAAACATTTCACTGTTCATGTGGAGTGCAGAGTGTGGTGGCCCTTAAAGACACAGATTGGCTTTAAGTCTGCCTTTATGCAAGCAAGTCTGAGAGCTTCTAAACGAAAGCATCAGAACAATAAATGCTTTTGTTCTGCAGGGATACGAACCTCCTCTGCTTTGTGTTTTTAAGGAAAAGCAAGGCTGGAGAAAGCCTCACTGGGTTGAAACTATGGAAGTTACTCATTTACAAATCTTTAGCCTTAACACGACATTGCAGCAGACTGCTTAAGCTCTGTGATAGTACAATGAATGCTTAGACACAAAGAACAACAAGCCTAACTACACAGCCAAGTTTACATACATCTTGCAGCAAAATTCCTCAGTCTCTTTAACCTACAACATACAAGTGACTGAACTTAAAAAAAAAAAAGAAAAGCCTAACCATTAGGTACTGTAGCAGCAATTCCTCAAACACATATTTGCATGCGTTGACACTTCTGAAAGGAAGGCTGTTGAGCAGTTATGCTGGGAAATAAACATTGCCTAACCCTGAAAAGTAACCTCAAAAACAGAAAAACAAGTGTTACTGCAGCTGGTGTCTTCCTCCCCCAGCACTAGTCTCTGACTACTGAAATAAAAAGATTAAAAGTCACCTGAAGGTCTAGCTGGTATTTAAGTAACCTTCTTATAGCTATATAAAGCCTACAGTTCAAAAGTCTAGTAACCACTTCCGCCCCATTACCCTTCCACCCCAAAGCTTGGCTACTGGCAAAACACAATATGCTCTCTCTCAAAAGCTTTCTACTAGGTACATTTACAAGTTTGGCTCTGCAAGTTTAGCCATGATCTTGGCTGATGGGAACACTAGGGACAGCATAACTTGTCCCCAGGCAAAAGAGTAACATTTTGGACATTTTGGGAAAGGAAGGAGAGGAGGAAATCTACAGAAAGAGGTGGTCTTCTTCCTCACGCCCCTATTTCCACCAAGTATTAGGCGATATATACGCAAGAGGCTGAATCCCTGTGCTGCTGGTGCTTAGACCCCTTCACGAATGAAGCTGCACCAAGCCTCACAGGAGAGTTTACTCCTTCAAGAGGCAGGTTAGTTTAGCCTACTCTCCATTACAGTTGCTAACTGCACACTAACTGAAGAGCTTCTTGTACAGACTGTATGTACAGTCACCAAGTGATCACTGCCCATTTTACACTGATATTTAGTCAGTTGGATTAGAAAGTTAGTCTAACCCAATGAGTCTCAAAATACGAGTATGACTGCAGTCCTGAGTAATGTGCTATAAGCAATCCTGCTTTGGCGGGGGAGTTAGACTAGATGATCTCTAGAAGGTCCCTTCCAACTCCAACAATACCATGATTCCGTGATCTCAGAGCCAAGTAGAAATAAGTGCTTATTCTAATATTTGGTTTCATAAGCCTGATAGACACAAGCGCGTGGCCTGAAATGGACGGCAGCTGGGAACAATTTGGAAAACTCTGATGATAAAACCACCAAATCTTCTACTCATTAGCATCCTTTACCATTAGGATGTTATACTGGAGGATAGGCGGTGTTGGCTTGAGGGGAGTGGAGAGAGCCTGAAATGAACACAACCTCTCTTTGCCCTTTTTCAAAGGTTGGGCTCAGCTTGTCTTTTCACTTTGAATTTAGTGAATAGTACTGAAAGAATCCCCTTCCTTGGGAAGAGAACGGATAGGTATGAGGCACCCTGAAAGGATCTAATCTGCTGTATAAGATGAATGATCCATGAGCCACATGTGATGATTTGTAGAAACACTGGACTTAGGGCAAACAGTGCCTCAGAAAATTTCTGTTTGAAATTCTCAATTGTAAATAAACAGCAAAAGTAACAAAAAAAGCCTGAGTGTTACACAAGCACTTCAGAGGTTAAGATTTTCTTCCCCTCAAGTGGTAGAATGAGATGGTAAGAATGAGATTCATCATCAGATCTAGGTTTTGGCAATAAAAAGGAAGTGAAAACATGTCATGGGTTGAGCAGCTCTTCTTTCATTTCTGCCTCTATATTGCACATCGGGGAGTAGAATTACCTCCCAAATTCTACCTACAATTTAAATCCCAAGCACCTTCTGTCCAAGGAAATGTCCATGTACATGACCCCCAGAAGCTTTCAGGGGTCAGATTCACTAAAACCACCATTGTATTGTAGTGGCTGCAACAGAAGAACCAAGTTTCGATAGTGGGAAATAAAGTTTGTGAAGTACAACATTCCATATGCCCTTCTACTCATGCAAAGCCTCATACAACAGCAGCAGCCCAAAGGCTGACAACTGAGGCTCTATTAACAGGCAATGATTTCCATTGTGTATAGCTCATATATACGTGAGATGTAAGCATTATGAGTGCAACTGATGAGCATACTTCCAAAATTCAGCACAACAAAAAGTTACGGGATGCCATTCCAATGAATATGATCCTACATAATGAGACTAGCCTATGGGAAAAAAAGAAACATGAAAAAATCCTGGGCTGTATGTTCAAATTTCAGCCAAGAGTAAAATTAAAGCAAATGGCAGGAATTATATGCTTGCTATGAGGCATGAAGCCAGACCTAGAAGAATTGCCTCTATTTAGCATCTCGGCTTTGGAAACAAGGAGTGGATAAACAAGCAGACAATGGGTTTGGTGTTCAATTCCACTGCACTGAGTCAGAAGCAGTGGGGATGTATACACTAGTACTCTTGGAGAACTGATGCTTGCATGAGGATGAGCTGCAGCACCATCGCTTCTGATCCATGAAAAACAAAGAAACCTGGCAGAGACTGTAAAGCACCCCCTCCCCATGCCATGGATACCACTTACTTCCAAAGTATTCAAACAGTCCAGAATGCATGCTACAATCCTCCAATGCCAGCACTAGACTAAACGGCATAGTGTAGTAAACACAGGGAAAATGCATTACAAAGCCATTTGATGGTCCTCTGGAGAGTGCGATTTTTCCATACTTTAAGGCCTTGGTAAGTACAATCTTCAGCCAGGCCTGACTGCAATCACAAATGGCTACCTTATTCACATATTTCTGTAGGCACCGTCCCTCCTCCAGGTGCTGCTTCTTTTCAAGCAGACTGTGCTTTCCAGCAATACCCCTCATGTGTCTCTTGCCGCCGTCCTGGGCAACGGCACACCACCTTGACCATGAATGGGCTTGCTGCCCTGCCTGTTACAGCACTGCCAGCTGAGCATTCTTGTTCTATCAAATTGCCAGGACTTTGGCCAAAATTTCCAGTTGCTCCTTAAACAAATCCTCAGCTCCAGGTCTCACGTTCACAACAGCACGTGCTATAGAAGATAACACTCCTTAAAGTGGTTTGCAGCACCTGTGGGTTATGTTTTCATTCTCCAGTTTCTAGCTGTGAAACATGCCACATGCACTGTGGCCTAGTGCATGTACTGGGAAATGCCTTGTGTAGGTACCATCCACTTCCTAATGTCAGCAGCCCTTGGAAGAACAAGTTGTGATTCAAGGCCGCTTTCTACCAGCAGAAAACTGGCAATAATGGATAACCACTGCATGATCTAATCCACCTTCCAGTTACTAAGGTAAGTCTACTATTTCTTTCCACTGGCTAAGTGTAATTAAAATTAGGTACAAATATTCATGTATAATAAGAATCTTACTTGAAATGCTGTTGCTGAGCAGTATTACACAAGAGGGCTTCACACAAGATTTCACAATTTCCTAAATTAGACTGTGCTAGGAGTGGAAGTAGGAGATGGGGGGAGAAGAATACTTGATAGAATTAATTCAGTGTGACACAGAGTCAGTCATGCATCTGAACATCCAATTCAATTACAAACCTGAAACCAAAGACCTGAAATTAATTTTGTAATTTTACACCCCCACTAGATATTTGCCACCAGAGATACTTGTCACCTACTGCTATCTGCTTGGGGGATAGAAGGAGAAAGAAAGGACAATACATTCTGTGAATACCAGAAAACTCAAGCAATAATCTCAAAAATCCTTCACTTTGCATGCCATTTCCTGCTCCTTATCTCTTGCCCTTGCTCTGCTACATGTATTCTCGGCTCTGCATTTACCTTTTATTCCTTTAACCTTCTCCACCCAGAAGGCCCTTCACTGAACAGTAACTTGGCACACTGCACTCATACTGGCCTGTCTGCACTCATACGGACTACAGGAGCCAACCTACTCTTAGTGAAGCGTGGCACAGATGACCAAAGCACAGCTCATTTCAGGTGGCCTGAAATGCATTACACAAAGCCGCTGTACTAGTCTGACCCCCAGCCCCTCTCAGAATGTCTCATCCTCCTTCCTTTTCTCACTGCATATGCCACTTGTCAGATATGATGAGGATGACTTATTTTCAGTTGTAGCAAGGGAAACCACATGCATCACAAACTGTAAGTGGGAAGTTACTCAGATATAACTATTCTTGATTTTACTGTTTCTCTGAAGTCTACAAATCCTAGAAAGAACATTTTCCTTTGATTAGGCAAATGGCTAGCTGCAAGCATTCCATGCCTACAGACCTCCTAGGCACTACAGCACATCTGATCAGAAATGAAGTCACCAGGTTTTAAGGAGGGGCCACAAAAGGGATGTCTGAGCACAAATCTTGTTGTAAAGTGACAGGCTCCCTACCCCCTTCCAAAAAGGGGTTAACCATTTTATATATCTTTACTGAAGTTACAGCCCCACATGCTCAGCTGTAGGTTCAGTCAGAGTAGGTTCTCAGCTTCCTCCAGGGCCTTAAAATCTGACAGAATAACCATGATTTTTAGACACTGCCATAAAATACAGACCTGCTAAAACATCTCAGTGAAGTCCCGAAATCTTGTGTCACTTTTGAAAAGGCAAAGTAAATACTTACATTACATTGGATGTTTTTGAAACCTCAACCCTACATACAAAAAGAGAAAAAAGGCCCAATTATGCAGGCCTTGTGCTCCCAGCCTTCCTAAAGGGCAAGGAATGCAGGCCCTGTAGAGACAAGCATAAAATAATGAGTGAGATTGCACTTTTTAGTAAGGTGCTTCAATTACATGAGTAAGATGTGGATGTAAAGAGGCTGGCCAGTCTTCCAGCTACACTGGCTCATTTCAACATCACATCCCAAGGCTATTTCACTATAAGCACATTTTGCACAAGGACAGGTACTGTTACACATTCAATTGACTACAAAAGATCACACAGGCCCCCAGACTCTAAGGCTCTGCATTAGCACACACCTTACTGCAGGAGCAAGGGCTCAACTGGTTGTCACTATTGAATTTTAATTTCTAGCAAACATATGCAAAACCAGCTCAAAAGTACACAACAATCCACATTACTTAAAGGCAAGCAGCAAGCTTCTACCTAAAGAGGTTAGGTTTTGCTCCTCACCACTCAGTTCTTTATTCATTTCAATATTTTAAAGTATTTTTCCTAAAATACTTTGGGGGGATATGTCATAGCAACAAGCATTAACAACAAAGTGACTTCCCCTTCCACTGTCTGGAGAAATGGCCATTTTCCCCCTCACCAACAGAGCTACCAGCTAAATTGGGTATTAGGCAACTTCCAGAAGATTGGTAAAAAAAATCAAAGACATTTGTTCAGCCTTTCTGTACCTTTGACTCACACTCACCTCTCTGTAGGTAAGCAAAGCACCACGTTCTCTCCCTCCTCTCTTCGCCACACAGTCAGAGAGCCAAACTACTACCACTTCTTCTTCTCCTTCATCCTCCTCCACACCCACCAATCACACCCAGCTCTCTATGAGACAAATGTTTTCCACTACCTTCTCTCCTGTCTGTCTCCCAGCCTCAGATTTAGCACCTGCTGAACTGGCTAATGCCTGTGTCTCCTGGGCATTTTAATAGCAAGATTGCTGGCAGGTGGGACTTTCCCAAGACCACAAAGACTACTGCACTGTTGCCAGGCCCAAAAGTCCCATGTTTCCTGCGGGGCCATAACCCTCGCAGAACAGTAAGTGTCTGCAAAGAGCCTGAAAACTGTCAAAAAAAGCCCAGCATCTTATGAAGTAACCAATACTATAAAGGGATACTAATGAATTGGTTATTTCCATTACACAGAAATATGTTAAATGCAGCAGAAGAAAAATGAATAGATCTCTTGAAAGAGACTATGCTACTCTGTAACAGCATAACTTGAATGAGCTCACGAAGACCTAAATGCAGGGGAAGCGTTAACTCATGATAGTTGCAAAGACCTAGAGACATCAAATCACATGGTACAGTAAAGAAAGGAGACACAGAATTGTTAAACGGGTCCTTGATGGACATTATTGAAATATTTCCTCAACATCTTTATCAAAGCATTAAATAGACAGTCAGTTGATGGTTACTTGCAGATATCCTATATGACAG
This sequence comes from Gallinago jamesoni, assembly GCA_025769975.1. Classification (NCBI taxonomy): domain Eukaryota; kingdom Metazoa; phylum Chordata; class Aves; order Charadriiformes; family Scolopacidae; genus Gallinago; species Gallinago jamesoni. Next base: position 24,858,427 of record JAOQGH010000069.1, on the reverse strand, counting down.
ATGCAACGGAATGATGAAACTCCACTCTGCTCCTCTCCTGTCTCTGACCCACAGCCCTGGGTTTTGTGCTAGCTTGCCAGAAAGTTGCATTTCTGCAAACACTTATCAGACCTAAATTAAACAGAGTTATGGCAGAAGGGCAACAGAGGTGGTAAAATAATAAATCAGGAGAATTCAGTAAAGGGGGCATGATGAGCCTATTCCAGATGGCAGCAAATGATAGAGAGGAGACTCTTGTAACAGTTTTCCCACTGAATGCAAAACTGTAGGACTTCCCTGTTCTCAATACTGCATAAACTATGCACAGGGAACATTCCTACAAGATAAACTGCAGTATTTGCTTAAGCAAAATTTACAGTCAAGCTTTCACAGCCCTCCCTCTCTTCAGCATCAAAGCCTTTTTTATTTACAACATGGAACATGCTAGTTAACAGTTTACTGCTCAGTTCCTCTCTGAGACATATTCCATAGGCTTTGTCTGTAATTGTGCCATTTACCTACTACAGTGCATTACATCTCTTGAAATATACATGAATAGTACGTGTGCAGAACACAATGGGCACTTGTACATTGGAGCTAATCCTTTGGGTTACAAGCAGTTGAGCTCAAGGATTGGGAAAGGTCTCCTTAGAACCCCGTATCCTTGCCCCACGGTTCACACACATTAAAACTGCTTGTTGTGTTTTCAATTGTGTCATTTGCTACTTTCAAAAAGTTCCTCTAGTAATCTCCATTAAAAGATGGTGCAAAGTCCTTAATATATATGATGTATCCCCTGAAGACAGCTTTGGGAAATTTAGAGATCTAGGGTAGAAGAGGGTTCTCCAAACTCAAGACAGTGCTTGGATTGAGTATCTCAAAATGACTGACTGCTAATGCTGGGGTTTTGGTTGGTTGGTTTTGTTTTCAAACATACTCAGCCTTCCCCCCTCTTTCTTTGTTTCCTTGTGTTTTCTCCCTATTTGAATTTATTTGCCTGAGTTTTTCTTCTTAAAAATTTTTGTTCTCTGGATGCCCTCTGCGCCTATGTGATGCTTGCTATTTGAGCTGTACCTGTGCAGTGTTATGTCACTGGCTCTACTCCTGCTTGGGTAAGAAACTCCAAGGTCCTAGTTCAGAAAAACACTTGATTTTGGTGGACCTTAAGGACACAATAAGGGAGCCCTTACTGAATACAGCTGTCTTTCTAAATGAGGGACACTGCAAGGAGGACAGCTCCAGATGTGAGACGTAAAAACCCTCACTGGTGACAGGCAGAAGAGATGGCAAGGAGGGCTCCATTTAAGACAAGCACCTCAGGGAAAAGCATAGACCAGAACGGAGAGGAGAAAGCCAGGGTGGGTTTTTTTTTTTTCCTTACTTTCTTGTCAACAACAGATGCATGTTGTCTCTGCCAACAGGCAGAGAATTAGTTTCCCACTGAAAGAGAAATCAAGGATGCAGCTTGGCTCTTTCCTTACTCTGAAGGCATCCATGTCCTGTTGGCTGACCAGAAGCTGTCAAATGCTGAACCCCGACCCCTTCCTGCACCAGTCCACAGCTCGTCGGCCTTTTCGCTAAGGGTCAGCTGCTGTTAACTGCCTCTACATCATCATGCTTTTTGCTTCCTGATTTGCAGGGTTTCTCACCTGGGAAATCCCCTAACCCAAAGAAAATCTGTTTGTCAAAAATGAGCTAGGGAGTCAACCCTCTCTTTGTGCAGCTACTTTCAAATGCAAAGGCATCTTTCTCCAGCTCTGTGGGTGCTGTGAACTCCAGCCAAAGGGTGTGTGTTCTACCTCATAATACACACATAAACACTTTCCACCCAAACAATGGCATTGTCATATTTATTATTTTCATCATATAATCACTAAAGCATTTCCATGTGTTATTAAGTATCACCATGTTCTAATCGGAACTGCCTGTATGGGATTATTTCTGAAAAGTATTGCAAATTACAACACTCAAACACATAGAATGAAAATAAACTCTAACTTAGTTATTAAATGCAGATTTCTAATTTACAAGCAAGTGCTGTCATGGTGGTATACTAATTAGTGCAATAAGTAATTAAGCCTGCATCCATATTTTGCCTGTACAAGATTTCTGTTGCAAGCATCAGCCTTCATAATGCAACTGAAAAATAAGGCAGTTACAGGAGAAGGACAAAAACACACAGTGAGTGAGTGAACGGGATTATACAACGTTACTTCTCGTTCCAAGATGCAGCATGGAAGTTCTACACTATGGCTTAACTACATTGTTATCAAAAAGGCAGGGCCGTTGCTGCTGGAGGCTGCAGAGTACAGCCCACTTAGTTATCCAGAAAGCATCCCACTCACTAAAGAGATTTATTATGATTTTTTTCCTTCTAGGTTTCTTGGGAAATGCATTGCATCACACCACTCATTCAGTGTGCATTGTTCAGCACTTGTACTATGCAGAATCATCAAAAATGGTTAAAATAGCCAGCACTGCGCCGTGGCATTTTGCTGTCACCACAGTGGAACAAGTAGTCCTTTGTTCTGGGCTGTTGTTGACCCAAGTCATGGTTCAGATGTACCCTGATGTGCTCAGCTGGACCAAAGAACTGGCAGCTGTGAGATGAACACATGCAATTAGCCAGCATCTGCCACACACAGTACTCACAACCCTCATTCACAACATTAAGCTATCCTTTGATAAATAAGAAGGTTACCGAAGACAGAATAACCACGCTGAAGAGAACATTATAAATTGTTGGAGTGCCTAGGTATTATCAGTCAAGCACACTAAATCCCAGAAAATAAATGTAAAACTTACTAAGAGAAAAATCGGTTTCCTCAGAGGTACAAACAGAGATAACTGCAGAGACACCGTGGGGTTCCACTGTAGGAGGTTGGCAGGGGAAGACAAAAGTGGGTTTGGAGAAGAGCTACTCACAGATTGCACCCAAAAGCAAAGGTGTTTGCTATTCTGTTGACCAATAAATCTTTCACCTCTTCTGACTCCACCAGGAATCCAAAGATTATTGTCCACTTGGAGTTTACAGGTACAGCTTTGTCCTATTTCCAAATGACTATCAGCATGTTATATACTCTGCTGAATATGTCACTGAACTCATCTCCTTACTGATCAAGGTTTTTCCTTTGTTTAATACACAAACCACCAAAAGGGAAACTAAGCTGCTCAGGCAGGCAATGAATATTCCCCATGTAGAATGTATTCAACCCCTTAACTGCAGAGAACACAAGTTGATCACTTAGCAGATCTCACCAGACCACATCTCCCACTACATTTTTATTCTTGAGAAGAGACAAGTGCACAAAACAAAGGTCAGGTTCTTTACCTGAGCAAATAATCCGGGCTAAGAGTAAATCAACTAATGCACTTAGAAAACTATCAGTATCTGTACTCCAAACACATTCCAGGTAGTGCTCTTTGAGCCATTTTATGTTTGGTTTCCTTGAATCTGAGTGAATACATTTGATTCTGATGAATGATACATCCTCTGAAGAGCTAACTTTAAGTCCACATTTATTTTTTTTAACCTTTGCTCAAAGTAAATTCTGGATTACACAATTAATTGCAACAATGCAAATTCTGTACTAGAAATCCATGTTGCATTCCTATGGTAGTTACGTTTAGGAAATGGAACTACTGCATGGATCAGGAAACTAACCATCTTACTAAAACAAACTGCAAATTTTTAGTCACCTGTCTGTAAATCTGCATGCCAAGAATTCTCTAGAACAGCGTGTGAATAGTGTTAAACAGCAAACTATGTTTTGTGATATATCCACAGGCAGCTGAGCAATATGCAAATAGTTTCATGGGCAGGTGAACTGAAGAAAAATTATTTCCCCAGTGTGGGGTCACTGATGCCTCACAAGGGGAAAATTCTGCTGCAGCTTCCCATCAGCATGGACAGGGACCTGTCCTCTAGCCACTTACTTGGTTTCAAAGGACATCTATAAAATTACTTGCTTTTATCACTTGAACTCAGAGAACAAGCTGAAAACATTAAGTAGGAAACAGACATGGAATTGAGTAAGCCTGGCTTCTATAACAACAACAAAAGAACCAAAAACAACCAAAAGGATCATACAAAGGAGACTCTGGGAATTTGGCTCTGGATTTTTATAGATTTTTCCTTGAGCAAAATTTGCAATACACTGGTTCCCCTGTCTTCTAATGAAGTCCAGATTTTCTTTCTTTTTATTCAAGAACATGCCCTTGAACACTTGATGCAAAGTCTGAAGGCCAGGTGCCTTTGATTTCAGCTGCATAAGAAACAGGATGGTGCACTAAGGACACTAAAGGTTTATGAGAACTATAGCAACAATCTTACTAATTATTTAAGGAATGACAGGAAGAAGTTTCAGGGTTCACATCTAGTGTACATTTCTATTTGAAGCAAGAAGCTATTTGGTACATCCACTTTACATAGAAATGGCACATGTTCTTCCTCAAAGGAATATCATGCTTGATGATCAACGGATGATCAGCTTGAACGACAAATGCTGGAAACTCTGGATAACTCCTAGGAAAAGCCATTACTGAAAAGTCACTCCGTGAACCTGATAAAGCCTATTTAAACCTTAACCAGTGAGACAATCACTGGATATGGTAAGCCTTCCCTGATGAAATTGTGTGATTTCAGATGTTTGTGGCCTATGAACCAGTAAGTGTGCAAGGGAGTCATAGAAATATTTCGGTTGGAAAAGATGTTTAAGATCATTGAGCCCAACTGTTAACCCAGCACTGTCAAGTCCACCACTAAATCATGTCCCTAAGCATCACATCTACCTGTCTTTTAAATACCTCCTGGCCACTTGAGGCCATTTCCTCTTGTCCTATAGCTTGTTGTTCGGGAGGCGAGACTGACCCCCGGCTTCGCTACAATCTCCTTTCAGGCAGATTGAGAGAACGAGGAGGTCTCCCCTCAGCCTCCTTCTCTCCAGGCTGAGCAACATCAGTTCCTTCAGCCGCTCCTCATAAGACTTGTGCTGTATACCTTTAATCAGATTCATTGATTTTCCTGTAGTGAGGGGCCCAAAACTGAACACAGTATTTGAGGTGTGGCCTCACCAGTGCCGAATACAGGGCACTGCGCACAAGTCTTCTCTCAGTACATTTATTGCAGAGAAAGGACCAGTTCCAGTGTTCCCAAAAGGAATTACTCTCATATAGCTCAATATAGCACATATACCTGCTGCAGAACAAGTTAAACTACTGGTAGTTTAAAAGGAAGAAACTACAGCAAGCAATTTACAAAATGGACATTCACAGTCTCAAAAACTACATTAAGAGTACTTAAACTAAAAAATCCAGCTTTCAAACTATGTGCCCAGTGCCCTCAGAAACAGGTAGCATTTTTATGCCTATGCAGGAACATACTGGAGGATGGATGGGGTAACTTGCGAGCCACCTCCCTTAGTGCCAGTTGGAAAAGCTCATTCTCCTGTGTCATATGAAATGCACAGTTTGGGTTTCCTGGAAATATCTCTAAGTTTCTGCACAATGCTTAGTCACATTAAGTGATCATTTCTGTGCTTCACACTACAAACTGTCTTTGGTAGTTTGAGGACACATTTCGGTAACTGTGATTTAGAGATATGATCTATCTTCTGCATCAGGAACTGACTCAGGAGAGGAGAGAAAATTGTCATGTTAAATGATGTCATTGTCACCTAGTGTCCCTGAAAAAAAAAAACAAACACAAAAAACCCAAGAGAACTCTCTGAAGTCTGTCTGCTTATGACACATACATCTAAATCTCCTGTCTAGCACTTACTCCATTTAATGTCATAAACTATGCCATTAAAAAGTATTTGCTTCTCAGGTGCCAACAAAACCTGTGCCCAGTGCGCTGTGGCTGGGAATTTCTGAAAATGCAAGGATCAGATTCCCAACCACTAAACAAAGGTGTCATAGTTCTCATTCTAGAACAGTAATGTTGCTTGGCTGGGCTTCAGAGTACCTTTCTCTAGTTTATATTAGCTTCCCACATGGATTAAGTTTAGTTTGGGCATCCATGAATTGCTGTGGGGTAACTCATCCTATCAGTCAAAATAATCTGGGTTTTAGGCACCTGTAGGGCTGGCACTCAGGCTTCAGTATGTAGGTTATCATGGCTATTGTAAAGATGAAGAGAAGTCATATCATTATCATGAAAGATAATGTTAAGATATTACCAGATGCAGGTCTTATACCGATAGCCTGGACATAATGCAAACATAGGCAATAAAAAACTATAAAATGAAAGAAAAGCATAACACAGCTTCATAACTGTGGCACTTGAGGCATGGACTCTGCTAAGTGGTGAAGCGAAGACCTTTATTGTTTCAGCATATATAGTTTCTGTCTTTTGATCACACGTTGTGCTCTTTATACAGATAGGTTTCAAGCGGATGTCCATATGCTGATGTGAGCAATACAACTGCCTACATTTAAATGTTTATCCCGCCTAGCTAATAAAACATTACTATTTCGGTACACTGCTATCTGTTTCACAACACACACACATCTACATATAAGGATGTTGTTTTACTGATCTCAAGGCCTCCTTCCCATCAATACAAGAACACCTGCCGCTCAGCAGCACATCTCCAACTTTCTCATTCCCACACATAACTTTTTTTTTTTCTTCATAAGGGATCATACAAACACTGCATTTAAGACCCTACATGTATTAAATGCATAGGAGACAATGAATCACAGAGTTTATAGTAATATAAGGCAGCAAAGCAGTGTACATTCACAAATGACAAAGCGAGGTTGGCTTGCTTCTCAGGTTCTGTTTTAGAAAGCTGGATTATCTGCTTGATACATCTCCTTTGCAGAAGTGGCAATAAAAGTTCTTGGTTGCAGAAGAACTGATAGTGGTACCAAAAGGAAAAAATAAAAAGAAAAAAAAATTCTCATAAAGTATGGCAAATCTCCCATTGCTGACAGAAAACCCATGGCAAACCAGGAGTCACCAAAAGCCCTAGGCTGGACCAGCCAAAATGGAGCATGAGGACACTGCCCAGGGGAGACAAGATCAGGTAAAGGTACTGGTTTTGGTTAACATCAGCAGACCACTAAATCCCATATAGATGCTTCTTCACCACCCCTCCATCTCAGTGGGACGGGGGAGAGAACTGGAAGGAAAAAAGAGAGAAAACTTATGGGTTGAGATAAAGACAGTTTAATAAGGAGGGGTTGAAACACTGATACAAAAGCAATCGCTCACTACCAGCTACACCAATACCCAACCAGTGCCCAAGCAACAGCAATCCCTGGAAAAGTCACCCCAGTCTTATTGCTGAACATGATCTTGTACAGTACAGAATATCTCTTCAATCAGCTGGGACCACCTGTCCTGGCTGTGTCCCCTTCCCAGCCTCTTACCCACAACCAGCTCTACTCACTGTGGGGGCAGAGTGAGAAATGAAGAAAGCTTTGACGCTGCAAAAGCACTTAATCAGCAATAGCTAGAACATCTCTGTGGTATCAGAACCATTTTGTTCACAAATTCAAAGCCAACTTACTTATTTCATACAAAACTCAGGGAGTTGACTTACACAGAAGGTACACGGATGATGGACAGACCATGTACCTGGTATAGTGAGCTTAGTATGAATGCAGCCTAAAGATAGGAATGAAAGGAAAATTCACAGCACAAAGGCCAGTAAAGCTGAAACCTGTGCTGATAAAACTTTTAACATAAAGCACCTACTTAAACAGTCGGTGTTTCTGCCACAGCCCTGGGTAGCATTCCCTCAGTCAAGCAGCAACAAAATGGATTTCTTTCTCCCCCTCCACCCTACCTTTCCTTTACAGGTAATAAGTACACTCATACTCCCACTAAGGAAAGAAAAAAAGCTATTCAGACATACTTTTATGTAGCATAACTTGCAGTTACTTGCTAAACAATTGTCTGGTCTCTCTTAAACCTCCATTACACCCTCACCTTTATGTCCAGGTTCAGAATATAAATAATGGTTTGCCATGGCAAGTAGCCATTTTCTTATCCATGCACATTCCATTGGGATACACAGCTAGCAGCATTTTACTACCTCATTGTGCTATCTGAAACAATTTCTTTTGTTCCTTGCAGTGGCTCAATTCAGTGGCAGGAGAAAACTGACAAAACTCCCCACTCCAAATTTAGTTTGCAGTTTAACACCAACTTACATACCAACTGCCCGATAGCAAGTATTACACACCAACTGTACCCAAAGAGCAGATCTTTCATAATGATTTTATAAATATAAAATGCCAATTTTTGAGCACAGACCAGTTCAGTAGGCCCAAAATACTACTGATCTGACATTATAATATCTGCTTCAAATAGTATATTGCAAAAAATATTCACCTGAATATTTTGCACCTGCAATTCATTGCTGGCTTGAAAGCACAAATGTGAATGTTACACAACATTTATTGAATAAGCTACTAGATCAGTTCATTCATCTGAGAGCTTCCTGGAGATGTGTCAGTATTCTATGTGCTTTTGAATGAATAGAAGCTTATCAAAAGTGGCAACATGCAATATGTTGCAAAAAGCACACATAAGCAAAGACTTAGTAATTATAAATGGGTAGATAATAGAAGACCAACTCTCAGGCTGCTGTTACAGAGACTGAAAACAGAGAAATACATTACTTTGTTTTACTTTCCCGTGTTTGCTGTAGCTTAACCTGAACACCCTCCTGTTCTCTGGTCCTGCTCAACTTGCTGTTGCATTTGAAAGAACTTTATTTTTCTTGGACCTAATTCCTCAAAAACATGCACCAGATGGAGAACTTGATTTCATCATTTCAAGTTCTATGATTTTTTTTATGGCAGGAAAGTTACATTTCCCAATATTCTTAAGTTTTTACATCAACAGCTAAAGGGCCCTTTACTGGTGCAGCTGCTGACTTGTTATGATTGGATGTCTCAGAATCACTGGCCAGCAGGTATTACTCCTTCACTTGGAAGCTTTCTCATGGCATGTTAGGGACCATTGACCTACAGCTTTGCTCTCATTGAACTGCTTTCCTGTAACATATGATGAACAGCAATCTTACGAAAATTTGAAGACGGAAAGGTAAAAGGAAGATGAAAAAGGAAACTGAGAGCAAAAAACCTGAATGTTTACTTGTGGTCACCAGTTCAGAAGTCTGACCATAGCAGAAAAGCATGCCTATACCTGGAAACGAACTATGACACTCTCACACCTCAACTTCAGAAACACTATGAAACTGGCCTGCTTGGTGTATTCAGCTATGTTGATAACTGTGAAACCTTTTAGGATGCTCTGCTGACCATCATTGCAAGAAACAGCACCACCCTCTTAAAAAGTCCTCTTTGCCTCCTTCATGGCTGAAAGAAACCCAAGAAATAGCCCTATACTGCCTCAGGTACAACATTTCTTTGGTCACAGCTTTCTCAGAAATTGTGTGTAAGACAGAATGCCATGAGCACAGCAACTGCAGATCTTCTGTGATCTCCCCTTACCCAATGTCTGACAGCTGAAGCAGAAACTGAATTTTATGATTCAGTTTGCTGCTCAGAAATAAGTGCTTTACTTCTGCCTCTGGGTTTTCCAGTATGGAAAGGGCAGTGCCCAGAAGGCACAGAACCTTATAAGCATATAAGCACTGTGCAACGAAGAGGCACCTGGATGCTGGCAGTGATGCCATCCCCCATGTACAGAGGTGAGGAGAGCTGTGCCATGGAGACAAAAGCTGGAGGAGTCCACATGTACCGCTCTATAGGTCTGTCCAGAAAAGTCAGAGGCAAGTCTACCTTTGCTACACAGCCAGTCATCAAGACTGGCTAATGGAATATAAAGAAAGGCTAATAAAGGGGGAAAAAAAAAAAAAAAAAGGCAGTAAAAAAAAAAATCTCATCTTTCAAAACATACCTGTTTGCTTACTAAACATTGTGGTTTATGCTATCTGAGAAATAAAAGTTGAAGAAATTGAGGAAAAGAAGAACCACTGCTGGATTCCAAAACAAAAGCACTGTAATAAAACATTTCCCTGTACAAGTAGCAATGGTTCCACTGAACCTTCCTCCCCACCTTTCTCTTCTCAAAAGGAGGTAAAAATATATAAACAAATAAATAAAAGAAATCAAGCCCTTCTCCCCACCACACAGCCCATCAATCAGTCTTGCTGATTAGAAATGCACAGGCGTTATTTGCACACACAGTGACTGTGATGATTATGTGGATAGCCTCAATAGGAGTCCTCTCAAGATATCCATTAAAATGGATACAGTTTGTACACAGTATAATTGATGCTAATTTCTGACATCTAACTATTATTTCATGCTCTGTTACAGAAAAGATCTAAGTAAGGGATCTGTGCTCCCTTTTGTTTCTCAGCTTTTATCATTTTCCACAAAGATACAGCATTATATAATAAATAACACTTCACTCAGACCAGTGGGAGGAAGTCCAGTTAAGACTCTCCATTTCCATACCGGTCACAATCTCCTACTGTAGAAATAAACAAATGAAAATAAAATATGTATTTAAATCATTGTTTGTTTAACACAAGAACATTTTTACATCTGTATTATATTATCTTTCCATAGCACACATGATAACACAAACTGCTACACTATAGTATAAAGAACAGTCTCTTTTATGTCCCTTCTTCCACAAGTATAAAAATGCTTAAGTGTGAGGTTTTTTTCCTTCAGAGTTTATTTTCCTAATTATTCATATATCACTGCCATTTTGTGTGCAATCATTAATTTCAATAGCACTTTTCCAATTTTAGCATGGAGGAAGAACAATACTCAAGAATTCAGAAGTCTCTGTCCATCATCAGAAACCACAAAATTACACTGAGAATCAAATGAGGTAGTTTACAAAAATAATTTCATGACATTTCCAACCTGTTTGTATTCAGCTGAGCTAGAAAGATGGCAAGACCATTGTTTTGGGCATTATTCTGGCATTTTTGATTCCTCTCACAGCCAGTGAAGGAATCTCAGTGACAGCACATAGCACTGTAAGCTATAGTGACAGCATTCCCAGCCCTCCACAGCACCTTGCAGTGTTTCTGAAATGTCCAAGTTGCTGGCTGCTGACTCCCGGACACCACATATAAGTGGCATCTTGATTGTTTTGATATTCAAGCCTTACCTCCACCATTTGCAAAAGTATTGTCAAATTTAAGCCACCAGAGCTTTTTTTTTTTTAACAGTCCAAGTTTTTAACAACTGGAGACTTACTGGTGATGTTGACACAAGTTCAAGCAATTACTTTCTATAACACTGCAATTTATCCAAAGTAAAGCAAGCTAAAGGGAACATGAAAATGAGGGTGAACATCTGATACTCACTGGGAACTGTAGCGAAAACAGCACTCTGTAAACATTCAATGCAGTGCAGCTCATCTCTGGCAGAAAGCTGTTCATTTCCTCCCTCTCTTCCTATCTTCTACCAGTTCTGCATTATTATTAACCTGATATCAACAAAAGAAACATCATTAGACACGCTCATCTTCAAGACAGCTACTGGCCATAGGCTTTATAATTCTGTCCCCTTTTATTCCCATGGTTATGAACTCAAACAATCACCCTTACACAGCTCTTTCCAGAGCCCCCTCAATGGAAACACTAAGGAGCAACCACAGAAAAGCATCAGTAAAGATTAATATTCCGCCAAAATGATGCCTGCTATTTACGCTGTTTCCTTTTTTCCTTGTTTCTTCAGTTTTATTGGACAGGGAACTATTTACATAGACAAAATGAAACTGTTTTTTTTCATCTTACAGCTGCTGTGTGGAACTGAAACGGGAGAGGCGCTACTTTTACTTTTTCCCTTTTCTCATAAAGAACATCCTGAAGTGATGTAAAATAATGTAACTTCACTGACCTCCATAGAACTCCTGTAGTTTATACTGTTCGTGTGCCTGACTCACCGGACCCAAAGCAGAAGTGTATAACAATAAAATAAATTATTGAGCAAAGTCATGTAGGAAAAGTGCTGATGATAGGTCTGCTACTATAAAACTGCAGGTTTAGATGTTATCATCTTCTTGGGAATAAACTAATTTTCCTCAGATAAAATTCCTCATATCTGCCACTCAAAAAACCCATTCTTCAGATTGCCCTATTTTGCTTGTTGCAGACTTCCACTATGATTTGGTTTATAAGGATTTGACACTACAGTATCCGTTAAACTGGAATAACAGTTTTTACACCAGTTATGACCAATGTTGCTAAAGCTCAATTTTGAATTTATTTTAGCCATGCAAAACAAAACATCAGCTGATTTTGAAGCACATATGGCATTTGTATAAGGACTTTGTTCTATTCTGTTCAAAATTCTTGGTAACAGAGTTCATAAAACTATTTTCATGTCACAAAGCATTTTAGAGCTTCTTATTCCTGTAATTTAAAACAATGAGCTATTTTGGGAAGGGCAGAACAGGGTGGATTCAGTTTTAGATTATTCTGCTGCTTTGCATTTGTAGCTAAACAAGACTCTAAATTACATGTTAAGAAAACATTAAATATCAAAAACCCTGTGTGTATTACTTGAGTGGATGGAAAAATAGTGCCATAGCAGAAGGAAAAATTCTCACCTTAGTCTGTGGGACAAATGCCTGCAGGTGAGAACTCATCAACAACATAATCAAATAAAGAAAATGAAAAGGGAGGCAGGATCTATTTTCATTAAATGTTTTGGTAATCCCCACTTCAAAATTCAGTTCATTTGGCAAGAATCAAGTCAACAATTGCAGGATATTAAGCAGAGGTGAATTTAAGATTTACTGTGTACGTAGAGAAATTCACTTTTTCACTTACTCAGAGAAAATAAATATGCAATAAATAATAAAAACAAACAAATAGGCAGGTAAATATATTACAGTTACAATAAAAAGTTGATAAATAGGCACAGTATTTTGGCTAGTGATTTTCCATGGAATCTTTTTGTACTACTGATCTGAAGTAATGACTGAAGTTTCTTACAAAGGAGACTCTTCATCCCTGCTGCTTGCAGGGAGGCTATTTGCTACTGTCAGTTCACAGAGAAGCATTTAATATTCACAATCCTGCACTAAAAGCCAAAGATGGTTCCACTAGGCAGCTGGACTTTTCGTGTCTAGACGACAAGCACACTTGCTACACCCTGCTCTTGGGCACGCAAAGAGATACTGACTCTTTCATACTGACAGTGTGCAAGACAAGACAATTTTTTACTTCTAGTCAGCTATTAGAAAGTCAGAGGCATATTTTTATTCATAGTCCTGATTTAAAAGAGTAACACACAAACCCTAAGTGGGCTACATACACATTTGCTGAATATGACTAACTCTTCTTTCCCAGTAAAAGCTTTTCTGTTACAAGTAACCTTTCCGTAACAAGTCACAACATTGCTCTTTCCCAAATGAAGACATCATGCCCAAAATGTTCATCCAACCAAAAAAGGAGCAATTTCTCATCAAAACAAACCTGCTCCTCTGAGCCCCTCTGGCCTCAGCAGCCTGCCCTTACCCACACAAAGGACAGCCAGTGTCACATTTCCAGACTGACACTGAAACAAGCTCTCAGCCACAAAACTGCAGAAGTACTAGAGTTCACAAAGTTCACCGGGGACTTGGTTATGGCCATTAATTTTACATGAAAGGCACCTCCATATCAGGACAACACTTCAACCTAACAGATCTGTTGAAAAAGAAAGTTAGGACTTCTCCCTGTCATCAGCCATAGCCAACCATTACCTCCTCACAGCCTGCCCGTGGCTAGCATGTCCAGCTGCGCACAGGACGCAGCACCTCTCTCCTCTGGCCAAAGACTCCAAGAATGGGATGAACTGTATCCTACCTGCTTACACAACGAAGGCAAACCAGAAAACACAGCAGGTTATTGGCCCAATAGCCTCCCTGGAGCTACAGGCCCCTCCGAGCCAACATGGCGCCCAGAAAAACCCTCCTCTGAGGAGAAGCCCACACAGTATGTAAGGTCTTTCCTGATTGGCTGGCCTTCCCTGGAAGGGTCCAGAAGAGCGCCTGGAGCTACATGCCCCCCAAGCCAACATGGCGCCCAGAAAACCCTCCTCTGAGGAGAAGCTCCCACAGCACATAAGATCCTTTGTGATTGGCTGGCCTTCCCTGGAAGGGTCCGGAAGAGGGCAGAGCAGCCAATCACAGGTCCTGTCTGTCCAGATAGTGGTCTCCTTAGGCCGGGGCGGGGGCAGCTGAACTGGCTGTGGGGCTCTGTCAGCGCTTCTCCTCTGCCCAGGGCCAGGCCACACCAACCTTCGGAGCCACAGGAACCTCTGGACAAGTCACTGCTAAATGGTGTATCTGGGACAGGCTGTGGAGGAACATCACAGGGCAAGAGAGTGTCCAGGAGAGGTGGTAAGAGAGGGGCACAGCAGTGCTGAGGGGGTGCAGAGGGTGGGGGCACAGGTGTCAGGGTTTCTCTGGAAAACCCCCATCAATGTTGGGGCAAAGCCCGCTGGCTGTTAGCAGCTGGGATATTCCAGGTCTCTCCTTTCTAGTACATTTACTGATAATGGTCTTTGATGCTGAGGTAAAGATTGAGAACTTGCGCCTAACCTCTTTCCTCACTCCCCTGAAAATGTCCCATGTTTCTCCTCAAACTGGGAGAGCTGCAGGGTTTCTGCTCTGGTTCTGCTACTAATTCTAAAGAACTACTGGGGGGAGTCTGTTTAAGCAATCCTGCCTCAAGGAGGAGGTTGAGCTCAAAAATCTACTAAAATGTCTTGTAAAAATGTTTTCCCCAGAATTCCTTTTTCATCTAGGAACAAATAGGTAAGTCCCAAACTCAACCTTTTTATTTGGAAATGTGTAAATGTTTCCTGTAGATATGCTCAGCAGAACAAATGGTATGATATACCTGTATCAAAATGATCTTGTTTGATTCAGCATTAAACCACATCCTCCCACATGGGTCGTGTGCTCTATTCCTGCCTTTGCTGCAGCGACCAAAGCCCCAGGCAGCACCACGGGCTGTGCTGTGAAGAGGGCAGACATGGAGCACTGTGGCCGACATGGGTTACAAATGAGCCTCACCCACAGGGGGACTCTTGCACAAGAACCTGAAGCGTATCTATTTTTCATAGGGTGCAGCAGTAGTATGAGGAGACATTGCGCCTATATAAGACATTTTCATGTGTATGAAATCAACTTTTCATTCAACCCCAAAAGTGTTTGAGTTTCTGCAACAGATGTTTACTTCCTCACATACCCCCTCACACTCCAAAACTTTCCCTCGAGAAAGAAGGGCTTCCAAAGAAGCCCTCGTGCTTTCCTGTCTCTGTCTCAGAGAAAAAGTCCATCTGTAGTAAAGATAGGAATTAGTCTGGAGAAAAACGTCCCGGCAAAAGGTCAGCAGCACCACAGACTAACTGCCTTCAGATCTGAATTCAGGTGCATTTCTTTCCTTTAGTCACACACACAACTCTTTTGTTCATTCAGGCATCAATCTGTGTAAAAAGTGGCTGTGCTGTGTCTTTTGCAAGCTGAGAATAATAATGAAAAGCAAGCTAATTTTATCTGTACTTAAACATAATTTAGAGGCAGCGGAGTGCTATAGCGAGGAGAATTTTGACAGAAAGGAAGGTGATTTCAAGTTAGTTAAACCTGTCACAAGCTATTAAAACCTGCACATGAGCTTTATCTGTATAGCTGTAGGCAAAACAGGGTAATCATAGAATCACAGAATGGTTTGGAGGGGACCTTCAAAGATCATCTAGTTCCGTACCTCCCACCAGACCAGGTTGCTCAAAGCCCCATCCAGCCTGGCCTTGAACCCCTCTACGGATGGGGCATCCACAACTTCTCTGGGCAACCTGTTCCAGTGTCTCACCACCCTCACAGGAAAGAATTTCTTCTTGATATCTAAATCCTGTTCCAGTTTGAAGCCATTACGCCTAGTCCTATTGCTGCGTGCCCTGCGTGTAAAGAGTCCCTCTCCAGCTCTTTCCTCCCACTTGTACCCGTTCCGACTTAACAACGTTTTTCTAATCTCTTCCTTTTAGCAGTTCAGCGCCTGTCCCTAGGTTATCCCTAGCAGTACGAGCTCTAACAGGGCGCGCCACGCATCGGCACTCGCGGGCAGGGCCAGGACCCGGCGGAGGGGTCGGCGTCCGCCGCCCTGCGCGCTGCGGCCCTGCCCTGCGCCGCGGGGTGGCTCCGGGACGCGGCGGGGGGGGGTGTGTGGGGGGGAGAGAAGGTGCAGCTGGCGCGCGACCCGCCCCGCCAGCCAATCGGCCGCTCCCTTTCATTTGCGGCGCGCTGCCCCGCGCGCGCGCCGCCAACCTGAGGGGCGGCAGGATGTGGGCTGGCGGTGACGTAAGGCCCAGATGTTCTCCCGGGCCCCGCCCCCGGCGGGTCCGGCGGCCCCGGGGAGCGGTAACGGGGAGAGGCGACTCCGCTGTCACCCCGCGATGGACGGGCCGGGGACACCGCCTCTCCCTTCTACCGCCTCCTCCGAAAAATAGCCTTAACTCGGGCCCGGAACAACACGCTGCCAGTGCCAGGATCTGTCTATGCTGCTTCCTCTTCCATTGGACTTCCAGCGCTTTTTCGATTTAGGGACAAGCTGGGTGTGATCGTCACGCACAGAGTGTGGTTTTGATGGCTGCTAATTCGACCTTTACTTCTACCGAGAGATCCTAACAAATGATAAGGAAAAGTCTGCTCGCATAATCGTTTTAAAAAGAGGACGAGCTGTGTTGAGGGGTTGGTTTTTTTTTTTTCCCCCTTCTGTTCGGATTTCTTTTAAAACTTATGAAAAATGGCAACGGCAGCGTATGTGGATCATTTTGCAGCGGAGTGCCTTGTTTCTATGTCCAGTCGTGCTATTATCCATAGTCCCAAAGGGGAGCCCGATCCCCAACCTGATGCAGCAATATCTCCTTCATCAAATGGAGAAGATAAGCGGGAAGTCAGAGAAACCGGGAAAGACAATGGATCATCATTACTTGTGGTAGCTAGCATTTTAGCAGATCTGAACCAGCATGTCCCAAACTCACCTGCTCTAAGGATGGAAAAAAATGAGACCTTTGGTGTCACAGAACAGATACACACGTCTATTGCTCCTGAGGAGTTTGGGGAAGAAAGTGTGTCTTCGGCTGTTAAGCGTGGAGGAGGAAGAGCAGCCACACCTACTAGCCTGGCTGCAGTAACTGAGCCGAGTCCCAGACAAAAGAACAAACGCATGAGAAGCTGGACTGACCCTGGATCACCCCAGAAAAAGCACAAATGCCACTATGTGGGGTGTGAAAAAGTTTATGGCAAATCTTCCCATCTTAAAGCTCATCTAAGGACCCACACAGGTTAGTTACAATCCAGCCAGAGATTTATTTGTTACAGCTTGGTAATTAAAATAAATGTTGAAAAGTCAAACCCAAACTTGTATTTGGCCACCATTATGGTTTCACCTCTCAGAACTCAAGCTCGGCAAAACCAAACAACAACAAAAAAACACCAACCCTCTGGGAATAAACCCTTACTGGGCATGCATTCAAAGCTAATATTGCCTTTTTTCATTAGTGTCCCAGGGAATGGCACGCAGGTCATCTGTGTGGATTGTACCAAGCTGTAATTTTTTGCTGCTAGCCTTCTTGTTCAGTGTGTCTTTTACTTCCTTTTCCAAATCTTCTTACCCTCCCCCATCTACTTTTTCCTACCTCATGCCCCTGTCGCTACCTTTATACCAGCTTACCACTTCCCATGCAAGCGTCAATACTCTGGATGTTTTAAAATTAAATGTTCTAGACGCACCTGAATGACTGTGTGTCTGTTTCTTTCTTTAGCAGACACTTGTGTGAAAGCTAGAGTAGGGAGGAAGGCAGTTGAGAGGCTGAACATGAGTCACAAGGAGACATTTATCATAAGCATAGAGAGAGGGGGGACATGGGCAGTCTTAAAAAAGCTTTTGGTAGCTGGGTAAAACCATTTTCAAAACGAAAAAACATGTAAATGCAAGCACTAACATGTTCTGATCAGTGTTCAGTATTTACCTCTTGGTGAAGACTTAACTGACAGCTGTTTTCCTTCCTATTGTGATTTATGAGACACCCACGTAGAAAAAGTGGAAATCTTGCAAGCCCTGTGAAAGTTACACACTGAAAGTATTAGGAGGCCCATCTGGAAGCAGGCTCCATGACTTGCTAGACTGCGTGGCTCTGCCTGGTGCTGGGGAACACGATGGCTTCCAGTCACACAGGGAGCATGAAAAATTGAGGAGACTGATCTCTGCTGAAGGCAGTGATCATAGCACGTATGCCGAGGCACCACATCAACTGGAACAGGCTTGTGCAAGCTGTTCCGCCAAGTAATTTCAGGCAACAGATCAGTTTACTAAGATCTACGGTCAATTGACTTGCAAAGAACATTAAGAAAAAGATTCCGAGAACTAAACATCACTTAATGACTACTGAACATTTTTACCTCAGAGGTTGCAGCTCCACCTACGCAGGCCATACATGGGCCATACCTCTTCAGCGTGCCTTCAGCCTTTCCTGCTGCCTTCCTGAGATAAAGCAAGAACTCTTCTAAATTGAGGGTATGGTTTGCTCTCCTTGGGAGAGAAGAAAACCCCATCAGGTTTGAGCATATGGATGGGCAATTCCCTGTGCAGCCGCACAGCTAAAGGGACAGCGTGTGCCTGGCACCCTGGGCAGCCTGCCCTGCTTCACACTGTGTAACTGCTTTTTGCCTCCTTGGGAGTTACGCAGGAAAGGTGCTTCCACTTGGCTTGCAGGGAATCGTCTCCATTAATTTTCAGTTCTTTTGCTTTCATGTTTCTGGCATTTGCCATTGTCCTAAAAGCAAAAGATAAATTTAGCAACGTTTCCGGGCTCCCAAACCCGACTAGAGACCAAGAAGGGGAACTCCTGTCCCTGCTGAAGAGAGGAGGGCTGGGCACTGCCCGCCTTGCGGGGAGAGGAGAGGGAGGGCAGGGCCGGTGGGGAGTGTCGCTTAGGGCTGCCGGCTGAGCAGAGTCATTCGGGGACGCTGGCTCACCTCCAAGTTCTCTGGGTTTTTTCTTTTCCCTTTTTTTTTTTTTAACTCTTTATTTCCTGTATTTTTTCCAGTTCTGTAGAGCTTAATTGGTTATTGCTGTAGCTGATGGCACTAAGAGAAGTGAGCGTGTGCGTGTCTGTGAGAGTTGGAGGAAAAGCAAGGAAAGGACTGGTTTTGCCCTGGGCGTGGCAGGACCCTCGGGGACTACAGCTTCTTTGTTTTCTTGAGTCTCCAGTGTCTGTGTGGGAAGCTTTAAACAAAGCTGCCAAGTTTCCCTCCTCACTGGCAACAGGTCTGTCTCTGTTTGGATTGAGTTTTAAACAGGCTTACAATGTTTCTTACTCTTCTTGCAGGTTTTCTAAGGTGTCTGATTATTATTTTTTTTATTTCTTGAAGAGAAATTGTGACAGGCTTGAAAAAAGTTTACATGATGCTAGGAGTTAACCTAACAGAACAATATATGACTTCCAGGACTGGCAAATGTTTGTTTTTACAAAACACATAATGGGTTTTTCCAACTTAGAACAAGGATTTTGCATCTCCTCAGCTTTCCAGTGGTCCTGAACAAGTCAAGTAACATGTACACATCAGTCTGCCTGGGTCAAATGGATAGGGGATGGCTATCCCCCCTCACCAAGCAATGGTGAAAGTACCCCAAGCACATATGCAAGGGGTAACTTGCATAAGTTATTCCCAGTAACTCCCAAACCTGTTTACTAAGGAACAATCAAAAACTTCTGCTATGGAGTGGAACTTTTTCTATGTGCCATATGACAGGATGAGCTGGTATTTAGGGGTGAACTGAAGGGTAAGAACATTACTGCAGGCTAGAAGATACTGATAATAGTTCTAGAGATATTTGAACAGTGCAGTTTATGACCTGCTTTAGGACCTTGCTTGTCCTTGTCTGCTATGGTGCTCAGAAACTAAAGGTTTTGTTCTTCATGCTTGAAGGAAGGATAGAACAGATTGTTGTCCATATGATATGGC
Organism: Gallinago jamesoni; assembly: GCA_025769975.1. Taxonomy (NCBI): domain Eukaryota; kingdom Metazoa; phylum Chordata; class Aves; order Charadriiformes; family Scolopacidae; genus Gallinago; species Gallinago jamesoni. Next base: position 24,838,482 of record JAOQGH010000069.1, on the reverse strand, counting down.
AAAGAGATACAGAGCCTTCTAAGTACTAATGGCCTGCATCGGTAGGGACTGAAAGCTGGTACTATTTTCCAGCTGTTTGGTGCCCCATGTGAAATCCTTCTGATAGTTACAGCTAGATTTCAGGGCTCAAATGCCCAAAGCAAAAACCATAGTGCAGAAGATGCTAATTATCCTACTTAAAGCAAAAGAAACAAGATGGAACAGCCAAGGAAGCAGCATCTGCTATTTCTACTTAGGCCCTTGATCCGACTACAGTGTTTAGAACAAAGTTCTCTATTAGAACATAATGTGCTAGAGCAATCCATAGCTTAACTGCTACTGTACTAAACACAAAAAACTATCTCAGCTGCATGAATGCTTCATCTTTATTAAATTGACAAACCTTTGAACCAGGCAGAAAACATTAGTCACCACAATCTTTGCTCTTCTCTCCACTAGCTTTCAAACCCTTCCCCTCCCCCTGTGTTTCTTTTCATGTTTATGCTTTCCACCCTACTCTCTCACTGGATGTCCTGGAGTTCAACATAATCATCAGCCACAAAGCCCTTGAAGATTTAATGTTTACCAGAAGGTTATATTTAGTCAGTGGGTAGATGTCAAGTCCAAATTCTTTTTCACTGAGGTTCCCGTGGACCTTGGAAGCTGTGTTGTGATCCACAGATACAGCACCCTAATTGTCCCAAGCTATATTGATCACATTGACAGAAAAATTTCACTGGCACACTAGTTTTAAAAATCCTCTCCACTCCTGGGAAAATTCCTAAACACAAAGGGCTTCCAGAAAATCAGATAAACTATAGACATGACAAAGTTCTCCTTCCTCTAAGGAGGTTTTCAGCATGGGGTCACTAGGAAGGCTTGGAACTTCTTTGGAAACTAGTTGGTCTCTCTTGATGCATCAGTGGGAAAAGAGAGACAGTGCAAAGCCAAATAGCCATCTACAGGTTACAGTCTCATAAAACATTGTGAGGACCCCAGGACTGCTGTGGTTGTGGAGAGCCCCAGTTTACCATTTATGCTATGTGCAAATACATAGATAAAACCTGTCTGGATCCGGGGTGAGATCACAAGAATCCTATGTATTGCAGCCTTCCCCTTTCATCCCACAAATCACTGTGACCTCTCAAGGTTTTAGACATCATCATTAGTGTGCCATCATGAATGCAGAGAAAGCACAGAATAAACTTTCATTTAATTCCATTGAAATGTCCTTCTAAACTTACTGGTTCTACTCCCTAAGCAGTACATCATAGCACAGAAACGGCTTGTCAGTCATCAGAACTAAATGTGTTTGCAAAAATTAGCATAAGCTAGGGAGATGTGGGCACCAGTCTTAGTCTGGAGTCTTACTATGATACTGTGTGGCAGTGAAACAAACTTGGGGGCCTCAGGGCTTAATAGAGGCTCCTCTGTAATGTTGCTGAACTAGCTGACTTCTATATGGCTGTTGGGGTACAGGAAGAAGAGAAGGTCATCCTAATCACATTATCCTTGCTCATAGGCATCAGGACTCATTCAAGAGAAAACGGGCAAGACTTTTGTTGGTCTGTAGCTGGAAGAGTGAGCTTGGGCAGCAGTATATTCAGCCTGCTTAACCTTGCAGATGCAGAGGACATGTTACTTGTTATCTCTTACTCTTTTTAGTTTAACCCTTATTCATGAAACGCTAGCTAAACTGAAATGGGTAGAAAAGATTGACTTATTTCCATTCACTTGTAAACTGAAATGGAAGTTTCTTTACATTAAATCTTTATAGTCACAGAGGGCAGCATTAATGAACCCATATGAAAAAAAGTTACATTTTAACTTATGTACCTTTGCCTTCCCTCAATTATTATGTCTTGTTTCCCTAAGCAAAGTTTTTCTGTTTACTTTGTAACTGGGGTACATGAAGATGGTGAAATTCATAATGTATTTGAAAGCAATCCGAGAAATAAAACAATCAGACCTTGCTGTGACAAGTGTGATAACAGCATAACAATTAGGCTGGACAAACTGGAGTAGTATTTGGGCCGTGTTTAGGTTGGCAGAGAGTCCTTTATATAAAGTATGGATAATCTGTTTTAAACAGGAAGCTGGTTTTTACTTTCAGTTCTGATATGCCTGATTTGCTACAACTATGTTATTCAAAACACAGCATTAGCACAACTTCTTGAATCAAGATGCTGTCTGTGTGCACATGGAGGAACCGATTAACCGATAAGGAGAAGCAAGTTCACGTATTGGTGAAATAAAGTTTATCTTCCATTTTAGCACCTGGCAATTACCAGAAACAGCTGGTTAGCTAAAAAAAAAAAAAAATGGACTAGACTTGGCTCAGGTTTCCTTTAGTTTGCCTGTAGGCACACAGTGACTCTTAGAGGGGTATACACACATGCATATGGCAAGCAGGCAGTGTTTGTGAAGAACCAAGCCTTTGCAGGAAAAGGTCTCAAGCGGAGAAACTTAATCTAATGCCTCCTGTGCCAGTTAAGACTGGCAGTTAAGAGAAGAGAAAAGCAAAGCTGCAGATTTCTTTTATGTAGAGCAGGATGAAGTGACTAGGTACCACTAGTGCAGTCCATCCTCTGAGCTGCCACTTGGGCTGCTCTGGATGCCAAGACTGAATAGGAAGTGGCACTCCTCCTGAACAGAATGTCAGGGGAAATCAGGCAGGCCTTTCTCCCGTGCTGATTTCCCACAGGCAAGAGTACAAAATGAGCAAACTCAGCCCTCTGCATGTTCCTCAGCAGTTTCAGTTTTAGTGGCTAGGCCTCCTGTTTTTGACTTCTTGTGTTAGAAGTTAGAAACAAGTAGTTGGCTGTACATGCTTAACTCACTGTCACTAGCATACACCCAAATTATCTAAAAGCTTCAGGGTGCCTATAGGCTCTTATATCCCATAGCATTCTTCTGCTGTCTCCCACCTCCTCTCTTGGCTGGGCGGATCAAAGTCTTCTCTCTAAGGTTTATTCCCTGAGATGGGCTGAAATGGTAGTTTCTGGACAGCTTCAAATGCCAGCTCTCTGAAACAGCTGTCTTTCCAGCCTGAGCCACAAGAATTCTTCCTCAGTGTTAAACAGTTCAGCAGACTGCTCCTGCCTTTTTCTGAAAACCAGTGATCTTAGGTCTCTTTTAATTATCCTGTATTTTTAAAAACAATACAAAACTGCTTCATTGTTTTTGTTAGCTCTGAAAGAACTCTGTAACTCCTTTTTTACTTCCTCTAAGAAAGTATCAACACATTTAAAAAAAAAAAAAAAAAGTTGGTTGAAAACATAAAACAATTTCATTTACAGCCCTGCCTAAGACCTTACCCTAACACACAATTCCAAAGAATAGTTATTAGTCAAAAGTATTGATCCTAAGCCTAGATCAGAACTATGTTCACTGAAGATACCAAAAATGCTGTAAGTCTTTCAATGTTAAAATCTTTAAAATAAGCACATAACTTAAATTTCTTAAAAGACTAAACAAGTTTAAAAACTTACATGTTTCAAAAGGCGCCAAAGTCAGAAGAAAAAGCAGAAGTACTCCTACTCATTCCTTTTACCTGACTGGTTCAGGATTAAATAATAGGATCCAGTTAACTCAGCTGCAAAAGAGTTAGGGTTAAATTGGTTGCATGGAGAATCTAATTGGCTGAGAGCAGTGTTTACCACACACTTGAGTAGTGTTAGCTAGTTGAGAACTAAATCTCCTGCTTGTTATACAGGTTTGTCTGTGAGAGGTTTCCCTTCCCTTCTTTTTCCTCCCCAGCCTTTACAGAGATACTAATCATGCAGAAATCACAGAAATAAAGTCTTTTGATAACAATAAACAGAGTTTAGGTATTACTGCTAAAGCGCCTTTGAAGCAAAGCTGTGCTTATCATTGTCATAACTGTGATGGAGAGAGGGTCTACTATGAAAAATACTGTGTCTTCTTTTTCCCTCTTCACCATTGTCTTTGAAACAGGTTTATTCAGCATAGCTAAATATTCTCTCTCCATAATTTTTCCCCGCTTTTGCTGAGTGAGGAGGGAATAGTAAAATGACAATCTGCTTAAAAGACAAATAAGTGTGGCGTACTGAAACACGCTCAATAAACCAGCGAAAAAAATGTACAGAAAGGAAATGAACTGATTTGTGACTTCCGCAAATCACTAGAAATCACATTTTGCAGATCAAGCAGAGGGTAATTAACAAAAAATATCCCAACTAGAGCATAGCTGTTCCAGTCAACAGAACACAGTGCTCAGGGACTGCCTTTTCTACAGGGTGAAAAAGTTGGGTATCTAGTGGACTTCACAGAATTCTCTTTTCACAAACCATCTTTCTTTGAGCGTGGAGGTGTTACTTCAGTTCAGTGTCATGAGACCTATTAATATTGGAAGTGATGAGGATGGATCACCTTCCAGTGGTTTTCCTCAGACACCAGTAGTAGCACTTTCCTTGTCAGTAGTAAGACTTAAGTCTTACAGATAGTCTGGAGTAAACCAGCAAACAATCTTTTTAATGAATGGATGATTGCAATTGATAGCTTTTTTTTTGTATTAGAAGTTAGTCACAACCTTATGAAAAAAGTGTTCTGAATGATCCGTAGATTTTTCTGCAGTAGCACATACTTCCCTGGACACTGGAAAGTATTTGTATGTGACGTGAGTTGTGCATAAACAAACCTTTTTGTTAAACTGGAGTTCTTTATGAAACAAACTCACATTGGTTTTTATCTGAAAAGAAGGCACCTTTAACCATTTAAAATACAACTGCTGCATTGTGTTATTGTCTGGCTGAACATGGTTATGGCACATCCAAGAGCAGAAACCTGGGACTTGTTTATATTGGACATGTGGTTTCTAGTTCTGTTTTATAAGTGAAGCATATTCCAGCTTCCCCCCTGCCCCTTTCCAATCTTGGATCAGCTATTTGGAAGTCAGTGCTGACAGAGTCAAAAAAATACTCTGCTGTTCAAATGCAGGACAACCTTTGAAGGGTCCTTTCTGTAGAATTTCTATAGGTATACTTTTTTTTCCTTTGTTACCCACTTAGCTTTTATTAGGTAGATTCACATGGGCAGTGAGATCATTATCTTGCTGTGTTCAGTTTAACAATGGCTAGACAATGTGGGTTATTTAAGTGCAGGCACTGAAGTCAGACACACATATCCTGTATTTTTCAGGTCTTGCAGATTCAGCAGATCTTACAGGGCCTCCACTTAATATAAAAGAAAGGTTTTTAAAAGTTCACAGTACCACTGTTGTAGTTACTTCTAGAAAAACGATCTCAGAAGCTTTTTTGCAGCCCTAACATAAAAAGCATTTACTAACCAGGAACTTGGCACAAGTCAAATGGTATTAAAGCAAGCATATCCTGAAATGACCTCTACTGCAGGGAAAAGATTTTCTGTAATCGGTTACAGCATTTTGTATGGCTCTCAGGAATTACAGGCAAAATATTTGTGACTGGGTATCTGTTGACATTGCAGTCAATGGATCAATAAGCTATTTTAGATTTATTGCACACTACATTTCTACCAGACTGCTCTCTATTACTTGCTTATAAGTTATATGAGGTTTTCTGGAATAGAGGCACCTGAAGAATTCACATGAGAGAACACACTGTTGCTGCTCTGTGTTCTGCAGCTTTCCATCTGCTTTGCTCCTGCAGCCAGCTACAGTAGCCCTGGGCAGCAAATGCACAGGCAGAATGGGACTTACAGTGGAGCCAGCTGAGAAGAGTTACAACATGACAGGCCAGTCCATCTTCAGATGTTTCCTGCAACATTTTGCTGAAATTGAGAGCTTTTTTGTTAATCATCAGAGAAGTATTTGTTTTGCACTGTAGGGGTAAATTAAGTTATAGTAGTACAAATTTATATATGGGGCTTTTCATCATTCTTAATGTGGTAGTCTAGGATCCTGCTATAACAGAGATGAACAGGGATGCTACTAAAATCTCACTGAGCCACAGACTATTTCTCATTATATATTGTAGGAGCTTACTGAATTTAAATTTGCAATTTCTTTTACATGCCATCAGAAGGACTGCAGACTAGCATTAATATATGATTTCCATGGCAGTTTTTGATTCTTCTGGTGATTGATTTTTTTTCAAGGCCAGTGTGGATTGTATGCAGCTTTCTAACGTCTGCATGTGAAATAGAGCACTGAAAACTTCTCTTAAGTCAATGGAAATTTCCATTTGGTGTGTATATGTCTCTACAAGCAGTGCCAATAGAATGTTGGCAGATGCCTGGTCTTATTGTATAATAAATCCAGGGTGTATTTGCAAAGTATGTTTTTTAAATTCTCAGAACATGGTCAAAACAAAACTGAATTTCTTAGATACCCCAAAGGATTAAATCTCTGCCAGGATTCTCGTTGATATATTTTTTTCCTCTTTGTGCAGAGACATACAGTATTTGCATCTTCCATTTCCCCCAACTTTCATCATTCTTGGAAACAACGGAATTCTTCTCACATTTTAGAAATAGTCTTTCTCAGGTTGGCAATGTGTGAGGAAATGTATGAGGAAAATTATGAGCAACCAGAAAAGCAAATGCTTTGGAATTTATAGATGCCCCTGCATAGTAATCTTAGTATAAGTAAACCAATAAGAAGTGCATTAAAAAGCACTTTTTTTTTCAATAAGTGGCTGAAAAGATGTAGGAGGGACAAAGTAATTCTATACCATGGGTTTAATAGATGCTATAGTGTGATTTAATAGAATCTGGTTTGCTTTAAGCTATTAGTATGAGAAGTAAGATTATCTTTAGCTAATCACCTGTCTCTTGTCTTAAAAAAAAATTGCCACTGTCCCTAGTAAGGAAACATTATTTTAAAAAAATTTTTTTTGAAGCACAGAATTTTGTGTCTATCTATGGTATTCAGACCCATTACTTTCTAGTCAGCTTCATCTATGGTGTAGATTCCACATAATCTGCAAACTCCAGAGAACAACTGAAGAAAATGATTATATTTACACCATAAAAATCTGCTTTAAACTGTTAAAGTAAAAGGAAACTGTACACATGTATCACAGTTCCTCTGTAATCCTGATATAATGATTTATGAAAGACCTGTGGAAGCACAGATATCCTAAGTGGGAGCATAGCTGAATGTTGTGGGAATACAATGATTCCCACATTAAATCATCATTCATGATTCATTTTACTATGGTTATATTCCACAGCTTCCTTAACACCGTATCTGCAAGTGAGTTCAGGTGTCACACAAGATCAGGGTAGTCATCCATGCTTGAAAGACTTTTTCACCATTTTTCCGTGTTTTCCTTCTATCTTGAGTGAGTTTTGTTGGCACCTCTTTCCAGACAATGTCATTAATGGCACCATCTCATTGACCAAATCAGACAGCGTTTGTTGGAGCTTGGAGTTCAAATGTAGAAGTCTAACTTCTGAGGAGCTATTTTAATTTACAGGTCTCATTGGTAGCTTTCAGAGGATGAGATGGTTGGCCAGGTTACAGTGTCATTTTTGCTGTGCTTACTGAAGTAAGCAAATACTGTACAACAACTGGCACAAATGCTTTACCACGAACTTTGTCCCAGACTTCTACAACTGAGAAATGTCCAGATGAAATGTGTTTAGTAGTATGATTGTCAGATACCTTATACTGTCTAAGCAATAATTTATGAAGTTCTCATTATATAATGCAGAGACAAAGCTGTAAAGAGAAACAGTTTTTAAACACTACTTGTCACAGTACAGATGTTCAGCCCCAGCATCTTTTAACCAAAGTCTCATACAGTCCCCAATGGCATCTTCTTTTTTTTTAAAAAAAAAAACAAACAAAAAAAACAACACCAAAACCCCCAAAAAGAACAGAACATTTGAACATTTTGTTATTCTGTTTCTTACCATAGCTTCAGTACAAGGAATTGACCAAGGTTTCTGATAAGCAGAGTGGACTAAGCAAACATGTATTTCTTTCCAGGTATAAACTCTCACCTGACTCAAACCATAAAATCATAGATGGCGAAGGGCTATTTAGTTTTAGAAACTTTCTTGTTAATGTTGCTTACTGGTGAAAAGACATGTAGACCTCACCCGTTTTCTCTGCATTTCTGCATGTGATTTTTTTTTGAGCAGTGTTTCCTCTGGGGAAAATGATATCACTGACCTTATCAAATCGAAATAATCTCTGTAATAATACACTATTTTAAATTTACATCTTTGACTTGATACTTTCTTTTCTCTTCCCCATAATTTAAAATGAGATTGTCTACTAGGCTGCTGTTAATTCCTTGAACTTTTAGGGTTCTATAACATAAAAAATAAAAGTAATAGTTCACTATACATGATAGGCTAATAATAAGGATTTGTGTATTTCCCCCTTCTCAGTGTAATGCCAAACTTCTCCGTGAAAGAATTCTTCTCTTCTTTTGTTTTTATCTTGACTAGTGTTCTTATAGACTGTTTACAAGAACGTAATTACATTTTTGTATGCAACAGACTATTCCCTTTTGAATGTACAAATCACTAGATTATTTTTTGTGACTAAGGCAAAAATTACTGAAATTTATTTTTTTGTCATTAAGAATCTAGTAGGTTACAAAAAAAGGTCTGAGAGCATGCTGTCTAGCTAGTGCTTTGCTTTTGTAATGAATTTTTGGAAAAGCAGCTATGCTTTCTGAGGATATATCATCAATACCCTACTTTGTGCTAATTCTTTTGGAAAAGGATATGACACCTGAGCTGAACTTCTGTGCGAATGTTTGCTTAAAGCTTCTTTCCACCAGCCACCTCTGGTCTTGTGTATAGCACACTTTTGAACATATCCGAGTTACACTTCACATTTCCGTATTATATGTATCCACTGTAAACTGGATATGACCACTGTTGTTTGCAAAAGACTCAAACTCATTTGGTATAAGCTACATTTTTCTGATGTTAGCATGAAAATTGCTTTTTTACATGTTTAGATTAAATTCTTGCCAAAGGGGAAGGAACTGATGTGATTGATACACTCGATGATAGTTTCTTTTCTTTGAATGCTTTGGAGGAACTGAGCTCCACTCTCATTTGCAAAGAAATCCAAGTTAGCGTGTAACTGTTTTCTCAACTAGGTAGTTGAAAAGAGGCTGTAATGTTCTCATGGGTGCTCTGCAAGTTCTGTGGTATTCCCCTTATGCAGAAGTGATTGTGCTAGCATACTTTTCATTTGAGTACATTCGTTGCAGTTTCAAGGACAAATACAGTAAGAACAACAGTAACTGCCACTGTATAACTGTTTTTCACTTGTAAATCAGACCACTTTTGGGTTTTTTTATATCTAATTTTTTAAAAAATATATCTAAACAGTCCTAAGTTCCTACATCAAGCTTGTGTTTGACTCTTCTGATTATAAAACACAGTCGCAGCTCCTTACCAGCTTCTGTACAGTTGAGTACAGAACTCGACTGACACAGCATTAGTCAGTGAATAATCAACTCTCATCCTTCCAGTTCCTGTGTTACTTTCAGTGTGGACATTCCTTTTGTCCATTTACTTCTCCCATATATTAAGGCAAGGGAACAAGCCCTACCTGCCTCACCCAGAGTGGTTAATTTATTCTCCTAACAGCATTTATAGCCTTGTAATGGAGTAACAGAACAGAGGAGTTACACTGAAAAGGTGATTTACAAATGGGCATCTATGAGCATGCAGACAGCATTGTGTATGCAACTTTACAGTGCTGAGGTATCTTCTGCAAAAAATGGTGATCACCTGTTTGTGTGCAGTGTAATGATGTATCATTTTTCCTAAGACTAAGATTTTTCTCTTATTTGTCCATTATTCACACAGTAACAATCCTAAACTTGAGCTGTAAAAACTTTTTGTTCCAAAAGAAAGTAGAAACAAGTTTCAAAGAATGGGCAGAAATTCAAGATCAAAGTGCTTTGTGCATCATGTCTTTTGTAGGAATAATAAACAGTCCTGTTTGGCACTATCACTATCAAGCTGTGACGGCAATAGTCAGATCGTCTCAGTTCTGCACAGCCAGGTCAGGATACAACACAACTCATGAAGTTGCAATTCCTGTTTTCTTTGGGTTTATTTACAGTCAGTGTGTTGTAACAGAACCTCCTGATTACTCAAGTTTATGAACCTTGCAGCTCTGCATACTGCAATTCCTGAATCCCCGCCCGAGACCCAACATGGCTGCCAGAGTTGTGCTCGGCCGGAGCTAGGAATATGGGCAGGAAGTCAGGTTCAAATGATTTTGTAGTTCCCAGATTTAGCACTACATTGACCAAGAGGCCAAATGGAAATGAGGACAGCTGGGAACTTATATTATCTTTTTCAAAGTAAAAAATACGTCCTCTGCAGAGGGTTTTGGAGCTAACCTGCAGACTTACATGGCAGGGGTATCTTCCGGAATTTCACAGTAGTTTAAAATAACGTGTGATTCCTGTTATATTTTACAGAACTTTTCCATCACAGAGAGCCTGTCCTGAAAAATCTTTGGCCACAGTAAAATGCTGTATTTTGCAGAGTATTTCATTAGCCCCTCTGCTTTGGGCATGCAAAGTGTGGTCAAATAATTTCCTGCATACACAAGGAACAGGTGCACAATCTCAAAAAGCCTAAAGGCCAGCAGGTTTCCTTTCCTCACCCAAAAGAGCAGGCTCTTAAACAAGGAAGTGTAGCAGAGCACGAATAGATGTGCCTGAAGCACTAGTAATTTATGTTTTGGCAAGTAATAGGGATCTTTCTACTACAACTTGTCTACTTTCACAGCAACTGCATTTTTATATATGTATGACCCATAGAATTCAGAATCACAGCTAAGGAATCACTCGCACAGTAAAATGGTTTGCATGTCAAGAGGCTTTTAAAGTACATAAAGAGAAAATGGTGGCTTTTGGGCAGCCCTTCTAGCATGATTCATACATATAAACCACATTCTCTAGTGCAACGTAACTGGTTTTAATGCTAGGCTGTTCTGCAAAGGCAAGCAATGATGGGTGTGACATACAAGGGAAAACAGTTATAGTTGATAACGAGACCACACTCATATGTATGTATAATTTGGTAAATTGCAAAATAGTAAAGATGTTCCTTTCGATACTGCTTTGAAAAAGAAAAGTATTGAAAGCAGAATTTCGTTTTAAAAAAAGGAATTAAGTTGATTTCTGTATAGAAGTACGTGATGAGATAGTTCCTTCAAAAGTAGAGGGGTCTTTTCAAAGTTATATACACCAAGACGCCCTTGACAGAGCTATCTCTGAAATACATCTCTGTTCTACTTAAGGCCCTAGCTTTGCAGTTATGTTTCACATCCAGAGTCGTACTGAAATAATTGGCTCCTGACTTGTTCTCCTCCACGACCACATACTTCATTCATTCATTCTCAGCACTCACCATGGCCTCTCTCCTACGCTGTGACCCCACACGTCAGACTCTGCTGGTGAGAAGTCTCCCTAGTGACCCTGCAGCCAGGTGTCCTGCAAAATGGTCATAAAACACAGAGAGATCACGGGAGCTGAGCTGCACATAGGGTGTGTTAAATTGTGGATGTTAATGCTCAGTGTAACGGTGCTCTAGCAGCAATGCTCCTGTGTTGCATCTAAGAAAACAGCCTCTCTTCTGTCACATGATGTACCTCCTTCCATGTGACTTGTTGGTACCTGAAGTCTTGCAGGCTTAGGGAGTTGTTTGGCAAGTCTAAGAAGCAATGCTAAGGGAATCTCATTGCAACAACTCATTAATAATCATTTATTTCTATTTTGTATAGAATATGGCCGAGGTGGTAACGCATGCTTTCAGAAACAACTCGAGACATTGGATAGGAGCCTGATTTTTCAGAGAACTGGTTGCATATCACTCCATTAAGACAACCAAAATTAAAAGAGAACCTCTTCTTTATTTTCTGGTTACATGTGAGAACAAGGCATAGATGTGTGTGTTCTTATACATATTTATAGTTTTAAAGATTTAACACATAGAAAAGATGGAAGAACAAGCTGAATCTAGAATGGAGCGGGTATCTGATGCTCTTCATAGAGCTGTGGTTGAAGGAGACTGCTAGATGGGGAGATGCAAAATAAACAGGGAAGGCGTTGTCAGAACAGAACAAATAAATGAGACTTTCAAGAGGTGAATGTTGAACTGCAGATATTGTCTCTTCTAAAAAGCTGACCTGCTTTATAAGTGAGCACATTAGAATATGAGTACAACTGTTATCATAGAATCTGGTTCCTTTACTAAAACCAAAAACCTGAATCCTGGTTTAAACAGGAAGTGTGGCTTCACAATCCTGGCAGAAGATTTTTTGAAGCATATGCAACAGGTTTATGCATACCTTGAATGGTAGCTGCCTGGTATCAAGCTACAGGCTTACTGTTTGATTATAAGCCCATAAAACTACTTTCCAGAACTGCCTGGTCCCTGAAGCTGGATGCTTCATCTGGTCATTGGCTGATGCTGCTCATAAACTACATCAGCACCACCTTCCTCTCTGGCACAACATCCAGAATGAGAATAAAAATAAAAGGAAATTCCCACTCCCTGTCTCCTTCATACAGTTTCAGTAAACTCTCGGTATATTTTCCACTTAGTTTTACAGCTTTAGCTGTACTTAAAAATGCTGAAGTCCCATGTTTCATGCATGCTGTGTTACTTTCAGATTGTTGATTGAACAGTTCAAAAGTTCACAGAGACATTTCATAGTTACAGCCAAAGGCAACTTTACTAACTTCTGTTTGCTTGGCTTCTAGCAAAACGAAATCTCACCCCACCCACAAATCCTGGGAGATGTTGTACGCATAAAATAACTTACCCACAATGTCTATTCATGCCAAAGTATGTGGACTCCAGTTGGAGGCAGATGACATTCAACATCTTCCAGAATTCAGATAAATAAAGTACAGGTTTCAGTTTAGATGAACAATCCTTTAGTCTGTTATTTTGCATAGCAGGACAACCCTTCATTAATTTGATAAGCTTTGCTTTTGCAAGCACTTTTCTGTTTTTAGTAGAACAGAATAATAAAAAAATCATTGATATCTCAACAGAGAAAAGACTGATTCATGTGGTCATGTGATTCCTTCTTTGCAGTTTTTCACACAACTGTTGGGTAAAGCTCATGGAGTGAAAGTTTTGCAATTTTGGCATGAATTCACCCATAGTTCACACCAAATGACTTAATTTATCATTACTTTTTTAATTGCTCTTCCACTTAAAACATTTCAGTTGTCATACCAGAGATCAGGAACATTACCATGCAAATTTCTTATGAAAGCCACCGCAAAAATTATTTGTGAGGTAGACTTTCATTGAAAGCAGCCTAAACTTCTACAGAGGTCTTTTCTGTGTTCACCATACAGACAGGGATGGTTTTTGATGTTTGA